>PVHT021183556.1:12927552-13088568 GCA_004024745.2 Catagonus wagneri | reverse complement strand
TGATTTTCTGCCTGGATGACCTGTCCATTGCTGTAAGTGGGGTGTTAAAGTCCCCCACTATGATGGTGTTATTGTTGATTTCTCCTTTTAAGGTTATTAGCAGTTGCCTTATATATTGTGGTGATCCTATGTTGGGTGCATAGATATTTAAAATAGTTATATCTTCTCCTTGGATTGATCCTTTGATCATTATGTAGTGCCCTTCCTTGTCTCTTAAAATGTTCTTCATTTTAAAGTTTATCTTGTCTGATAGGGGTATTGGTACTCCAGCTTTCTTTTGATGCCCGTTTGCATGGAATATTTTCTTCCATCCTCTCACTTTCAATTTGTATGTGTTCCTAGAAGTGAAGTAGGTCTCTTGAAGACAGCATATATATGGGTCTTGTTTTTGTATCCATGCAACTGGTCTATGTCTTTTGGTTGGGGCATTCAGTCCATTAACATTTAAAGTAATTATTGATATATATGTCCTTATTGCCATTGTATAAACTGTTTGGGGTTTTTGTTGCTCTTTTTTTCTTCCCTTATTCTCTTGTAGTCTCCTCTCACAAGATGGCTATCTTTAATGTTGTATTTGAGTTGATTTTTCTTATTTGTTTGTGTGTCAGTTGTAGATTTTTGGTTTGCAGTTTCCCTGAAGTTTTGATATAGGAATCTATATATAACTGAGATTGTATTAAGTTGTTGGTTTCTTAATTGCACGTCCTTCTCCAGTGACCTGCATTTGTGTTCTCTTCTCATGATTTCTGATTTTGGTAGCATAGTTGTGCATGTGTGATTTAGTATCTTTACTGTATATATGCCTTTATTGGTGGGCCTTGTCATTTGTGGTGTTTTTGTTTCTGGTTGTGGCCTTTTCTTTTCTGCCTAGAGAAGTTCCTTCAGGATTTGTTGTAAAGCTGGTTTAGTGTTGCAGAACTCTTTTAGCTTTGCTTATCTGTAAAGGTTTTGATCTCTCCTTCAAATCTGAATGAGAGCCTTGCTGGATACAGTAATCTTGGCTGGAAGTTTTTCCCTTTCATCAGATTTAGTATATCATGCCACTCCCTTCTGGCCTGCAGGGTTTCAGCTGAAAAATCTGCTGATAACCTTATTGGGGTTCCCTTGTATGTCATTTGTTTCTTTTCCCTAGCTGCTTTCAATATTTTCTCTTTGTCTTTAATTTTGGTCATTTCGATTAATATGTGTCTGGGGGTGTTCCTCCTTGGGTTTATTTTATATGGTACTTGTTGCGCTTCCTGGATTTGAGTTAGTGGTTCCTTTCCCATATTAGGAAACTTTTCGGCTATAATCTCCTCGAATATTTTTTCTGTCCGCTTCTCTCTTTCTCCCTCTGGCACCCCTATAATACGGATGTTGGTGCATTTAACATTATCCCAGAGTTCTCTGAGACTCTGCTCATTTCCTTTCAATCTTTTATCTCTTTTTTGTTCTGCATTAGTGATTTCCAATAATCTGTCCTCCACCTCACTGATTTGTTCTTCTGCCTCCTGTATTCTACTCTTGGCTGCTTCTAATGAATTTTTTATTTCAGTTATTATATTTTGCATCTCTTGTTGTTTAATTTTTATAGCTTGTATTTCTTTGCTCAGTGTTTCCTGTAAATGATCAGTCTTTGCCTCCAGTCTATTTCCAATGCCTTGCATCATTTTCAGCATCAATAGTCTAAAGTCTCTTTCTGGGAGGCTGATAATCTCCTCATCACTGAGCTGTTTTTCTGGGCTTTTCTCTTTCTCCCTTATCTGAGTTAGAGTTTTCTGTCTTTTCATTTTCGTAGGTTTTTGGTGTGGCAACCTTTGTGTTGACAATAGAGTTGCAGCCTCTCTTAGTTCAGGTTTTTGCCTCCCCTGTGGCTAAAGTTGGTATGGAGGGGGCTTGCTGTAGGCTTCCTGATGGGAGGGAGTGACACCTGCTCACTGGTAGGTGTGGTTGATTCCTCTCCCTCTGATGGGTGGGGCTTTGTCTCTGGATGAGATTAGAGACTGGCTGTATGCCTGAGGGGTCTTTAGGCAGCCTGTTTACTGATGGGTGGGACTGAGATCCAACTCTTTTGCTCTTTTCTTTCTTGTCCAGGAGAGCAGCACAAAGATTTTCTGATGTGATGGGGCTTTTCTCAGAAGTATGTGAAGCCATGAAGAGCAACCACGGTCTGAGTCCCATGCAGATACATCTCTTTTGGACAACATATGTATTCGTTTTTGGAAGTGATTCTCCCTGGTCTTCTTTTCCTTGAAAGGCAAAATGCTCCACCACTTGCTTGTTCAAGCCTCAGCTCCTCAGAGGTTCCCAGGATGAAATTTGAAACACCCCCTTTATGCAAAGGGCAAAGAGGGATTCATGGAAGAAAGGCCACTCCAGAGTGGTAAGTGGCTGAGTTAACCAGCAAAAGATTTTAATCCAAGGCTTGTCTTCTGCAGCAACAAGATGAATAGATCTCTGTATCTACCTGTTTTTTATTTTTTCAATCTTTTTTTCCTTTTTCTACTTCAGTCTGGTTGATTTCTATTGATCTTTCTCCAAGTTCATTGATTTGTTCTGCTGCAGCATACAATCTGCTCTTAAGCCCATCCAATGCTTTTATTTTCGATGTCAGAGATGGTATTTTTCAATTCTATGGTATCCATCTAGTTCTTTATTTTTAAGTTTCAATTTTTTTCCTGAAATGCACCCAGCTCTACTCATTATATCTTTTTCCCTATAAATGCTTTAATATTTTTTAATAGTTGCTTCAATGCTGAAAGTCATTGTCTACTAATCCTAGTAATTCAATTTGCTTCTACTAACTGCTCTTCTCTTCATAAAAGGTCATATTTTCCTGCTTCTTCAAGTGTTTTGACATTTTTTTACACCCTTGTTGTATGGAAGAAAAAAGGAGGCTATTTCTTTTTTTTCTTTTGTCTTTTTGCCTTTATGTAGAGCCGCACCTGCGGCATATGGAGGTTCCCAGGCTAGGGGTCTAACAGGAGCTGCAGCTGCCGGCCTTCGCCACAGCCACAGCAACACAGGATCCGAGCCGCGTCTGCAACCTACACCACAGCTTACAGCAACGCCAGATCCTTAACCCACTGAGCAAGGCCAGGGATCGAACCCGCAACCTCATGGTTCCTAGTCAGATTCGTTAACCACTGAGCTATGAAGGGAACTCCAAGGAGGCTATTTCTAAGAATGAATGTAAACTAGTATTTTTCTATCATATTTTTGTTTTATTCATTTCCCAGAGTGTGAGAGCCCTTTTCTCTGTCTGCTGAGAAAGTTGAAGGAAAGGGAGTACTGATCATTCCCATTCCTCCTAGAACTAAATTGAACAGAAGCTAGTTAATTATTTTAATTAGATTGAGTTCATCTTTGATTAGCCAACCTACAGCACCGCTTCCACTGCCCAGGGGCTGACCTTTGGGGTTTTACCAGTATTCGAACTGGAAGTGCATTGGGCTTCAGTTTCAAAGAGTTTGGGTAGATCTTTGAATTCAGCTCTAGCATGTCCCTGGAAGAGAAACGAAATTCTGAAAACATGATATCTTTGCTCTCCATCCTTTCACCACTGTTCTTTCTCTGCCAAATTCAGGGTGGAAGTAGGGGAGGGGGATATTTTTGGACCAAGTGATTTGATTTTTCACTTGGGGCTTTTCTAAAGTCCAACTCATCCATTGAGCCCTCACGACTCATCTCATCCACACAAAATCTCTCCATCCATGCCTGGTTCACTTTCACCATCACTACACCAGGCATCCACCCACAAGGATGGAAGCACTAGCCACTCCCTACTCACTGATAAGGGAGTGGGTTTTCTCTGCACAGCCCTTCACCAGGGCTTCCTTGCATCCACAACTAGTTCCATAGAAAACTGTGATTTTTCTCTTGTCTGTTTTTTTCTCCTTTTCTTGTAGTTACCTCCAAAGTGAAAGTTTTTCACATCCTTCTTCATCTTAAATGGAAACAGACCTCCCTTTGATATTGAATCAGAAAATTATCAGTCTGTCACATAAGAAACTGGAGACTCTTCCCACCTATTAGAATGAGACTTCCAACAGATATCCAGATATAAAAGGTTTTTTTCCCTCACACCACCAGCCTGCGGTAATAACGCTTCTTTTCCTGTTTTATGATCTGTATCCTGAGGCACCCATTTACCTGACTGCAATCAATTATTGCTGAACTGCTTAATGGAAGCAAAAATTCTTTGTGCAGGAATTGGGTATGAGAATTTGCATACAGAGGGAGTGACAGCCGAATGCTTGCAGCCAGCATATCAGTCTTGCTACCAGGAATGGCTAGTGTGGAAGGCTCTGGACAGCGCAGTTCACACAGAATAATATGGGAAGTGGATTTAAACTAGGTTCAGAAGGCATATCACCCTAAATATACTTTTCCTTATTCATCTTTGGCCAGGCATCAGATCCAAGCCCAAGCAGGGGATCGAACCTGGGTCCTGGTGCTGCAGAGATGACTCCAATCCCATTGCTCCACAGTGGGAACTAATTTAGAATGGAAGAATTGGTCAGGAATCACAGAATCAGACTATAGTCAAACACTTTTACATAATTTCCCTTAAGTTGTATGGGTATGTTGAATGGATTATTCATATTTCATTCCGTATTGTAGATGATCTTTCTGGTCTATATAATATTAGGTTTGAAAAAACTGGTCTATATAATATTAGGTTTGAAAAAACTGTATATTATTTCAAAGACACCAAAACAAACCCTAGACACAAACGACATTGTGCTTATTATCCCAACACAGTTGAAGTGAGTCGTTCTAAGTAGGAGTTATTCTCAGTCAGAGCAGATAATAATAGCTACAGTATATTTATCCCCTTAACCACAGGCCAAGGACTGTACTGATTGCTTTAACATAGTATGTTGAATACCCTTATAGTGTTGCCAGATTGGTAGGTTTTATCATCATTTTACATTTGAGGAAACTGGCTCAGAGAGGTTAAATAATTCACACATTTGATAAATATTTATGGAACATTCACTGTGGCAGGAGCTGGGCTGAGCATTGGGATTACATTTGAAGAATAAGACAAGCTTATAACCTAATGGGATTTTTAACATCTTTTTTTCTTCTCCTTGTGTGTTTTGCACTTTATGAGAAATTAAACACAGGTACTGGTCATTGATAAATCCTATTGTAGCTTCCTCCGCCTGGGCATTGGCCCTGATGGAAAAGTGCAGGCCTTCCTTCTTTCAAGGTTATACCTCTTACTCAGGGTACAAAACAGTCCATGTTAGCATTCTGTCCAGAAACTATTTCTGGCTAGAAAAGAGAATTTCACAAAGAACTAAGCCACACACACCCAGTTCTTCCTCTCAACTCTTCAAACTGAGAAGGGAAAGAGAGAGGCATGAGCATCACTCCACAGATGAGCCTCCAGATGAAAACAGGATGCTGGAAGGGAGGTCATTTCCCCCAAGCAAAACCAAGTGTGGGAGACAGACATTAAACAAGCCAAACACATACGTATATATGTTTACTTAATTTTTGATTGGATTGGCTCTATGAATCAGAAGTCTAGGATGCTATAAGAGTGTATAACAAAAACAAAAAACAAACAAAAACTTAGACTTCCAAAGGAAGGAATATGAATAAATAGGAAGTATCCAGGCAAAAAGGGAGAGAGTGCTCCAGGCTGCAGGGATAGGCATGTGCTAAGGCCCTGAGGCAGGAAAAATGTAAGTGTTTGGGGAAGCAAAAAACTGGTGGGCTGTTGCACAGGGAAAGAGGGAAATCGTTAGAAAGACCTTTCTATGGTCTTAATTGTTTGTGTCCTCTCAAAATTCAAATGTTGAAATCCTAGCTCCCAAGGTTGATGGTGTTAATAGATGGGGACATTGGGAGGTGCTTAGATCATGAGGCTTTGGCTCTTCTTGCAGAATTTGTGCTCTTAGAAAAGAGGCTCCCAAGTACCTTCCATAATATGAAGACCCAGCAAGAAGGTACCAGCTTGAGCCAGGAAAAAGCCCTCATCTCATTATACCGACACCTTGGTCTTGGACTTCCCTTGATCACAGCCTCCCCAACTGTGAAAAATAAATTTCTACTGTTTACAAGCCACTCAGTGTGTGGTATTTTGTTACAGCACCTAAGACCAAGCTGCAGAGAGAGACAGGAGCCCTACCATCATGCCAGCCTTTGTGGAGTGTGAAGGATTTTGAATTTTATGTGAAAAGCCATGAAAAGTCACTAAAATGTTGTAAGCAGGGGACTGACGTCATCAGAGTTGCCCAAGATGATCTTGCCTCCACCTGCAGAGTCATGATCAACTATGGCTGTGACGGCCGCTGCGCCGCAGCCCACGGCTGCAGTGTATCAGCTCCAGCAGCTCTTTTACCCACGGAGAAACCAAGCGAGCACTCCGGAGAGTTGGAGAACTCAGGTTTATTACGCCAACAGGCTCAGAGGAGATCGCTCTACAGAGTCTGAGCCCGGAGGAGGGGTTTCACAAGGCTTTTATGGGATAGTTCTTCCAGGTCCGTGCGCGGCGGGAGGGACCGGAGTCAAACATGTACAAATGTAATTCCCCAAAGGAGGTATATTTACTGGGAGGAAATGTTTTCACATGAAGTCAGGGCACATATGAAATAGCAGTGACAGTCTCAGACCCCGAGATCTCAGATTTACAGTGATCTCAGGCAAGGTAGTAGATGCTGAAGCAAGTTTACAGAAGCAGATGCATGGAGGAGGGGTGTTTTGGGGCAGTTGGTTGGACTTTGCTTAGTCATCATGGCCGGGTGTCTCCTTTCTTTTTATCAGGACATTTTCTCCTACATTACCAGTTTAGAATTTTCAAAATTCTTCCAATTCTCTTTGCAACCAGATACTAATTCTCTCCTCTTGTACAGTCCAACTCATTCTCAGCAAACTCACATGTGAGCTAAGAGCTTTGAGGATATTTTTAGTTTCATGATTAAGTGGTATCCAAAGTGGGCTTCTAGAGTGTTCTGGCGCTTTCAATGGATTCATTTTCGAACTCGATAGGCTCGCTTTCAACTAACGATTTCATTTATTCATGTAGTCCTTTTTAAACTTTAATTTAGCAAAGCATAGTAGATGCCAAAGCCTATTATGCGTCTCAACCTGTGATTTTAGTCAGGCTGCCTTTGCTAATAACATGTTCCAATCTGTCAACATCACTGTAAATCTGAGATCTCGGGGTCTGAGACTGTCACTGCTATTTCATATGCGCCCTGACTTCATGTGAAAACACTTCCTCCCAGTAAATATACCTCCTTTGGGGAATTACATTTGTACATGTTTGATTCCTCTTTTTTCAAGAGGATATACAGTTGACCCTTGACTAACACAGGTTTGAACTGCATTGGTCCACTGCAGATTTTTTTTTCTTTTTGTCAATTAGTCATTTAGACATAAATTTACTAGTTACATTCTTGGAGAGAGGTTTTTTGGTTTGTTTATTTTTGTGATTTTAGGGCCACACATAAGGCATACAGAGGTTCCCAGGCTAGGGGTCCAATCAGAACTACAGCTGCCCGACCTACGCCACAGCCACAGCAATGGGAGATCCAAGCCATGTTTGCAACCTACACCACACCTCATGGCAACACGGAAGCCTTAACCACTGAGCAAGCCCAGGGATGGAACCTGCATCCTCATGGATGCTGGTCAGATTCGTTTCCGCTGAGCCATGATGGGAACTCTGTGAGAGGTTTTTTGTTTTTTTTTTTAATTTATACTGTGAAATAATTTCAAACTTCCAGGATGGTTGCACAAATATGGAGAACTGCTAACCCTTTATCCAAGATCATCAGTTTTTAACATTTACCATATTTGCTTTATCATTCTGTTTACATGTACATACATGTATGCATATATGCATATATATTTCTTTGTTCTAAGCCATTTGTGAGTAGAACACAGATATCATGTCCCTTTACTGTGAACACTTTAATGTGTATTTCCTAAGAATGGGGATATTCAAGAGTGTGGATTTCACAGCAGATTTTTCCCAGTAGAAGAATACTACAGTACTCCACTTTTTATGATTGGTTCAACCAGTGCAAGCACAACCAGGGATACAGTGGGCTGGCTTATATTCGAATTTTCCACAGTGCAGAGGGTCCGTGACCCTAACTCCAGCATTGGTGAAGGGGCAACTGTAATTCCAAAATGTGGTACTATCTAAGGGATCCTTCCTAACCTGTAAGAACCAATCAGTTAGCCTTCTAATATTCATGGAACACCTATTAGGAACAATACATCTAGGTGTTGAGGGAAATTAGGGGAAAACGTATATACATTGTAGGATTTTCTCAATTCTACTTACATTCTAGCTGCCAGGGAAAATGCACATGCATTAAAGGATGGCTGATAACACAAGGCAGTAGGTGATATTGCTAAATGACTGATAGTAATCCCAAACATTAACGGAATGCTGACAAAGGAGGATTCCTAGCAAAGGGAATCTTTGTTGAGTAAATGGTCCTAGAGAGACTGATAGGGTTCAGTGGGGAAAGGTGGCTTTCGACATGAGAACAGATTCCCAATGAGGGGAAAGGGTGTATAAGGAGCTCTCAGAGAAAGTGAGGTTTGAATGGTTGAAGAACAAGCAGGATTTACATGATAAGCAATCATGGATCAGAGTATCAAGGAACTTCCATGTCAGAACATGGTTAGATTAATTAACAAATCATAGCTTTGATTGTACTGTTCTTAGAGGCAGAAGAGATGATGTCTCACTTTTCAAAATGAGAAAATGAAAACCCAAGAGGGATGTTTTATTTAAGTTCTTAATCTATCTATTTTGTATGTTTTATCTACTTACAAAAAGCTTTCGAGGTGTTTCCATTTTGCCCTTTGGGTATTCAACCAACCAGAAAGATAATTTCAAAATAAGCTCCTACTGAATATGGCCCTTACAAATACCAAAGTTGTTTGGCTGGCCTAAAGTTTTTAGCACATTTTATCGATTTTGGATCTTTAAGTACATTCAGAAAAGAGATCTACTGGAATGCAGTCTAGTGATTCTGACTCATGAAGAGCTGCAGCGCTAATGTGATCTGGAATTACTAGAAGTTTTTGCTTGAGTTGGTCTAGATGAAACCACCCACCACAACCTTTTCATCCTCTCCCCTGTGAGTATTAGCCATCCTACAGAATTCAGTTCCTTTTCTATTTACTCTTAAAGACTTACTCATCCATCCTTCCTGTTGAGTCATTCTTCTCTCTGATTTTCTGCAGCATTGATTGTCTATAGCAGCCTCGTCGCACTCAACACATGCTCTGCTTTTGTCTTTTTGTACTTTATTGAGGAATAATTGACATACAGTAAAATTCACAAATCTTAAGTGTATCACTTGATAAACACTGATATATATATAATCATTGTTTTGACCCATATGAAGAACATTGACATCACCCCCAATAAGTTCCCTCCTGCCAACCTCCCAGTCGAATCCTTTCCCCACCCTGAGGCATCCACTGTTCTGATTCTAATTCCTGTGGATTTATTTTGACTATTCTTAAATCCATATGAATGAATTCATATATTGGAATGAAATCATGCACTGTGTGTACTTGTTTGTATTTGGCCTCTCTCATTCAACATAATGTTGTGATTGCAATTCAGTCACCTTGTTTTCTATATCCATACTTTGTTCTTTTTTGTTGCTGCATAGTATTCCATGATAGAACTATGCCCCAATTTGTTTATTTCCCTACTTATGGACCTTCGGAAGTTGCCATTTTTCAATTTGAGTATTTTTGTGTAAGTCATTCTGTGGACATACATGCCATGTACCTTGAATAGATATCTTTTTTTTTCTTTAAAAGAAAATGTTTATTTTTTTTAGGACTGCACCCACGGCATCTAGTTCCCAAGCTAGATGTTGAATCTGAAATCTGAGGTGCAGCTGCCAGCCTAAGCCACAGCCACAGCAATGTCAGATCTGAGCCATGTCTGTGACCTGCACCGCAGCTCATGGCAACGCTGGAGCCTTAACCCACCGAACAGGGCCAGATCCACATCCTCATGGGTACTAGTTGGGTTCGTTACCACTGAGTTACAATGGGAATTCCCTCCTATGCATTCTTTTTTTTTTTTTTTTTTTTGCATTATAGCTGGTTTACAGATTTCTATCAATTTTTCCACCTGCACCGCATGGTGACCTGGTTTGTACATATATGGATTTGTCACATGTGATTAGACATAGTTCTCTATACTATACAGCTGTATCTCCTTGCTTTTCCATCACAGAAGCACGAGTTAACTCCATTCCCTCCCACCCCCTCCCCTACCCCCTTGGCAACCACAAGACTGTTCCCCATGTTTGTGATTTTCTTTTCTGTTGAGAGGTTCATTTGTGCAGTGTTTTAGACTCCAGTTATAAGAGATTTCATATGGCATCTGTCTTTCTTCTTCTGACTTGCTTCACTCGGTATGAGGGTCTCTAATTCCATCCATGTTGCTGCAAATGACATTATTTTATCCTTTTTTATGGCTGAATAGTATTGAATAGATATCTTGGTGCAGAATTGTTGGGCCATAGATATGTATGTAACTTTATTAGAAACTATCCAAGAATTTTCCAAAGTGGCTGTACCAAAGTGTACTCCCACCAGAAGGATATAAGCATTGCAATTGCTCATCATTTCACTAACATTTTTGTCAGCCTCTTTTATCCATCTGAATGTGTTAGAGGTATGGCATTGTGGTTTCCATGTACAGTTATCTGATGGTTAATGATGAGCACCCATTTGTATACTTAAGAAACCTTCAGATGTCATTTGTTGAGCATTTCTTCAAGCCTTCAGTACATTTTTACATTGAATTATTTGTCTTTGGATTTGTAGGAATACTTTATGTATTCTTAACACGAGTCCTTTGATAAATATACATTTCAACATTTTCTTCCAGTTTGTGGCTTTCTGTTTGACTCTCTTGACATTGTCTTTTGTAGTAGAAGTTTTCTTAGTTTGATAAAGTCCAATTCATCATTCGTTTCTTCATTTATGGTTAGTGCTTTTTGTGAATCCTACGTAATCTTTACAACCCAAAGATCATGAAGATATTCTTCTAGGTTCTCTGCTAAAAAATCTGTAATTTTAACTTTTACTTCTAGGTCTAGGATGCATGTTATTAAACTAATTTTTAATGTGTGGGGTGAGGTATGGATCAAAGTAATTCATGCGGTTATGCAGTTTCAGCACCATTTATTGAAAATACCTTTATTTCCCCACTAAATTTCTTATGCCTTTGACAAAATTTAACTCATGATAGTAAGCCTTGAAATCTGATACAGAAGCCCACCCAGCTGTTCTTCTCTTCTTCAAGATGGTCCTGGATATTCTATGTCCTTTGCATTTCAACACACACCTTGGAATCAGCTAATCAACTTCTACCAAAACAAAAGACTGCTCGGATTTTATTTATTTATTTACTTGATTTTTAGGGCCGCACCCGCAGCATATGGAAGTTCCTAGGCTAGAGGTCGAATCGGAGCTGTAGCTGCCCGTCTGCATCACAGCCACAGCAATGCAGGATCTGAACCGCGTCTGCGAACCACACCACAGCTCACCGCAAAACTGGATCTCCCGCCCACTGAGCCAGCCAGGGTGAGGAGATCCGCCAGGACAGAAACGGAGCTTCAAGAGGCTCAGAGAAGTTCCCGAAGTGGTTGTGGCTCAGCCCAAAAGAATCTAACTAGTATCCATGAGGAGGCAAGTTTGAATCCCGGCTTCGCTCAGCGGCTTGCCGTGAAGCTGTGACACTGCTTGGACCTGGCATTGTAGGCCAGTGGCTACAGCTCCCACTTGACCCTTAGCTTGGGAATTTCCATATGCCATCGCTTGAGCATTAAAAAAAAAAAAAAAAAAGACAAAAAGAGGCTCAGAGGAGATAGCACCAGTGAAACCTACATGGAAGGTCCAGGCCCCCGCCCTGCGCGCCCCAGCCTGAGATATGAGTCCACTGGCGCGCGCAGAGGCAAGGCTCTGAAACACTGGGCTCAGAGGACGGACCTGGGCGGCGGACTGGTGTTGGCTGCTCTGAGACACCCTGAGGGGGTTGGGGCTGGAGTGTTGCGGGGCTGCAGCCAGACGTGTTCACGGAAGCAGCCCAGGCTGCAACAGAAGCAAAGCACCGCTGTGAAGTGGCTCGTGAAGGGAGAGGTGGAGCCGCCATTGCGGCCTCTTTCTCCTGGCGCCCCCGCCCCGCCCCCCGCCCTCTCCCTACTGCCCCGCCTCCCCCTTCTCCACCTGCTTCACCACCTGTTTCCCCCAGCAACCGCCACGTCAGCACCGGGAGCGGAGGCCTGCGGGTTGCTCACGCGCGGAGGTGGGGCTGAAAGCACAGCCTAGCCCCAGGGCCCCACGACTTAGGAGGCAGGTTTAAAACCTCTCCCTGTTGCCAGGTGAGCCTTGGGTTCACACCTCCGCCACCTGCTTTGTAAATTCAGCACCTGTGGGACTTCTGAACAGACGGCGGGTGCTCCTGGGCTGGGACAGGTCTGCCCTTAGTGGCCGTGGGCATCGTGGGCGCGTGGAACCGGGGCTGGGGCGGGCCAGGGACCTGACTGCAGTGGACCTGAGCTGGTGACCTTGTGAAAACCACGCCTGAGGGACACCAGGGCTGACTGCGCGCATTACCATGGTTGAGGCGGGCTGAGGCCTGGGCCAACAGAAGAGTACTTTGTGAGCCCGCCCAACAGGTGACAGGGCGTGCTCCCCGGTGGATAGTTGCAGTGAGGACCACACAATGGCTCCTCTCCTGGGGGGCGCTCCAATCCCATCAACCTCCTACCACAGCTCAGAAATGCAGCTCAGAAGGGGGCCTGGGAGCTTCTATTCCAACAACTAGGGAGCAGACCCCTGCTCCTGACCGGGCTGTGAAACCGCAGAGCAAAGAGGAAGCCCTCTTCCTGCTCAATATCCAGTATAGGATCTGGTCGTCACAACCCCAGTCACACCCCTTATCAGGGGATAATGACCAGCACACACTGGGCACAGGGGTAACAGTCATCCATACTAAAAACTGCCCCCACACCCAGTATATCAAACCTACAGCGATGTTCCCGCTAGAAACTGCCCTCCAAGACCACAGTAGACAATTGTTCCTCCTAAACTCATAGAGCAGAGGAAATATAAGTAAAGAAGCAGAGGAACCACTCCCAATGCAAAGATCAAGAGACTTTCTCAAGAAAAAACAATGAAACAGACCTCTTCAGCCTAATAAACCCCAGTTCAAAAAGATCATAAAAATACTGGAGGAATTAAGAACTATTGATTAAGGAGTTTCCGTCATGGCTCAGTGGTTAACGAATCCAACTAGGAACCATGAGGTTGTGGGTTCGATCCCTGGCTTTGTTCAGTGGGTTAAGTATCAGGCGTTGCCGTGAGCTGTGGAGTAGGTTGCAGATGCAGCTTGGATCCTGCGTTGCTTGTGGCTGTGGCGAAGGCCGGCGGCTACAGCTCTGATTAGACCCCTAGCCTGGGACTCTCCATATGCTGCGAGTGCGGCCCTAGAAAAGGCAAAAAAAGGCAAAAAAAAACTATTGGTTAAAATGCAGATTACCATAAAAAGGAACTAGAAACTATGAAAAGGAACCAGGGGAAATTAGAGAACTCATTTGCTGAGACGAAATCTCAGCTAAAGGCAACGGATAGCAGAATGAATAATGAAGAAAAATGAGGAGTTCCCTTCGTGGCTCAGTGGTTAACGAATCCGACTAAGAACCATGAGGTTGCGGATTCAATCCCTGGCCTTGCTCAGTGGGTTAAGGATCCGGCATTGCTGTGAGCTGTGGTGTAGGTTGCAGACGCGGCTCGGATCCTGCGTTGCTGTGGCTGTGGCGAAGGCCGGCGGCTACAGCTCCTGTTAGACCCCTAGCCTGGGAACCTCCATATGCCGCGAGCGCAGCTCTACATAAAAGGCAAAAAGACAAAAAAAAATGAGTAAGTGATTTAGATGATAGAATAATGGAAATCACCCAATCAGAACAGCAGACAGAAAGCCAAATTAAAAAAAAAAAATGAAAGCAATATAAGAGACCCATGGATTAATGTAAAACATGTCAGTCTATGTATAACAGGGATTCCAAAAGGAAAAGAAAGAGAGAAGCAATGAAAAAATTATATTTTAAAATTTCCCAAACCTAGAGAAGTAAGCAAATATCCAGGTAAAGGAAGCACTGAGGGTCTCAAACAAGATAAACCCAAATAGACCTATACCAAGACATATTATAATTGAAATGGCAAAACTTTATTCCCATATATTAGGGGATTTTTTGATGCTATTGTAAATGGTATTTTTTAATTTCATTTTTCAATTTTTTTTCTTGCTGGTGTGTAGAAATAGCAATGGGAGTTCCCTCTGTGGCTCAGTGGTTAACAAGCCTGACTAGGATCCATGAGGAAATGGGTTCAATCCCTGGCTTTGCTCAGTGGGTTAAGGATGCGGTGTTGCCATGAGCTGTGGTGTAGATCACAGACCTGGCTCAGATCTGGCATTGCTATGGCTGTGGCGTAGGCTGGCAGCTGTAGCTCTGATTAGACCCCTTGCCTGGGAACCTCCATATGCCGCGGGTGTGGCCCTGAAAAGACAAAAATAAAAATAAAAAAGCAAAAGAAAGAAAGGAAGAAAGAAATAGCAATGGATTTTTAGATATTGGTGCGTATACCCCAGCCTTGATAACTTTACTTATGAATTTAACTACTATGTGGATTCTTTGAGCTTTCCTAACATGTGGTGTTGTCAGCTCTGAATTGAGATCGTTTTCCATTTTCCTTTTCAACCACTGGCCCTTTCATTTCTTTTGGGAGACCTTTCCATTGGTGAGGTCTTCCAGTACAACATTGAACAGAAGTAGTGACAGCAAACCTTATTTCTCTTTTCCAGGTCTTAAAAAGAAAGCATTCAATTTTTCACCATTAATATATTAACTCTAGGGTTTTTTTTATAGATATGCTTTATCAGTTTGAGAAATCTTCCTTCTATTCCTTGTTTGGTAAGAATTTTAACTGTAGGCAGCTGCTGAATTTTATCAAATTCTTTTTCTGCAAATATTAAGATGACCGTATGTCTTCCCCTTTATTCTGGTAATAAAGAAAATTACATTGATTGATTTACAAACATTAAACCAATTTATATTCCTGAGATGAATCTCATCTGATCATTATCTATTAACTTTTTCCATATTATTGCTGGGCTTGATTTGCCAATAATGGTTGATAACTTTTTATCTACATCTGTGAATGACATTGGTCTACAACTTTGTTAAAATATCTTTGTCACGTTTTGATACCAGGATTATGCTGGCCACATTAAATGTATTAAAAAATATTCCCTCTTCCTCTGTCATCTGAAATGATTTGTGTAAGACTGGTAGTATTTCCTCATTAAATATTTATCAGTAAAGACATTTCCTGCAAAGACAGTAAAGGCGGTACATTTACGTTTAAGATATTTTGCAAATTTATTAATGTAATCATAGAGGTTCTCTGTGATGTTTTTTAATTGTACTATTTTCTTTAATAGAGAGTTATGCAGATTTTCTGTTTCTTCTTGAGGTTAACTTAAGATTTGCATGAAAAGGAAGGGAGGTTAAAACTTAGTTCTGTTTTAGGACATTCAAAACCATGATCTGGTCGATTCTTACTTCACAGCATCTTCCTTCCAAAGGGCCAGCTTCCTATCCTGGACATCTGTGGAGCTCGTGGAAGAGCCACCAGTTCCTTCAGCATCACCCTGCAAGCACTGGAAGTAAGTTTCATTACTCTCAGACTTCAATGATGTGGTTTAGCCCATGAAATGACATCTTGACATCAATCATGACTCATAATCAGTGTAGACCTAATCACATTATAAATGCCCTCACTTTCTAAGCCATACACTGGGGGCTTCTACTGGTTTCCAATGAGATTACTGAGGACTTGGCATATCTGTCTTTTCAAGTCAAAGAGCCCTGGAGCCACTGTTCCTGTTTGCATTAGAGAAGTGCTCTAACACACCTCATGGGACTGCTGATTGTATCCCAGTCGTGGCACTTTCTGGAACTGGTAGATCCCAGAGCCATTATCCTACATCACTGACTCAGATGCTGTCTATATGAGATACATTATTTCTTATTATCTCCATCACTGGGTTGGAAATATTTGGAAAGCATCTAGCATACATGCAATATAGCCTAAACAAATAAAAGCCTCTCTCACAGCTCCTGGTTCTGGGCGGGTCGGCTGCAGTGAATGTTTGCTTTCACTTATTTCGCTCGCAGAGTTCTGCTTTCTTTACGAGGTAACCTTGAAATTTCTGTTTCTGTTGGGAATCATTTACTGAAGAGGACATTAGAATGGGAAGGGATGAGCAAATTCATAGAGGTTTTGACAATGCAATTTGGAGGGGGGGAGGAAAAAAGAAAGCAAAAGAGGCCAAGCAGAGCCTTGGAACAGTATTCCAATTTGTGGAGAATGAAAATAGGCCTTACACATGTACAAAATGGGATGATGTGGTCAGGGAAGAATGTTCTGGTATGTTTAGGTGTGTTCTCTCATGATCAGAGCTAAGACCATGAACCATGTGTATCAGGCTTTGAGAACTGCTGGTCTGTGTGTAAGCATGGAGGATCTCCTCTTAGAAAATACAGGGGAGAAAAGAAGATGTTGCTATTGACTGCATCCCGAGACTATGTTTCTCTGCAGTTTGGGACAAGAGTAGACATGAGGCAATAGCTAATAATCCTCACCATATCCGAGCAGCAGTCAGCTATGGACCATGAGACTGGCTGTCCTGGAACTGCTCTTCTGGGAGAGCCAATAATGAGCCCACTTATTTTGGCTCTTCTTGCTCTTTGGATTTTTGGCATCTGACAGGACCTTTTAGCAAAAGGTCCTGACTGCATCCCAGAACCCATTTCCTATTTTCTGCACATTCAGTTAAGCTCTCCTGAGACTCTCAGTTTCTCTCCAGGTCTCGTACCAACCCCCATTTTAGCTTGCATTTTTCTACCTGTTGGCTTCAGCCTCCTGACGCTGTTTCACCCCAAGAATCAGCTTTTTTATATACCATCCCACTTTGAATCAGCATCAGTAGAAGTATCCATGTATGCCTGAGCCTTGGTCCAGCCCCAGAGAGAATCAGAGTCATAAGAAGGCCCCATTCTTGGGTGGGAATGGAAATGGAAATCCTCTAGACTGAGACGGTAGCCAGAAAAGTCAAAGAATATAGTCAAGAGCGGGGCAGATGTCTTAAAGCTGTAGAGATCCTGGAAGTCTATAGCCAGCATCATCGAGAGCACAGGCTTTTGATGGTCTAAATCAGGGATTAGCAAACTTTCTCTGTTTGGGCCAAATTGTAAATATTATAGAGTTTGTGGGCCATGTAGTCTCTATGACAGCTCCTCAACTCTGCCATGGTAGAGTGAAAACAGCCATGGACAACGCATAAATGAGTGGCTCTGGCTGTGTCCCAGTGAAACTTTATTTGTAAATATAGATGTTGGGTCAGATGTTGTGTGAATTCATCGCCATTTGTGCCATTTATTAGTTATATGACCTTGACCAAGATAATATCTTGGTTAAACAGGATAATAATACCTACTGCTCATATTTATTTAAGGGATGAATGTACATATAAAACACTTTGTACAGTGCTTCAGCCCACGGTAAGCAATATATAAATGGCAGCTGTCACTATTATGGTAATTGTAATTTTATCATTATTATTATCACTGTCAGATCCAGAGGAGGCCACTTGTTCCAGTTTCTCTAATTGCTTGAGCATTTCTGTTACCTTTTACTTCAGGCGCTCTGTCTTCCACCTTATCTGGACAGACCCACTCTCTCACCAGATAATGTCTTTGTCAAAATTAATCAGAAATGTATTATCTTTGGACAGTACTCAATAGCCTGGCTATAAAGGCCATAAAGGTGGCTATAAAGACTCTGACATTAATATCAAAATTTGGTACCTCTGCTCATTAGTGACGCACTTGCCAGTTTTCTACATCTGATCTGGAACCTTCAGCCCATGCTAACTGCCCACTCTTTTCTGCCAGAGTTGACCTTTCTGAATGCAGTTTTTTGACTTTCTAGACTTATAGTGCCATCATCTAAGCTTCCCTCAGTTGTGGGGGCTTGGGTCCTTAAATTAGGACACATACTTAGATCTCTAGTTCCTGAGATGGCCTAGACCAGGACAAGCATTTACTAATAGTCTGATCCACCAGCTTGAAAGGCAGTGTCCATTCTATTTAGGTGGACTCACACACCCACCTAGTTGCCGCAACTTCATTCTCAACCTCACCGCTGTTCAGCCCACTTTCACTTGAATTTGGCCTGTTTATTTACCTAGACCCCAGTTTCTCCTTGGAGACTGAAGGTCTGCTGCTTTGAATTTGGGATTGTCTGAAGCCCTCACTGGCCAGAAGCCTGGATTATGTACCCCACATGCTAGTCGCTAACTCAAGTTCTGTCAGGAAGAGAGCAATCTCCCGCTTCCACTCAGTGGGAGTAGAGATGGCCATGGGGATGACTTATTTCATGGGACATTTCTTATTCTTTGAGTAGTGCAAACCTCTAACACTTCATGTTGTTGGCTGGGGATTTTGCAATGTGGCGAGTTTGATGTGCTCATCTGGGCATATATAGTGATGGCAGGAGATGGAAAATTTTCATAACAGTCAGTACAACGTGCTTTCATTTGAGATAGTCTTTGTTTTATTCATCTTCATACCATCCAGAGTGTCAAGCAGAGCACTGAGCACCCAGTAGATATTCAGGCCATACATATTCCAAGAAGGAGCTTTCTAATTAGCCTAACAAGCTATAAATTCATTTCCATGACATTGCGTAAGACCATTTATTACCTATATTGTGTGAAGCACCACAAATATGGGGGAAATTTGATCCCTGCTTTCAGGGAAGTCATAGCCTAGTAGGAAGTCAGATATATGCGTGATTGCATTGTTTGCTTAGGCTGCCATAACAAGTACCACACGCTAGGGGGCTCAAACTACAGGAATTTGTTATCTCACAGTCTGGAAGTTAGAAATCCAAGATCAGGGTGTTGGTAGGTCTGGTTTCCTCTTAGGACACTTCCTATTTCCTTGGCCTCTTGCTGTCTCTTCATATGGCTGTCCCTCTCTGCACATGTGCCCCCATTGTCTCTCTGTGTGTCCAACATCCTCTTCTTATAAGAAATTGAACTAGATTGAACTAGATTGAACATTTCTGAACTAGAACTAGATTGAACTAGAACTCACTGTAACCAACTCATTTTAACTTAATCATCATTTTTAAGGTCATAGCTCTAAATACAGTTACATTCTGAGGTACTGGAGTGGGGGGCTTCAACATATGAATTTTAGAGGGATTCAGTTCAGCCCATAACAATGCTTGTATTGTATATGACTAGCTAAATAGTAGAGTGAGATGTTTTTGTGAAGTGTGCACTTTACTAAATGAAGGACGTGAGTTTTAAAATATAATAGCCTCGGTAGTGCTCAAAGCTCTTCAAGAACAAGTAAGAACAACAGCGTTACTACTTTTCTCAGTTAATCCCTAAAAACCACTTTGTACTAAATAGAACCCAGATTGTAGGTGCCACTTGTTCTGGTTTCTGAGATATTTTTCTCTTAATTTAAAGAGAAAAATGATCTGATTTTGGGTTTTCTTTGGCATTTTTGTTTGTTTGTTTGTTTTGTTTTGTTTTTGCTTTCTTAGGGCCATACTCGCAGCATATGGAGGTTCCAGGCTAGGATGGAATTGGAGCTGTAGCCACTGGCCTGTGCCACAGCCACAGCAATGCAGGGTCCAAGCCACGTCTGTGACCTACACCACAGCTCACAGCAATGCCAGATCCTTAACCCACTGAGCAAGGCTAGGGATTGAACCTGCAACCCCATGGTTCCTAGTTGGATTTGTTTCTGCCGCTCCATGACAGGGACTCTGATCTGATGTTTAATGTGTCACTTCTAGGAAGAAAGCCAGAGTTTAATTTACCTTTCTTAGGAGATTTATGTTGTTTCTTTGATGCGTCAATGCAAAAATCATTTAGTAGGGATTTACTCTGTCGTTAACATTCAGATACTAAAGTTCTCTTCAATTTCCCCCTGAAAGCAATCAAAGGTGTGTTTTGATCCCAACAGTTTATTTATGGGAGTCTATTCCAGGAATTGTTTGGAGGTGGAAGAAAATAAAATATTGGGTGTCCCTCACCACTTAAATTAATGTGCGGAGAAGCGAGCACAGCATGAAACCGAACCGATGGACAAAATCAATCCATCAGTCAGTCTTTGATTTATTTACCCAGCAATTTACTCAGACAAGCATTTATTAATGAAGGAATAGTAAATCAATGTGCTTTATTGAGCACCTATTATTTGCCAAGGCAATGCTGACCTCCACAGGGAAGGCCAAAGCTGGATAAAAGGATTCCTCCAACAAGAAATTTATAATTAAAGTGAGAGATAAAGCTACCCAACATGAGATAGATAACAATTAAAGGATTAATTGCGTGGTAGTAATGGGAGATTGGGTGGGGAAAATCAGTAAAGATTTTATAGAAGAAACCATATGCAAACGGAATCTTAGATGAAGATTGGGAAATACATTGGAGATGTTGGCAGATGGTCTTAAACATCACACTGAGAAGCTTTGGCATGAAGCAAGGAGGCAATGATATCTACAGTTCTCTTGAAGTGTGCGCTTCTGACGAAGTGACATGGTAAAGCACGTCCAGGTAAGATAAGAGAAAAAGAGGCAAGAGTCTGATAGGGCAGCACAAGGATGTTAGCGCAGTCTGGGCAGGTGGTAAGGAGGCCTGAGGAATAAGGTGGGAATGGAGGGGAAGGATGTGAGATACTGTGAAGAAAAAATATATTATGTCACAGGAAGTTTAGATCATGAAATCTGAGTAACTTGCAAAGTGGTAAGACCACTGCAGGAGTGAAGATGAAGAGATTCGACCTGTTTGGCAGAAAAGGGCAATGATTATAATCTGATGAGATTGGGGTGTAAGTGAATAATCAAGTGGAGCAACCTATAGACTCTTGCAGATAAAGAACTGGGGTTTGGGTAAGAAAACTGAGTTGGCGATAGAAGCATTTCATGTAGACCCTTCTGCAGGTAGGTGTCCTGCGTGTTACCTTTTGATGGAATAGCATATAGATATACATTTGAAACACGATTTACGTGTTTA
This sequence comes from Catagonus wagneri, assembly GCA_004024745.2. Taxonomy (NCBI): domain Eukaryota; kingdom Metazoa; phylum Chordata; class Mammalia; order Artiodactyla; family Tayassuidae; genus Catagonus; species Catagonus wagneri. The sequence goes on along the minus strand of PVHT021183556.1, from coordinate 13,067,414 downwards.
GGATTAATAGAGTATCAATGTCAACTAAAGTTATGAGAATGTAATGAGTTTCCTCAGCCAAAGAAAGCTGAGCAAAGAATCAGCTCAGGATACTGAGGGACACTAAGAAGAGTAGTAGGGAAAACCAGAAAAGTGAAATGTAAGGAGAGCTAAAGGAGGACAGAGTTCCCCAGAGACAGGGAGTAGCCAGAGGTGTGGGAGGGATGTGGGCACGGAGAGCCATCTCTACTGGCAAGTTCAACAGAGAGTCCAGGATGAAGAACAAGAATGAACTGTTTGACATACAAAGCACCATGGATGTCCTCCAAAAGAGTGGCTTTAACTGAGTAACAGAAATGAAACCCAGGGGCCAAAAATGAAACCCAAGGATTAAAGGTTAAGCATGAGACAGGTAGAGAGAAATGCACATCCCCTCACAGATGACTGGACAGTCAAGTAGGTGGAGAATGGGAGCTCAGAAGTTCAGACGACCTTATTGGGGGCTTTTCAGGGAGTAGAACACACCTGGACGCCTGGGCATCACCTCTGTGAGGAGACAGGCAGATGTGTAACAGTCTAAGTTGATGATACCAAGAGTCTCAGTCAGCAGGATTCAGTCTCCGGGCGGATGACAAGTGAAAGCAATAGCCTGAACCATGAAAACTTAACTGCTTAGCTATTTAGAAAGCAATTTGAGGACTCCAAAGAAATAAGTATCAGTGTCTCTATGAAGCAAGCCTGATAGAAGGACAGGCAGTCCAGTTAGTGAGTCACAACATGAGTCCGTGCTTATCCAGTGCAAATGATTGTTTATGTGCAGCCGCTACCTTGATTAAAACACTTGGTGATGTCCCTGAGTGGTTTACAAGCGGCACTTGAAACCAACCCATGCAGTTTCACCGAAGTTATTAAATTCAGGTTATAGATTGGTTTCATTTCATGTGCCCACCCTGATAAGTTGGTGTGACTGTTAAGTGTGCAGTGTTAAGAAAGATTCAGACGCTTGTCAGGAAAAAAGTACCTTTTGCTTAGCAACTTTGGATCTGGGTCTTAAAGGAAGATGTAGTGACATCGATGCTTCCATCTTCCACCTTCCTGCAAAATGATTCTCTCTTACAATGGAAGGTTTGTGAAAACATCAAAATGCTGAAATTTGCAGTTTATCCTTTCCAGGCATTAATTTTTTTTTTTTTTTTTAAGGACCACACCTGCAGCATATGTAAGTTCCCAGGCGAGGGCTCGAATCAGAGCTTCTACTGCCGGCCAATGCCACAGCCACAGCAATGCCAGACCCAAGCTGCATCTAGGGTCTACATCACAGCTTGCAGCAATGCTGGATCCTTAACCCACTGAGTTAGGCCAGGGATTGAACTCATATCCTCATGGATACTAGTCAGGTTCTTAATTCACTGAGCCACAATGGGAACTCCCCTCGCATTAATTTTAGTTGAAGCAAAAGTCTGTGTTAAGATGCATGTTGGGAATAGCAAATGAATAAGAAAGAGTCTAGCAGTGAAACTGGAAATGCATAGGGAGTAACATCAGGGTGAGGCAAGAGAGAAAGAGGGCTGAACAGATAAAGGAAAGAGGCAGAAATAGAAAGGGAGCTAAAGAAAGACGCGTCTGTGTCCCCATCCCACTTTGTTCCTCCTCAAGTTTTATTTTCTCCTTTCCTGTTTTCAATCTGCATTTGGCAGCTGGGGTCTCCACAAGGCATGTACCTGACCATCTTCCAGCCACCTGGTAGAATCCCCCAAGTCTCGGAGGACCTCAAAGTCACAGGACAATTGCCTTCAGAAGAATTCCCTCAGTCAGTGACTGAAATCTGCTTGAATCTAGAATGTCTAAAACTTGTATCTTTCACAGATAACACAGAAGCCAGCAACTCAACCATACATGTGGTCCCTTATGTTGACCTGGACTTTTTATTTAAAACCAGTCCAGGGAGTTCCCTTCATGGCTCAGTGGTTAACGAATCCAACTAAGAACCATGAGGTTGCGGGTTCGATCCCTGGCCTTGCTCAGTGGGTTAAGGATCCAGCGTTGCCATGAGCTGTGGTGTAGGTTGCAGACGCGGCTTGGATCCCACCTTGCTGTGGCTGTGGCGAAGGCCGGCGGCTACAGCTCCGATTAGACCCCTAGCCTGGGAACCTCCATATGCCGCGGGTGCGGCTCTACATAAAAGGCAAAAAGACAAAAAAAAAATAAAAATAAAAAAATAAAACCAGTCCAGAACCTCCATTTAAGTTCCAGTGTTGTTCCTTGAAAATATCTGTGCTCACACATCTAACTAGAGACACTATGAAATATTTATTTAACGTTCAAATGAGGACTTTGCAGCAAATGCACTGGTTTTGACCATGCTAAGAGCTAAGAGCAGTCATCAGTGGTCTTTTGAGTTTAATTCGGTATCTTGAAAGCAGTTCAGGACAGGAATGCGAAAAAAATTCAAAACCACTGCTTGTGTCTCGGTATCTTAATGTAAATTATTTATACTCCCTCATCCTGGAGACAGTGAGAAGAATAGAATGAATCAGCAACTTTCTTTGTAGGGCTGCGTGGAGAATAAAAAGCATCAGCGTGAATGAAGTGAGACAGAAGGGTATATATGCTTTACTGTGGAACTTAATTTAAAACCCCAAATTGGCCTACGCTTCTGAGATTTCCTCTTAAAATGACCAGACCACTGTCCGGGAATAGGCTTCCTAATTAGCTGGTAGCTTAACTCTTCTGTTATAGTACAAGATATAAAATAATGTCCTGAGTGGCCTCAGAACAAGGCATTCCCAGGTAGGCTCCTTCTCAAATGGGGCCTCCTGCATTTGCATGGTGTGCAGTTCCTTACCATTTTTAGGATCCGGTCCGCTCATCTGTATGCCATTCACCAAATGAACTGGCAGGTGAAATGAAAGTAAAAGAATACAATAGGACTAAAAATATCCAGGGAGTTTCAGGAGAAATGAAGTATCTGTTATGGATACCTGAGAACCGTACTCTGGGGCTATAAGAAAAAAAAATTTTCTAAGATCCTGGAGCTGGATTCATGTAGGGTCTTTTCAGGCATGACCAGGGAGCCCTGAGGACTATCCCCAGCTAAAGGCAGGGCGAGGGAAAGGGTCCACCTCAGCCTAACAGGAGTCCAGGGACATGCGCCCCTTCTAGGAACGGATTGAGGAAGTGATGTTAGCTTCCAGAGAGAGAGATTCTTCTCACGCTACTTGGAGCATCGTCTTTGAGGAGTCAGATCTTTATCCCCTATAGAAGTGACTATGAGCACGAAGCCATCTTCCGGCTGGAAGGGGGTCTGATAATGAAGGGAAGAGCCTTGAGAGCAACAGTGAACATGGCAAGTGAAGACGAAGACATTTATTCTTCTGTCTGATGACTTTTACTCACAAATTCTTTCACTGACTCATTCAACAAACCCCCTCCACAGGCCTCGCATTCTGTAGGAGGATGTGAAGAAGCTCAGGGAGACATGGTCACGGTCCTCTGAGAGACTCTGGCCCAGTGAAACAGACACTTAGAATGTGTCTTGATTTTACTGTGATTTATTGCTTTCTTTTGAGTTCTCACAATACTTTCATTATCAAAAATTTAGGTGCAGAATAGCACAATACAAGGCTAAAAGTCACTTCTGTCCAGAGACAACACTTTTTATTCCTATGCATGTCTGTGTGTGTATCACGTGCTACCTGCTGGCTTGAGTCTTTCTTTTTTTCAACTGAAGTGTAGTTGACTTACAATGCTGTGTGAGTTTCTGCTGTGCAACAAAGCGATTTAGCTGTACAGCAGAAACAACTGCTGATATAATTCTCTGAATGTAATTCTCTTATATGTAGAACAGTAAGACTTTGTTCTCCATATAATCCTTTGCGTCTGCTAATCCCAGACTCCCAATCCATCCCTCCCTAGCCCCCTGGCAACCACAAATCCACTCTCTATGTCTGTGAGTTTGTTTCTCTTTCACAGGTAAATTCATTTGTGTTGTATTTTAGATTCCACATGTAGGTGATATTCTGTGGTATTTGTCTTTTTCTGACTTACCTCACTTAATATGATGATCTCTGGGTCCATCTATGTGTAAGTCTTAAAGTTAGATACTGAGTGATGTGTACTTTCATTCTCGGCGAAGATGGAGCACCAGCATGTGGGAAACTGAGGTATTAGGGACAACCTGCTGTGTAATGGTAGGTCAGTCATTTAACCAATCTGTCCGGTCCCCTCCCCTCTACAGTTTAAGAGGACAGACTCTCTCTGAGGTCCCTGCCAGTTCTCTGAATTTTAAATCCCTAGAGTAAGGTCAGTCTGTTTAAATGTCACATTGTCCAGGTAAAATGAGATTTGTAATTCAGTATCCATATGTGACATCCTTAAAACACATAGGCATTATACATAAAAAGATGACTGAGACGCTGCTTTATTTATATTTCTCTTCAACTTAAGAATCCTCCATAAATAGCATCCTAGGGAAAGCGCCATTTAATACAGAGATGGACTATTTTTATGCACAGAGGAGTTAACCTCTAAGGCAGGGCTCCTCTGAATTGTATTCAGAACAAAAGCCGCTGTCTGGAACAGTCTCTCCCAGCTACTCCCTGACAACCTCCGCCCTGCGGCAGTTTTGCTGCATCCATTAGCATTCAGCTACAGATCTCCTGCAGACGGCGCCCCACACGCAGCTGAGGCGTCCCACACGCAGCTGAGGCCACAGTGAAATTTCAGTTTGTTAAGATGAATTGACTTTGGCTTGAAGTAGGTGATGGATCACAGGAGCTATTAGCTAATAGCCTCTATCAACCGAAGTCTTGTCCTTAGCAGATAATAAGTGGCGAAAAGACGGGTGAATGTTCATGGGCATATTTCTGTTTGTCTTTTGTTTCAAATATTATGGGAATGAGGGTGGAAAAAAGGATACAAGGTCCTAAGACCTGGGAGTGCAGTCTAGGCCTTCATCTGATCTTTTGCTTTAGGTTCCTACCGGCTCAAGCTTTATGATCAATAAACTCCCTTCTATTTTCAGGCCCTATCAGAATTGATAAAAAGGGCCTTTGATGTTAATAAGCCTGGGTCCAAACAAGAATGAAATCAAGCGAATTTAGGTAATTTGATTAGTATCAATGAATCAGCCTGAAAAATGCAGTACACAGTCTCCTGAATTCTTAGGAAACTGAAGGTTCAGATATGGTTGCCTAAGGTTTATTCTTCTGCTCCAGTAATGCTGCAGAAAAACCCTTAAAATGTACTTCACTGAGAAATGCACTCAGCTGAATCTGGAATCCTAAGCAAGGGACACTAATCTCCAGCAAATATGCCATCCTTGACAATTAATTCCAGCAAAGAATTTTTTTTCTTAGATCTAACAGGATTTACCATCTTTTACAAACATCGTTTTTAAGGAGGATGGCCCTCTTTTAAAATAAGCAGCTGTACATCTAATTTGTTATGCTGGTATTGATTTGATCATTTCACTAACAGTTTTTTAAAAGATACCCAGATGCTTCTTTGAGCCTTTTGAATATGTATGATTTAAAAATGAATTATGTTAATCTAGGCCAACTGGCCACTTCCTTGCATTTGATGAACAGTTCTGTGGAGCTAACAGGAGACTGGTTATTAAATTATTTCTCAGTAAGAGAGAAAAGGAAGGAGACAGAGCGTGATGGATGTGTAGGGCTCTCTAGAGATGACAGGCCGTAGCCTGAAAGCATTTAAAGGCCATGAAGTTAGGGAGCCTTCTGGAAAAAATCCATCAAGACTTTTTGCTCTGAATGTGGTAAATCGCAGTCCCCAAGGGGATGAACTGATATCTGTCTTGCTCTGACCAGTTAAATTGTAAACGCAGGTCACCATCTGTGCCCAATGCCTCTGATCCAGATGAGTTTCTTTGCTGTGGAGCTAATATTTTTCTTTCATATTTCTGACCATCTTAAGTGAAGGTAATTAAACATTTGAAGTGATGGGGTTCCATTCTCAGGCCATCAGTAGCTCCAGGCAGAATTAGGCTAATGGCCTTGAACAAATCAATTAACTCCATCACTCTGAAGTACAACATTCCCGGCTCGTTACTTAAGGAGAGTAGTCCTGCTGGAAACTTTGTCTGCAGGCAGAATTGAGTGCCCTCTTGGGCTGAGTCCCTTGGCTTCATCAACATCCCTGAGGACATTCTGTGAGGAAGACACTCAGGGACTTCCATGATGTCTGATGACTTGCAGCACGGGACTCACATCCAACTTGCTGCTTGTGGGTAGTGTCCCCAGTGCCTGCTTCTGGATGGCAGGTGAAAGTTAGCTGAACTCTCAAACCCTTGAAAAGTCTGTTCTTGACAGAATACGGGGAGGCAGTGGCAGAAATTCCTAGCATGTGTCAGATAATGAGGTAACTCTGCCTTGCCTATAACCTTGAATACAAAGGGCTTGGGGAGAGTGTCCTAGCAATATAGTCCTTTTTTAGAGTGGAGAATCTCTTTTTTTTTAATTTTTATTGAATATAGTTAATTTACAAGGCTGTGACAATTTCTGCTGTACAACAAAGTGACCCAGTCATACATATACACATATCCATTCTCTCTTAAGATCACCAGTGAGACAAGGACTAGTAGCAGAACCAAGGACTAGAACCAGTATTTTTTAGTAGGCTTTATTTTTTAGAGCAGTTGTGGGCTCACAGCAAAACTGAGAAGGTACAGAGATTTCTCAGATATCTGCCCCCCCCTCACAGGTAGAGATAGCGTCACTCGTGAGAGTAGTGTCTTTGTTCCAGTTGATGAACCTACATTAACACATCATGATCACTCACAGTTTACATTAGGCTTCATTCTTGGTGTTTACATTTGATGGATTTGGACAAATATATAATGACATGTATGGACCATTGATTGCAGTATCATACAGAATATTCCCATTTCCCCCTCACACACACACACTGCTCACAAAATCCTCTGTTCATCTCACTTTCCCCCACCCCCTGGCAACCACTGATCTTTTCACTGTTTGCATAGTTTTGTCTTTTTCAAAATGCCATATAGTTAGAATCAGTTAGAATCATACAGCATGTAGCCTTTGCAGATTGGCTTCTTTCACGTCCTAATAGGCACTAGTTTTCTCCCATGGCCTTTCATAACTTGATAGTGCATTTCTTTTAGCACTGACTAATATTCCATTCTCTGGATGTACTACTGTTTCTTCATCTCTTCACCTACTGAAGGACGTCTTGGTTGCCTCCAAGTTTTTGGCAATATGAATAAAGCTGCTATAAACATCCTCATGCAGGGTTTTGTGTGGAGATAGGTTTTCAATTCCTGTGAGAATTTACATTTTCTAACTCCCAATGGAGTTAGTTCTCTTTTCATAATGCTTTGGATTTATTTCCTCTTTTATCACTTCCCTATGGAATCTATGACTTAGAATTTCTCTGCCTTCTAGATGTACAACATCTTTGAATCAATAGATGTCAAGGGTTAAGAGAAAAACTTGGTCATTCACTCTAATGCCTTTATTTTACAGAAATGAAGCCAGCCCAGAGAGGTTGCCCCAGGGAACATTGCAGAAGCTGGCCCTGGACTCCAGAGCTGCCGCTGCTCCCCAGTAGGGCTGCTGCTGCTCCCCAGTAGGGCTGCCACACCACCCTTCACGAACGGTGTTTCAGAGTCTTCCTTCCTAGGGGTTTTTATTTTATTATTTGTTTGTTTTGTTTTTTATTTTTTAATCAAAGTATAGTTGACTTACAGTGTGTTAGTTTCAGGTGTATAGCAAAGTGATTCAGTTATATGTATATATTTTTTCCCAGATTCTTTTCCCTTATGTTAATTCCAAACTCCTAATTTATCCCTTTCTGCTTCTTTCTACTTTGTAAACCCTAAGTTAATTTTTTATGTCTGTGGGTCTATTTTTTTTGGCCATGCTTATGGCATGTGGAAGTTCCTAGGCTGGCAATCAGACTGGCACCACAGCAGTGGCCCAAGCCACTGCAGTGACAATGCTGTATCCTTACCCCACTGCACTGCCAGGGAACTCCTGTGGGTCTGTTTTTGTTTTGTACATGAGTTCATTTGAATCATTTATTTTAGATTCCACATATAAATGCTATTTGTCTTTCTCTTCCTAACTTGACTTAATATAATCATATCTAGGTCCATCCATGTTGCTCCAAATGGCATTATTGCATTCTTCTTTGTGGCTGAGTCATACTCCATTGTGTATCAACACTGATTCTTCTTTATTTTACTAGGGGGGGTTTAAATAAATTAAAGTTATCTGTGTGGGATGATGTCAGTGGGGTCTTGCAGGAAGCTAAGAGGAAGCACCAAGTCTAGAAGATCTCACCTTCTAGAGGTAATTTTTGTTCTTACCTTCTTCTTGAATGCTGTTGTAGCATCTCGTTTTATTCTCTTGGAGGTAGTCAGAACAAACACTTTGGTCCTTGTTTTTGAATAAGAGAGGGACACAGCAGATCCAGGGCCAGAGTCCTTTGCCCCTGGTACAGTAAGTGGGACAGACAGCACTTGCTCCTTCCTACGGGATGGAAGGGAGAGCCTGCCTCCTGTGCATGTATAAGCGAAAGTGTGCTCTCTGTACATTCACTGACGAGAACACTTTCCACAGAGGAATCAGCTCTGTGAGTTCCTTACCTTCCCCCACCTGCCGGCTAACTGGATAGACAGGTTGAGTAGGTTGGTATCCAGGAACCCAGCCCATGATATTGAAATTATTTGTTTATGGGTCTTCTCTTAATCAGACTGTAAGGGTCCTTAAAGATAAAGTCACAAAACAGCCTTTCAGTAAATATATGCTGAGCGGCATTTATGTGTAATCTAGAAGCTACTTTTTTTTGAAGCGTGCTGAGGGCTAAAAAATTGGAATAAAAATGTTATTCTTCTATAACTTTGCATATGTAGCTCTGGCTCTTTAGTAAGGGTTATTACAGCTATCTCATCTGGAATGTCTAACCTTTTTTAATAAACGGCTTGACTATACCTCATCCTGAGGCTTTTCATCAGAGGAAGCGGTTTTATAGATCAGATGATAAACAAGGGGAACATCACTTCCAAAGCACCATCGTTTCCTTGAAGAAAAGATTTAGTGCGGATACTTAAGAAAAGCATATTATTAAAAGTATACTTAAGAAAAAGTATATTATTTCCACAGCCTGAGTGTCTCAGCTCTCAGGTTGTGGAAAGAAAAAAGTATTGGAGATGGGAATGTTGCTGAAATGCTACTCCTAGTCACCTCCGGTAATAGAATCTTCATTAGGGTGAGTGGAAAATGATAGAAGTGGAGAGGGTATCATGTATGAGAGGGCAATAAAGCAAGAGAAGTGATGAGAGAGAAAAAGCAGGACAAGATGACAGAGTTGTAATGATTTCTTGAATGAGTCAGCTGTTTGCTTGAACACTCTCACTGATGCAGCTGCACTTTAATCCTGTGTCTCCAGTATCCCTGATCTTCGGTACAGCTGAATTCAGGACAGATGCACTGTTAGGGTGTGTGTCTGTGTGTGTGTGTGTGTGTGTGTGTGTGTGTGTGTGTACACGCATGTGTGTTCAGAGGTATCAGGAGAATATTAATAGTAAATCAATGAGCTTTATGGCTTAAAAGTTCAATCCTCAGAAATGATTTCATTTCTTCCAAAAGAAGCTTCTCTTCATGATGGATAGGTAGTCAATTCCTGTCAGCTAATGCAGTCAGTCCCCCCACAGTCAGAGAAGATAAAAAGATTCTCTCAGAGGAAGGACATAACAATAGCTCTTTCATGACTGTATGCAGAGAGAAGACAGAAGAAAGACTCCGGCTTTGTGAAAGATGGTTAAGGGAAGACCATCGCAGAACACTGGATACGTCAGAAGACTCTCAATCTACACTCTGCTGTTAGATGCCTACATGACCTTAGACACTGTATGATCTTTAGCAGCCCCCCTAGATGCATTAGCTTGGAGCTGCAATGCATTACCTCACATACATTTCCACCTGCAATTCTCTAATAGGATTTCCTCTATACAGTCAGCTCTATCATTCATTCACCATGTGTCATTTGATCCAACTAATGCTATCGAACACTATTATATGTCAGAGATTACCATAGTGTAACCTCCCTGAAGGCAGGTTCATTTTCATATTCTCTACCACCTAATCCATTGTCATTGGGTACTCAGTAATTATTGACTGGATTAAGTTGAATTGTGTCCATGAGCTGTTTTAAGTGCTATAACACTCTTTTTTTTTGCCATGGCATGCAGTGGCTTGAGGTGGATCTCAATTCCCAGACCAGGGATTGAACCCCAGCCACAGTGGTGAATGTGGTGAATCCTAACCACTAGACCACCAGAGAGCTTCCTCCTTCACTGTGTTAGAAATAGCACAAGTCCTGAGACCAGAGTTCAAATCCTAACTGAGCCACTCCTTGGAAATCTTGGTTGAGCTACTTAACTACAAGATGCCTCAGTTTTTCCCATCGTAAAATGGGAATGATAACTCCTAGCTCAGAGAGAAGTTTTTAGGATTAAACATTAATGTCCATATAAAACAGTCCTCACGGTGTCTGAAACATAGCAGGCTCTTTGTAAATGGTGGTGATTATTGTTCCCAAAATTTATGTAGGTTTCTGGGATTCTATTTTATAATTACTACATTTACCTTGCAGTTTTCCTCTGAACTAATGCTGCTCTGGTGCGCTAAAGGGTTCGCCCGATTCTTGGAAGCTCATTCAATGGAAAAACACACCTCAGAAGTTTCATCATAAGGTAACATGAAAATGCATCATGGCACAATGGAAGCTGACTTAGCCTGGAGTCAGGTGGCTGGATTGAATTCCAGATACACCACCACCAGCAAGTTACTATTAGCAAATTCCTTACACTATTAACAAGTCCTTAAGCCTCTCTGAAATTTACTTTTATTGTCTGTAACTGCTGAGATAAAGACCAACTTCCAACATTTACTATGTACTTTCATTCAACAAATGTTTATTAAGAGTTTTTCTGAGTGGTGGGCATTTAGATTGCAGCCAAGACGGAAATGGTTACTGTCCCTTTTGAGTTTATCACCTAGGAATATTGTAAGGACCAAATCAAACCAGATGTCACAAGGTAAACACCTGACACGTACTCTGTGTCTAATAAATACCTGTTGAGTGTCATCTGATGAATGGAAGGGTCTTTTAGCTCAGCCTGTCTCCCATTCTCCCCCACCCCTACCATACTTTGATACTTTGATTCCAGAAGATGAACTTAACCTGCTCCCCATCATGTCTCAAAAAGAAGAAACAGAACAGGGTAAAGACTCCCGCAGCTTTCTCTCTGTTCTAGCCTCTTCAATTTCAGGTTAAAGTTATCTCATAATTCACATGATAGGGAAATTCCATGGAAACCAGGAAAGCCGTACAGCTTATTTAAGTGAGGGTAGGAAATGCAGTGAACCTGGGCTGCAGGAGAAACAGGAGCTGCAGAGTTGGGCCTTTGAATTTTCCCTTCCTCCTGGGCCAGTGGGACTGTTGGGTGTCTTTCTGACAGAGAGGAACCTGGGGACCAGACACTGCATGTGAGGGGTCCAGACAGAGCAGAACCATAGAACATCAAGTTGTTTTTGTTGTGGAGGGGAGGTAGGGACGCTACTGGGGACAATGTCAACTCTTTAAAACATAACGGTCATATTAGTTGATTGCATTAAGTGATACTGCGTAGGCATCCGTGGCAATTTCCAACATCCTTAGTGCAAATCAAATTCCACTCCTCCATACAGCAGATGCAGAGGAACTCCATGTGGAGTACAGGCGGGTTTAGACCCCATCCCTGTTACCACCTGAGATTCACTTGCCCTTTGAAGCTTTCCCATTAATTGCCAGCTTGAAAGACTGGTGCCAACCTCATTCATTCCATATATACCTAACATACTTATGAGAAACTCAGTCAATATTTGTCTATTCAATCAATTAAGTTTCGGATATTAAGCAGAGGACATGAATACAAAAATCTCTGGTGGAGTTCCCATTGTGACGCAGTGGTTAACGAATCCAACTAGGAACCATGAGGTTGCATGTTCGATCCCTGGCCTTGCTCAGTGGGTTAACGATCCAGCGTTACTGTGAGCTATAGTGCAGGTCGTAGACGAGGCTTGGATCTGGCATTGCTGTGGCTGTGGCGAAGGCTGGCACCTGTAGCTCCGATTGGACCCATAGCCTGGGAACTTCCGTATGCCACGGGTACGGCCCTAAAAAGCCAAAAAGAAAAAAAAGCAATCTGGCTGCTCAGCAAGAGAATATAAGGAGTCCTATCACTTTAGTAACATTTCCCAAAGGTTTAGTTATATAAAACATTACTTTCATAAGCTATTAACAAGGATTACCCCCCCCCCAAAATCTCTGGTAATGCTGGTTTTGAGTGACCTAAGGAATTCTGTAACTTAGTACCTCGGCAGTCAGATTCAACTAACCAAAGTCATCACCTTTGTTTGATACAAAACCATTTATCTCTAATGAGACAGGACAACCTTTCAATTGCTCTGCCAGCATCACTCTTTCCACTTTGAGTGCTTTGTGACTGAAATAAGAATTAGTGGGTGCACATTTAAATTCAGAAGTAACAGCATTTCAAGATTTCCTATTTTGCATCATAGAAGTAAACTCAAACCCATAGGTCCACAACTGCGGGCTTTAAGTGGTAAATGAGTATTTATGTTTAAATATTTTCTGAGGAAAAAACTAGTCTATATGCAGTCATTATATCCTTCTGTAATGATTTTCTTCACCACAGCTTCTTATAGCATCTCATTTCCTCCCATGAAATTTTTTTATTAGAAACATTTTTCTAAAAGGCAGTCTAAATTTCTTTAAAATGTTTGAACTTTTATGATACCATTATTCAGACATTAGATTATTTATTTGCCTTTTTTTTTTTCTTTGAACATCCAATTCCAATAGATTATCTCAAAAAAGTCTAAGTTTCTCAAATGTTTTTCTTCAAGTCCTCTTTCATGGGTGCGCCAAAGTGAAAAGTCTTTTTCCCGTGTAGCTCCCAAGGTTTTGCATTTGGTGAAAAACACCTGTTAAGCCCACTTTCTTTCTTAGATTCTACAATGGAAATGCTTGCTTCTCCCAGATCAATATGGGCGTTGAGTTCCTGAGACCCTCTTCTGATCCTCGGAGTGATCATGCACTTTTTTTATGAGTTCCCTCCCTTGCCTGCAACAGAATCTTCTAATACAAACGTCAGTTCTTGTATAACACGGAGGTACTGGGTCAGAAGTTAGAAGACCCAGCACCAGCCACCCATCTGTCATCTGTAAGCTGTAAGAACTTTCACAAGTTACATAACCTCACTGAACCTGGCTTCCTTCATCTGGGTAAGAGGGATCTAGACTCATCCTTGCAGGTTGTGAAACTTAAAAGGACCACTCTGTGAAAGCACCGAATGTATTTTTGGGGAAGTAGCAGGCGACCAGAAGACTGACATTGAATATCCACACAACCGTATTTTAGGACGTACTCTTCTCATGTCTAGACCACTGCAAAATTTCCTAACCAACTGGGGTTCTTTTCCTCTTGAATCCATTCTGCATTACAGTGCCAAATTAATCGCCTAAAAGCATCACTATTATTACATCACCCTCTTGGCTTAAGGACATAGGTCAGTAAAGAATAAACCTCCTCATTCTGACATTCAGAGCCCTCTGTGACCTCTGATAACACAACAGCACAGAATCTTGAGTCCAACCCAGTCAGTCCTTTCAACACCCCTCCCTCTCCCTACCCCGCTCAGCCTTTACCCTCATCCTTGGATTCCGATCCTTCCCTCACTCCCTCATCTCATTTGTAAGCCTCTGCAACTAGTTCTGTCCAAACTTGATCTCTTTAATCCCTTATCCCCCAAGAGTCCCCACATACACACATAAAACATGCACATTTTCTGTAGCATATATTATGTACCCTTATATATATTAAATGTATGAATAAAAACATAAGATGACATATATAGGGCTTTTCTTTTAGCATATGTGGAAATTTCATCACCTCCAACAAGGTTACGAGTGACCTGAAGGCAAGAGCCATGCCTTCTTCCAGTTCAGGACTGGGTCATCAGTAGGCGCTCAACAAATATACAATTGCAAACGTAGGAGCTCCCTGGTGGCTCAGCAGGTTAAGGATCTGGCATGGTCACTGCTATGGTTTAGGGTTACTGCTGCGGTGTGGGTTCAATCCCTGGCTCAGGAACTTCCTCATGCTGCCAGTGTAGCATCTATACATATATGCTTTATTTTTTTTTAATGTATTAAAATATAGTTGATTTACAATGTTGTACAATTTCTGCTATATAGCAAAGTGACCCAGTCATATATATATGTATATATACACACACACACACATTCTTTTTCTCGTACTATCTTCCATCATGTTCTGTCCCAAGAACTTGGATATAGTTCCCTGTGCTGCACAGCAGGACCTCATTGCTTATCCATTCTAAATGTAGTATGCTTTCTTTCGTTTACTGTGCTTTTTATGAATAAGATTTCTTTTTTTTAGTCAACACTCACAGCACTGGTTTTGTACCCGTATAGCCCACATCCCTGTCCTGTAAGCATTCCTAGCCTGAGAGAGGCAGGCAATTAAATTAAATAGGGCTACGCCAGTAAGAAACCCAGAGCTGTACAGACAACAACTGCATCTACAAGTGCCCCCATTATTGAGAGTCTACTGTGTGCCACACACTAGGGTCTGTCACAGGAACTTGAACATAGATCCTTTCATTTCATCCTCTCGCCTAGCAAACTGTGGAGCTGAGTGTGGGCCTCCTTTTCTGCATGCTCAGAGCAGTCAAGGGCATCCTCCAGGCGGTGGAGCCAGTCAGAGCCTGGACTGGAATGTGGTCCCGGGCCTGTCTGAGCCTAACAGAATTTCACCACCGCGTCCATCAGTTGCTTCATCACCAGGCCCACTTCCCTTCCCCTTCAGTGGGTGCAGAAGCATCACTCTGCCTGCTGAATGCATCGTCCCCTTTCTGGACAGCTCTTTCTCATTTTCTCATAAGACCCTTCTCATCATATCATCAGAGGCCTGGGACCTCCTCTCCAGACCAGCTGCAGGCCAGGTCTCCCCCCTCACCAGCCTCACGGCTCAGTCCTGGCCAAACAGCATAGGATCTACCCTGTGCTCATGCAGGAAACTGCAGTGACGCCACCCTCCTCACCAAGAGATTTTCTGGGCTCCCACGGCTGCCTCCTTCACTCCCCAGTTCTCCCGAACTGCAGAGTATCTGAGACTGCTGCTCCTGTTCTGATGGTGCTGGATTCTTCCAGGCGCAGCCAACAATGGAGCCTGACTGGAGGGAATTTGGGGCTATGCCTTTAACAGGGCTTGCAGCCGACGTGCTGCAGTCTCCACCTGCAGTAAGTTCTGGACACAGGGCCAGTGCTGCTCCAATGCTGAGGTTGAGCTCATGCCCAGAGGTGACACCACTTACAGCCAGCAACCTGCAGGGCCACCATGAGTCGCTCCTGCCTTGGTTATGTTCTGAGCTCCTGGTGTCTACAGATTAAGACTTGGGCACAGAATGGCACAAAACCTGCTTTCCTTAACCAAGGCTCCAGACATTAAACAATTAATTACCGGCAAAGTCTTAATGGGGAACAAGCAATTTCTGAAGCTAGGATCAGAGCTTCTTTCATATACACAGCATTGTGCTTTGATTTTCAAGCTTGAGCCCTGAATACAAATGCGTCATTTTATTGATTTTTTTTCTTACTATTGGGTGATTTTCTTCTCATACATGGCTGTTTCGTGGGATTTCTTTAGCCTTTTCATAGCAAAAACTTTGCTCATTTAAAGAAAGTCAAGCTTATATCAGGATTATAACAACAAGGATTTACTGTATAGCACTGGGAACTATATTCAATGTCTTATGATAAACTGGAATGGAATGGAATTGAAAAAAGAATATAGATATATACATATACATGTATAACCAAATCACTTTGCTGTACATCTGAAACTAACATAATATTGTAAATCAACTATACTTCAATAAAAAGGAACTTTGATGTAAAAAGATTTAAAGAAAGGTTATTAGACACACCTTCTAGAAACAGGTTCTTGTTCATGATGTCACTGTCATGTCAGTTGTAATTCAAGTGCAACTTGCATGCATTTGGAGCTTTGCCCAAATCCTCACTTGATTAGTCTTCCTTGTGTGTTTTATATAAGATTCTCCCTTTTTCAAGAGCCTGCTGTTACATAAAGATATATAGAGCACAGCACCAATTAAGTGCCTTTCCTCTCCTCTTTAAACTTCTCACACCTCCCAGCTCTAACAAAGATGACAAACCCAATTAAGCAATTTAAAATAGCAGGGCTCTGGTATAGCCCCCTGTAGGCTGCTATATATGACTTTACTGCATATTACACCCTGAGAGATAAGCTCAAAAAAGGAAACGATTATTTTGTCCCTGTTCCTGTTGGTTCATCTCTTAACTTGTGGCATAATCATCACAGAAGAGCTGGATGTTCCAGGCCACTGTAGGATGTTCTCCCATTCGGTCCCCTCCCGCTTAGTCCTTTACGATGGAAGCAAAAGTTAGGAAGAAAGGGAAAAGGCTTCTGCAAATTTTTCCTGTATTGGAGCATTTGTATTCAGAGGAAGAAGACAAGTTAGAGTATCCTTAGAATAAGAGGCAAAGAATGAGGAGGCTTAATATGTTTTCACGTAAATACAATACTTGAACAAATGCTGTCAGTGCCTCCCTTTCAACCTCCATTTACTGTGTGGAGGCTCCTGCCCCCTTATGGTCAGATGGCGCCATGGCAAAGCCCAAAGCAGGAGGCCTGGCTATTCTTACATAACCTGGTGGACTTCTCTCCTGGATCCAAACTATTCAAATAGCGATGTCTTCCACTGAGTTCACATACAAAGGAGGTATGAGAGCACAATAGATTCAACATGTTTTTCCAAGTCTGTGGAGGAAAGATTATTGCTTCCTTCTGTACTTTGTAATGAAAGAAAGAGAGTGCTCAGCTCATCAGGAAAACTAGATTGGGGTTTTGTCTTTGCCACTAGCCAAATGTTGAGAAGCTTAAGCACTATCAGTTTATGAACTTAATAGAGATATTAAACACATCAAGAGAATTTCTGTTCTGCTTCTAACCTGGGTTGAAAAGAAAATGTAGGTGGATTCATGCTGACTGCTGTGTATTGTATTATCACCTATCACACCCTGAGAGAAATGTGCAACAAAGGAAGCAAAGCTATTGAGATCTTGGTGGGTACAATGATACATAGACACACTAGCTGAACAGCTTAACAAAGGCACAGTCTATTTTAACTTGGAGACAGTTTAGACCACCATGCATCTGATTATCTGCAACTTCTCAGGGTCAGCAGTGATTATTATAACACATGTCATTAAACTGTATTCATACTAAACATAATTAAATTATGGCAGTAAAAGTAACAGATACCAAAAGACAAAATTCCTCTGTTGATTGTCTGTTGTCTTTAGAGTTAAGATTGTTTGGTTTCTTTGTTTATAGTGATTCCTGAATCAGGAATATGGTCTGGTGCAATAACTTTCTTTTCTACCCCATCTCTCTCAAATTACCATAGATGTATGATGTGGCTGTAGACCTGTATGTAAGAAAGAGACTAATGTCTGAGTGCCTTCTAGATGCTGGATACTAAGTGGGTGTTTTCAGATACAGCTTTTCCTTTTGCAGCCCAAAACCCAGATAAGAGAGGGACTGTTTTTGTTTTTACAGAGAGGAAATGGATACTCAGAGCAGTTAAGTGATCCAAACAATTAACCAAATGGGATTTGAACTGCAATCTAGGTGGTCCATGGGGAAAGATGTAATTATGGGATTTTAGCTGTTGTACAATGGTCAGACTCAACATGTAGTATCATTCAGTATGAGAAATTTAAAAGCAGCTGGCACATTAAAGCTCAAACAATGCACCCACCTCTCTAAGGTCCATATATATGTATGAGAATGCCACATGCTGATCAGACGTACTTAATTAAGCTGGAGGAAGGAAGTGTGGACCACAGTTTGGCTAATATCTCCCTCTAAACGTGGGTGGAGTCAATCCCAACTCTGACTTTGTGGTGTTAAACCCTACAGATGTGAGTTAGAAGGGAACTTGGGCCCTACCAGCCCTGAAGACACAGTGACACCTAGGACTGTCACAGCAGGGAGGAACACTTCATTTGAATATCCTGAGACATCTCAGGGGTTAAGTATGGTTGTTGATCAGCAGCCAGAACAGGCAGCTACTGCCTCTCCTCACATCCTTCAGACATCCTGGTCCCAAACACTGCTTACTTTGTCCTGATAACAATAGACTTCCCTGCCCATGGCAAGGAGTGCAAACCTGAGCTAAAGATGCAGAACTACCAGGGAAGGGAGACTTAAATGCAGCACCTGGCATTCACCGCAGCCTCTCTCTGGGGAAATGGGAGAGATTTCTGCCTCCACAGTCCCTTGAACTTCATTTTAAAATGCAGCTCAGGTAAATGACAACTGAAATCTATATGTCACTGGACAAGATGACACTGTTGTAGGGCATGAACCAGGTTATCTGGAGGATGTAATGAATAAGGAAATGCATTCTCCTGCTGACAGAGGGAAAGCTGCTACCGATTCTGCAGCTTTTTCTTTTTCCTGAACATGAAGGAGAAGATGGGGCAGAAGTGGGAGGCCAGCCTTCAAACTCAGAAATCCTTGGCCACTGCAACAATCCTGTTCCCATTCTTTCCATTCCAGTTTTCTCCATGCAGAGGGGAGAGAGTGGTCCCTAGTCTCAGCTGCTCCCTCTGAGTAATTACTCCATCTCGCTCAGCCAGGTAGGCCATTGCCCAAGCTGCTGCTAAAATGGTAATGCATCCTTCACTGCAGCTTTTCACTCAAATCCCAAAGGGGCGAGGATTGAATCAGCTGCATTCATGTTCAAAAGGAGGAAGAGGAGGGCAGCATTTCTGTTAGATATTGCTGTTTCTGGAAGGAAGTTCTGCTGTGTTTGGGTCTCAGCCTGGTATACCAAGGGAAACTGACTTTAATACTTTTAGGTTCTTGGGAGTTCCTGTTGTCGCTCAGAGGAAGCGAATCTGACTAGTATCCATAAGGATGCAGGTTTGATCCCTGGTCTCACTCAATGCATTAAGAATCCGGCATTGTTGTGAGCTGTGGCATAGGTCTCAGATGTGGCTCAGATCTGGCGCTGCTATGGCTGTGATGTAGGCTAGCAGCTACAGCTCTGATTCGACCCCTAGCCTGGGAACCTCCATATGCCATGGGTGCAGCCCTAAAAGAAAAAAAAAAAAAAGAATACATTCTTTCTCCTCGATAAGATTGTAAGTCATTTTAGGTCAATGACCACCCTTTTAATTTTTCTTAAAACTCCTCTTTCTGAATCCTTCCACAAATATCCCCCAAGTGTGTAGTAGAGCACTAAGCACAGTTTTGGGGTCTATTAAAGGTATGTTTCTCTTTCATGAGTTATAAACTCATATTAAGCCCACATCCTCATGGATATTAATGGGGTTCGTTGACCATTGAGCCACGACGGGAACTCCACATTAGGATTCTTTAGCCAGTCCTTTCTGAGCTCATAGACTTTGTCCTAAGCCCTTCTGTTGAATGATCTAAGGTTGCGCTATGCTCAAACTTGGAAGAAGTAACATGTTGAAAGGGTATGGTGCTCATTTGTGGGTCCACTACTTACCTCTCACCCTGGCAGATGGTGTAGTAAGGGGTTTGCTGACAGGCATAGATACTAATTGATTTTTTTTTTTAGGCATTCAGCAATTTTCTGATTTGGGCAGGCCAATTGTGAGAGAAGTATCTTATGCTGAGGGGTTCACCTGGTGGAAAACTGCAGCAATTTGGTAGGTTAGAAAGCATTCAAATTATATATTGGGAGTTCCTGTCATGGCTCAGTGGAAATGAATCTGACTAGTATCCATGAGGACATGGGTTCGATCCCTGGCCTTGCTCAGTGGGTTCTGGCATTGCCATGAGCTGTGATGTAGGTCACAGATGCAGCTTGGATCTGGCATTGCTGTTGCATAGGCGGACAGCTACATCTCCAATTCAGCCTGTAGCCTGGAAACTTCCATATGCCACAGGTGCAGCCCTAAAAAAGAAAAAGAAAAAAAAAGACCAAATTATATATTGAGCTTTAAAAGCTAGGACATGTAGAGTAGCTCCTGTGTGTTAAACTTTCTTCAAGAAACTTTGCATTGTCCTGTGTAATCCCCATTTCAAGCCTTTGAATAGTTACTATTATCTCCATTTTCCAGAAGAAAAAGTGAGACTCAGAGACTAGATCGATAGAGTACAGATTGGTGTTTCTGTGGGGGAGAAAAAAAATAACTCTCTCTCTACTCTTCTAAGTATCTGGGCTGAGACCCTTATAGTGAAGTACAGATTAACAAGAAAAAAATTTTATTAACATGTATACCTCAGTTATACAGGGGGAAATGAGTAACTCATAGAGGTGGCTTAGAACTCTGGCTTAAATACTATCTTCAACTAAAGACAAAAGAAGAAAGGTGTGTGTGTTTTGAGGGCAGTTATGGGAGCTTAGCAGAAAAAGATGGCAAACAAAAGGAAGGTTTGCTGTGCTGTTTTAAGTCTGACATCTCTGTTGTAAGATTCACTTGGGATCTAGCCATCCTTCTCTATTTGGTACAGAGAGGGAAATGCCCTACAAATGGAGAGTCCCTTTATAAATATAAATTTCCCTCATAAAAAAAGGTAACTTCTACTCTGTTTTCAGAGCTTCTCCTTTGTCTACTATTTCTCAGAATACTCAGCTCAAAGTAATCCTTATGCCAAAGAAGCATATTTTGGGGTTATGGATCTGGCATTGCTGTGGTTGTGGTGTAGGCCAGCGACTGTAGCTCCAGTTTGACCCCTAGCCTAGGAACCTCTATATGCTGCAGGTCACCCTAAAAAGACGAAAGAAAGAAGAAAGAAAGAAAGAAAGAAAGGAAGGAAGGAAAGGAATGAGTCAAGGATAATAAAAAGATTTAAAATTTGATGGTAGTGCTATTATCAGAAGTGGGGGAGAAGGAAAGAGAGTTAGGAACCAGTCGAATTTGTGATGATAAAGAAATATTTAAGAGGCACCTTTTCATGGGAGAAAATAGAAACAAATCTCGTTGAAGATGTAATGTCATAGTTATCTGTGTATGGATGTTCATGGGGAGTCTTCAAAAGGAGATGCTTTCTAGATAAGAAGAGTTCAAGAGACTATGGATCCCAAGAGCCAAGAGAGTTTGGGATGAAAGAACTGATCAATAGTTCCCTTCTTGGCTCAGCAGTTAACAAACCCAACTAGTATCCATGAGGATGTGGGTTTGATCCTTGGCCTCGCTCAGTGGGTTAAGGATCCCGTGTTGCCATGAGCTGTGGTGTAGATCACAGATGTGGCTCAGATCCCAAGTCGCTGTGGCTGTGGTGTAGGCCAGCAGCTGTAGCTCCAATTTGACCCCTAGCCTGGGAAACTCCATGTGCCACAGGTGCAGCCCAAAAGAAGCGGGGAAAAAAACAAAAAAGAACTGATCAGTAAACAGATCCGTTTGTGAGCAAGAACACTACTTAATTTCAGAGGGATGGGGCCACACTAGAATCTATATGAGATCTGGGGTTTGGCTTAAGGTGGGTCTTTCAATTCTGGGTCTTGCTAAGTTGAGGTGAGAATCTTGATACAGTAGTTTAGGACTGAAGGACACTGAAAGGTGAAAGTCTTCAGGTGAAGGTTTTGAAGAGACTTGTAGAATTGATGCTGATTTGATGCTATCTGTTGAAAAATGCAACAGTCTGCTGTTCACTTAAATGGGTTTTTTACAAGTGTCCTACAGTGAATAATAAAGTCTTTGCAAGTTTTTTTTTGTGGGGCAAAAGTTTCCAGAATAGTAAAGCACATTAATGAAGACAGGAGAAAAGTAAGGTTATGTCAGCTGATAATATAGTCATGTTCACAGAGACAAA
The DNA here is from genome assembly GCA_004024745.2 of Catagonus wagneri. Lineage (NCBI taxonomy): Eukaryota > Metazoa > Chordata > Mammalia > Artiodactyla > Tayassuidae > Catagonus > Catagonus wagneri. The sequence continues at coordinate 13,045,463 of PVHT021183556.1, read as the reverse complement.
TTGCGTGGTATAGACGGTTTCAAGTCTCAGCAGTAAAACGTTCCAGCAAATCTAGTTAGGAGGTTGTTAGGGATCTTTGAAGCAATATGGGTTTGAGTTGCTCCAGAATTCACTCAGATTCCTTATTTTCCTTCACAGTTCCCCATTCTCCTAGGTCCACCCCAATGTAGTCCAATCTGGTCCCATAGCCACTAGTGTGCTCTATACTCTAAGCTAAATCCAGGGCAGAACGGTGCCACCAGACTGTTTGCAGCTATTCAATCACTGAGGTCCTAATTTGCATACTGTTTGAACACATTTGCAGTGCTAACTTCAAAACACCCCATTTGTGAATCAAAAGAACAAAATTTTTTGCAGTCTGCTGCAATTCTTCTGAAACCAAACATTCAGCATAAAAAAAAAAAGTAGAAAAGAGGATTTTGAACCACCCCAGAGAGTAAGGGAAAGGAAGAGGAACCCTCTGCCTACCAAATTCATAATACTTACATGGCTCTAAAGAATAGGATGAGGGAGGAATCTGACCAGTCCCCTTTCCCTCCTATCCTTGGCCTTTCATGCTCTCTCCATCTGCCTGCTTTTGGCTACTGTGGCAGGGGATAGCCTTCACCCAGGCAATTGCCTGAAGACAGAACCAGAGGGGCAAAGAACTCACTCCCTAAAAAATGTGAATCTTGGGAATCTTTATTCATCTCCATCGTTATCCTGTATCTGCAATTCCTCCAGGATAAAACACAGAATGTACCTACCATGAAGTTAAGCAAATATATCACACCATCAGAGATAATTACAGGAATGTTTTTTTCTCAGAGGAATTTTTTTCTTTTAGAGACTTTTTGTCTGCAGGGCAAAAGCCCTGCCCCATTAAAGCCTGTTGCCTTGAAAAAGTGCTGCCTGTTTTACGTCCTGCTGATCTTCCGCGGTGCGGGACAGTGCAGTAGTTCAGATATGTGATTCTCCATGAAAACTCTCAATTTCCTAATCTTCATCTTGGAGGGGTCTTGAAAAGCTATTAACAGATATTATTCTCTGCATCAGTTCCTGACTCCAATAAATAGCTGTGATTGAAACAGAATTGCACCATGAGTCAGCGAAAAAAGAATGCAGAGAAGCCAAGGACCTCTGCGGGCAGCTGGATGCATCTAACTCGCGATCTTAGAGTGACATCTAGAGTTGACAAGGTAAAATCAGCGCTTCCCTGATGATGGCACCAACAGTCATAATGACTACAGCGGGGTCACTTTACACGTGTGATGTGTGAATTGTAATCTACAACATCAGGGTGCAATAAAGGGCACATTTTCCTCCTAAATCCAAAACAGTCTGATGTGATCCACTATCCCATGAAGTTGTCAGAAAAATTCTATTTCAGTCCTTATGTGGGTTCCCTCTCAACCTATTGTTTGAGAAGGCCTCGAGAGATCTTAAAGAATACAGGACATTTGTGAAAGTACCCCACATTTTTCAGCCCAGACAGACTATCTCTGATTTGCTCCCTTCAGGATGCAGAGACACAAAGAGTTTGAACTCCGCCTCTTCAGCTGAGCAAGTTATTTAATCTCCCTAATCTCAGCTTCCTTTTCCATTGTGGAAGGAAGATCAAAATGCTATCAACATTGCTGGGAGAGCTCACTGAAACAGAGCCGAGAGGCCGTCGAGGGAGGTGACTTATGCACTTCTCAGCCTGGATGGACTCTGATTTTTGAACCTCTTATTGTCCTCATGAAGGCTTCCAGGACATCTGTCAGAAACAACTCGTGAGAGCCTATCTGCTTATTGGACCCCAAAGCCCAGACAACTCCAGGACAAACATTTCCTCCCTCACGTCAACCACAGTTCTCACGGGCAACTTTTAACAGCCTCCTGGCTTTTTGTCTTTATCAGCCCCCGGAGCACTCTTTGCTTGCCTTCTGAATGACAAGTCTTAAAACCTCAAATTAACTCATTTCTTACTTGCAACTTTCTGTGTTGTTCTTTGTTTAACACCCTGAAATCGCTGGATCTAGATCTTACGAGGATTAAATGAGCTAATGGGAAGGGAAGTACATGCCTGATACAGAGCAGGTGTTACTGAACCAAACCTGGGTCCGCTTGTCTGCTTGCAGTGAAGCCCATCTACTGATACCAGGTTGCGGCCAAGTGCGGTGTTTATTGTAAGGTGCCATACAAGGAGTCAGAACAGCTAATGCTCAAGAAATCCAAACTCCCTGCTGGGTTTCAGGGAGCTATTTTTAAAGGCCATGTGAGAGAGGAGAGTTGCAGGGTCGGCTCACGCACAATTCTCTGACTGGTTGAGACAAGGTAACAGGATGGTATCATGGGGGTAGCTTTATTAATCCTTAGGCTTCAGGAGGCTTATGGTCCTCAAGTAACTTCTTTTTGGAGGGGATTTTAGCGTCTATAAAACAGCTCAGGAAATATACATCAGATCCAGTTATCTAGGTACCTCAGAGGGGAGCTAAAGCAGAGACCCAAGGAAGAGGGGACTGGCCTGGGAAGGCCCAATGGGGTCCTGCTCATTTCCATAGGTCTTTAGAGGCCTTTTCTTTCCATATTTCCCCTTATAAAACCTCAGCCTCCAGTCGTGCTGCCCTTATTTGACCCTGCTTGGTCCCTAACACTCTCTGGGTTTCTGACAAACACTCTCTGCTTGTTCAGACTCCAGATAGGCCCCTCTCAGCCTCTTTTCCACCAGCTCCCATCCTTGGGCATGTCCTCAAATGCCAAATTTCAGCAAGAATCCTACTAACTCAGTTCATCAAGAATCCCCTCCCTCGCTGTCTAATCACCCTCAACATCTAGCCAGGCCCCTTAGTCTCCACCATCTCTGAGGTGACACCTGACCACCCACGTCTGCCTTCAGCCAGAATCCTGTTAGGTCAGTTTAGCAAAGAATTACTCTACTTTCTTAGCGATTTTCCATCCACGGACTCCCTGCCAACCCTAACCCCAACCCAAACCCCAACCTGTAATTCCTGTCTAGAAATCCTCGCTTTTCCTTATTATATTTGAAGTTGAGCCCAGTCTCTCTCCCCCACTACAAAACCACACTGGAATAGTCCCTACACCTATCACAACGGTCCTAAATAAAGTCTACCTTACTGTTTTAACAAGGGTCAGGATAATTTTTTCTTTAACAGCAGCCAAGAGAGAAAATTCACAGTGCATATTCCTGAGGCATTTGTAACATTTAACACAGACAGAAGACTCAACTTTATCCTCAGAATTTTCCAGCTCTGTACTCAAGATTCTGCTGCATCATTTCTCTCTTGGAATTCTGGAACTCCACATATCCTTAGGATCCTTTGAAAAAGGAGAATCCAAGAAAAATTGCCTTAAGTCCTCAGGATGCCTGGGGACTGGAGATGACTGGGAAGTATGAGTGACTATAAAGTAAAGAAACTGTCATTATTTCTGCCTCCAGATGATGCAGTCAATATCAAAAGGAGCTTCATTCATCCAGAAAATGGGGATCTTGCACTGGGGCAGACATTTCCATAAATCACAAAGATACCACCAGCTGGCACAAGCAAGTTATTTAGAAAAAGGGCTTATTTATCTCCATCAATGCTGGTTGCCTTCTTATCTTTTCTGACAATCCGAACGAGTTCTCAGACAGCAAATCGTTTTGCAAAGGCGGGAAAAAGTGAAAATGACAAGTGCCCTGTATCCAAACGGAAGCTTTGGAAGGCGAGGAGCAGGGAAGCCTCTTCCATCTAATCTACAAACTTCTCTCACACCTAATTCTTCACCACTCTTTCCTCCCTAAGGAAGTGAATCTTTTGGCAGAAAACTACAGAAATTTTGGCCAGGGAGATTATTAGAAATCTGTCATACATTAGGCTTACACTGACCACCTGGATGCCCACAGCCATCAAATTAGGACCAAGTAATTATACATTGTATGATATTGCTGGCTAATTGTTACATGTGATCTTTTCATTAGTCTTGAAGAAACATATTTTCTGTATCTCAAAACACCCGTAATACCTGCAGTAACACTAGATGCACAATAGGTGTCCGGCACTTGTTGACTGGTTAAGTCTCATGTTAGAAACATTGTAGGTAGACAGAGGAGCTTTATATTTTATAGCACATCTTTGCAGGGGGAGGGAGGAAAGCCCTGTGAAGGCAGGGCAAAAACACCATTCTGTAGTCTGATCGTGGGGTCTTTGTCTTCCACAACATCTAGCATAAAGCTGCATATGTAAAAGCTTTTCAATAGATGCTCAGTTAATTGAACTTCTGCCACAGCCAGCATGAAAAAGGGAAGGATTCAGGTTTGTCACACTTAAGTGTTCTTTATTTCTTCTGAATTTTGGTCTGAGGAAAGCATTCATTTGCTGAAAAGAAAAAAAAAAGTATGTTAGATTTTCCATCTTGAACTCTGAAGAAAGGAGCTGTAAAAGAAAATGCAAGCTAATTCTTTCAATGGGCTTGACAACAGCCTCAGGAGAAAGATAAGTCACAGCTAATAGACATATTGCTTACAGGGACATTATAGCAATAAGGCAGCAACACACATGATCAGAAAAGAAAAGCATCCCATTCAGCACCTTAACCGGCAAGCTGGAGCTGTTCCAAGCATGTTCAGCACCCAGGGCTGTTATATTCTCTGCATGTTCCTTATTCCTCCTGATCCATTTACTCAGTAGTTAGGATATAAATTCAGTTGTTGTAAGAAAGACTCCACAATTTTAAAAATAGCTTGAACTATTCCCTTTCATGTAAAACACTAGGTAGGTGTTTCAGGGTAGATACAGTGTCTCCACCATCAAGAGAGTCCCAGGCTCTTTCCATCACATTTCTCTGCCGTCTTCAACATGAGGCTTTCCTCTCCCATCCCAATATAGCTGCTTCAATTCCTGCCATCACAACTGTATTCCAACCAGTGGAGACAGGGAAGAGGCAAGTTGAAAACATGCCCCATTCTTCTGAGGGCATGGCACAGAGATTTTTTTTCGCATCACTTCCTCAAGAATGCAGTTAATGTTCTCACCAAGTACAAAGAGGGCTTGGAAGACAGACTGTATTCTGGGCAGCTCTGTTTGAAGTTAAAATTCACAAGTCCTATTATCAAAGGGAGAGGGTGAGAATGGATACTGGGGAATAATCAGCAGTCTTTGAGGTATTATATCACCTGTTTAGTAACCGCTCAGCTTTTTCTGGGTGGCACAGAACAGTGATTCTCAAACTTGTTTAGGAAGGAAAGTACCTGAGAACCATGGCCCAAACATGAACAGGAGACACTCAGTTTCACTGTTTCCAAGAACCATGGCCCAAACGTGAACAGGAGACACTCAGTTTCACTGTTTCCAAAAATGTCTCCCATGCAGTATTAGTCCCACAGGACAGATTGGAGAAAAAATATGGTGTGAAGTTCAAATAATTTTGTGAAATGCTGTCATCTCCATTCTTTCCTGGAGCTAGGTGGATACTTCTTTTCATAGACTCCAAGAAAACCGTTTAACTTCATTTAACCCAGTATTTCCCAGACTCATTTGACTGAAGACTTTTATCATGTGAGCCAAAAATCCCATGGAATTAGTATACTGCAAAATACACATTGGAGGACAGATTAAATGTCATCCTCCAAATTGGGAGCAACTTTGTTAGCAGGAAATATGATGGTTAATTATAATAATTAAAAATTGCAGTTATAAGCTCTTGTATTCAGAAACAAAATATGCCCTCGGACTAAGAATAATTAGGTGTTTCTCAGGCTCTTGCTCTGTGTGTATGTTACTTTTTCAGACATTTTATCCCACAAAGGTAGCAGGTACAAAAGGTTTTAGTAAAAATATAGGAGAAAAACTTGCAAAAACTCTATTGATTGGTTAAATTCTTCAGGAATTGGGAAATTTCCCCAGTAATGGGGAATGAAAGATTCAAGTCCATGTCACAAAATAGTCTATAGAACAGCTTGAAAATCCAGAGGCTTTTAAGACAATTTCTGCTTTCAAGCATATGTAACCAACTTGGGGAGCAATGACTTACTGACAAAATACAGCAAGTTGGAAGATTTTTTTTTCCCGTCTATGAGCAGGTACTTCACATTTGCATCTATTTCCCATTGGCTTTTGCCTCTCAAAAAATTTTCTTTTAATAAATATCAGCCCATTTTGCTAAGTCACTAGATGGGGACAAAAACTTTATATGGTGACACATAGGCTGGCGTACATGCCCCCAGCTGAGAACTCTAAAGTGGTTGCATGCTTCATGCACTAAGACATGGTTTATCTCTCTCTTTATTTTCCCAATGTGCCCAAAGCAGATATATTTTCAAAAGTCAGGTCACCTGGGCCCTGGCCCATCCCTGGTTTTGGAGCTCTGTTGGTAACTGTTCAAATTAAATGACTTCATCCCTATAAAATGGTTAATTTGATGGAATATTTTCTGTTTGTAGAAGGCAGTTTGACAGCTGAGGTGAGGTGGATACCCTTACTTCCAATCTCATTCGTTTCTTCATTTTACCATTTTTTTCTATTTTTGAGTGATCCCATCCACTCATGACTTCAACATTTATCTATACTTACCATGTCAAAAGTGTATTTCCAGTTTGACTCTCCTTCCTGAGCACCACAATTTTTTCAATTCAGATACCAAGCAGGAATGGTAGCCATCACTTAGGAGTGAAGTCTAAGCGAAAACCCAGACTCATAGATGTGGAGATCAGATGGGTTGGGGGCTGGTGGGTGGGTAAAATGGGTGAAGGGAGTCAGAAGGTGCAAACTTCCACTTAGAAGGTAAATAAGTCCTGGAGATGTAATGCATGATGACCGTAATTAACAATGCCCTATCACCCTATTTGAAAGATGCTAAAACAGTAGATCCTAAGTGCTCATAACAAGAAAAAGAATTTTTAACTATGTGTGGTGATGCATGTTAATTAAACTTTTTATGGTGATCATTTTGCAGTATTTACATAGAGCATATCCTTATGCTGTACACCTGCAACTGATGTGATGTTATATGTAAGTTCTATCTCAATTTTTTTAAATAAAAAACATTTAATTAAATATCCCAGGGAGTTTCCAGGTGATTCAGCGAGGTAAGAATCTGCTGTGGCTCAGGTCACCGATGTGGCGTGGATTCGCTCCCCGGCCCAGGAACTTCTGCAAGTGGTGGGCACAGCCAGATAAATAAATAAGTAAAGGAGTTCCCGTTGTGGCTCAGTGGTTAACGAATCTGACTAGGAACCATTAGGTTGCAGGTTTGATCCCTGGCCTTGCTCAGTGGGTTAAGGATCTGGCGTTGCTGTGAGCTGTGGTGTAGGTCACAGACGCGGCTCAGATCCCACGTTGCTGTGGCTCTGGCGTCAGCAAGTGGCTACAGCTCGGATTAGACCCCTAGCCTGGGAACCTCCATGTGCCGCAAGTGCGGCCCTAGAAAAGGCAAAAAGACAAAAATAAATAAATAAATAATTTTTTTTTTTTTCTTTTTAGGGCCACAGCTGGGGATATGGACGTTCCCAGGCTGGGAGTTGAATCAGAGCTGTAGCTGCAGGCTTACACCACAGCCACAGCAACACAGGATACAAGCCACTTCTGGGACCTACACCACAGATCATGGCAACACCGGATCCTTAACCCACTAAGCAAGGCCAGGGCTCAAACCCACATCCTCATATATACTAGTCAGGCTCAATAGCACTGAGCCACAATGGGAACTCCAGTAAGTAAATATTTTAAATTTGGCTTTTAAAAATAAATAATTAAATAAATAAATATTCCAGAAAAGTAATCTCCCATGTAAAACTTTGTTTCTATAAGTAACATGAGTAAATTCACCTCTTGATACTGTTTAAAAAAAAAGAAAGAAAAGAAATGGTACTATGATCCACCCACTTCTCCAGCCATAAACTTAAAGCCATAAACTTCTCCACCCAAGACCCTCTCCAGTCCCTTAATAAGCATTGTTGATTCTTTCCATTAAACCTCTCAAATATACCCCTTTACCCTGAAACTCTGCTTGGTCCTGCCCAAATTTAGGTGCTCACTATCTTTTGTTTGAACTGTGACAATAGTTTCCCTTTTAATCTCTCTGTCTATAATCTTCACCTTATCCTATGTATCCTCTAATCCAGATTACCCTTTCTAGCACTTAAATCTTAATTTCCTTCTCTACATTTTAATACCCATCCATCTTCTATAAGCAGTGATTCTCAAGTCTAGTAAGGTAATGTCTTCTGGCAAGTTAAAAAAAAAAGATCATGTATAAATTTCCTATTGCTGCAAAGCACCACAGTTACAGTTACAAATTATCACAAACGTAAATGGTTAAAAATAGTACGAATGTATTATTTTACAGTTCTGGAGACCAGAAATCTGAAATTGGCTAGGCTAAAATCAAGGTGTCGGCGGGACTGCTCTCCTCCTGGGAAGTCTGGGGAAGAATCCATCTCCCTGCCTTTTCCAGGTTCCAGAGCTACCACATTCCTTGGCTTGTGGCCCCTTCTATCTTCAAAGCTAGCAGTGGTGGGCAGAGTTTCCCTCGTTCTGCTTGGCTCTGGCTCTGAAGCCATCATCCCCAGCTGTCATCCCACCTCCTTCTCTGCCTCTGACCCTCTTCTCTCTTTCACTTGTAAGCATCTTATGATTACATTGACTCCACCAGGTAAGGCAGGATCATCTCCCCATCTCAAGATCCTTAATGTAATCCCATCTGCAAATTTCCTTTTGCCACATGTATTCATTTGCCAGGGCTGCCATAACAAGCATCACACACTGGATAGCTTAAAAACCACACCACCTCAAGTGCTTGCTTATTTTAAAGACCAAACAAGGTAATTCACAACTTAGCAGTGCCAAACACATAGTATGCACTCAAATGACAGTAGATTAAACTATTTAAATGAAAAGTTAAAACTGAAATAATATGCTCTAGGGAGTTCCCATCGTAACTCAGAGGTAATGAATCCAATTAGCATCCTTGGGGATGCAGGTTCAATCCCTGACATCACTCAGTGGGTTAAGGATCCGGCCTTGCCATGAGCTGTGGTATAGGTTGCAGGCGCAGCTCGGATCCCGCATTGCTGTGGTTGTGGTGTAGGCCAGAAGCTACAGCTCCTATTCGACCCCTAGCCTGGGAACTTCCATATGCTTCATTAGTCTTAATTGGATGTGAACCTAGTCACAAAAAGCCAACAGAATTGCATTTGCTTTGGGAGCCAGGAAGCACAGAGTTGAACTTTTCTTATGGTGCTAGTTGGAACACAAAATGAAAGCAAGTAAACTAAAACTAAGCCTTTAAAAGAAGTAAGTAAATGTAGGAAATGGTTCTATCATGTTATGGTCTGAACCGTGGCCCCACAACATTTAATATGTTGGAAGTACCTCAAATGTGATCCTTTCGAAACAAGACCTTTAAAGAGATAATTAAGATAAAATGAGGTTATATGAGTGGGTCCTAGTCCAATTCTACTGGGGTCCTGATAAGAAGAGGAGAAAAAGGACACAGACACACAGAGGGAAGACCATGAGAGACGGCTGTCTGCAAGCCAAGGAGAGAGGCCACAGGAAAAACTAGCTCTGAGGAATCTAGACCTTGGACTTCTAGCCTCCAGAATCCCTGGGAAATAAATTTCTGATGTTGAATTGACCCAGTCTGTTGTACTTTACTATGGTAGCCCGGGGAAATTAATACCTTAACACGTTGGCTATTTGGCCAATGTGCTGTCATGCTCACCTCATCCCCAGGTGGGGTTTCTCCTCTGGCATCAAGATGGCTGCCAAAGATCCTGGACGCCATCCTTCCTGATTCACAGCCCAGTTCCAGCTGGTCCTGACATTCACTCTGACTGGAGGGCGTAGATCATGCGTGTCATGAAATCACACTCTGCGTTTATATTAAAATTATTTGGGGAGTTTCCGGTTGTGGTTCAGCGGGTTAAGAACCCAACTAGTATCCATGAGGATGCAGGTTTGATCCTTGGCCTAGCTCAGCGTCTTAAGGATCCAGCATTGCCATGAGCTGTGGTGTAGGCCAGCAGCTGTAGCTCTGATTCAGCCCCTAGCCTGGGAAATTCCATATGCCTCAGGTGCGGCCCTACAAAACCCCCCAAAAATTATTTTTGTTTTGGTTTTTGATCTGTGCTTTATTTGATCTGCGGTGACCTCCCTGCCCTTTCTAGAAGGAGGAAGCAGGAGTCCCCTTTTTAACTTCCAAAAGAGGCTCTTAAACCCATGGACCCTAGTTGTAAAACTGAAGCTGTTGCTTAGCATGAGCCATGCATCATAGAAGAAAAAAATAAGGCTCTTTCCCTCAAAAGGCGACGCTTGACAAGAGTGGGGCATAACATTCATTTGCGAGACCAAACATAGAAATTCATAAAAATCCATCCCTCCCTACCTGTGGGAGAAGATGAAGGCTTCACCGGCTTGGAGGAAGGAAGGCAGAAGAAGCCAAGAAGAGGAGGGAGACTTGAGCTTCCTGAACTGTGAACACCATGTGGAGAGATGTGGAATCAACGTCAGGGGCAGACACACTCAGACAGGTGGACACCCTCAGTCTTCAGCGCCAGGAGGCCAGGGGTGCTGTCTCAGAGGCCACGGCCAGTCCAGGGGAGACCAGCATGGTACCTGTTAGGGGCAGTGTTAGTAGTGCTGCCCTTCTTATGCCAGACAGTGAGGTTATGGAACCTGCTAATCGTCATACAAAAGTGGCACCTCTTAGAGATTTAGATTTTGGCCAGCTCATGCAAACCTTAGGGACGGTGTTTATGCAGAATTATTTTAATCTCCTCCAAATAGAAAATGATGCTTTGAACACTCAGGGAAGGAAATGATATTAGTGAAGGCAAGGTCCCACGGGGTATTCTTTTGTGAGATTGAATACAGCTAGCTGGAGATTTCTATCCCCACCCTCCTCACACAGAAAGTCCCTTTACAGGAATGCACCACTAGCCCAGGAACTACTGCAATGTCCTTATTAAATCAGGACTGGCTTTGTGCTCCAGCAGCCATTTCTCTAGAGCAGGGAGCAGATCCCCCAAGTACAGAGACCAAGGATGGAGGAATCCCCAGCGCAGATAAGAAGCTGGTGATGGAATGAGGTAAATTGCTAGTTGAGGAGGAATGGAAGTTTAAGTGGCTAAAGCTGCAGTTGTCCACTATATCCTGTAACATTTTGTTCCTATACTTTAGATTTTCCCAGAAAAGAGAACATTTTTTTCCTCTCCAATTCACATAAACTGCCCCAAAGCTCTTGACCTTCTGGAAACCTTGGGTAAACAGTTGCAGTCAGTGCATAGTAACTGCAAACCACAAAAAAAAGATGCATCTGGATAATTGGATAACTAGGTCAGAAAGGGTCAGCCATAAGGATAATAGGAATTCTTGCAAAGAAGTAGAGTTGGCCATTTTTGTAAATATTTCCAGTGTGTCAGCCCCATTAAATGATATTTTGCCAATGTGACTAGGGAAATTAATGTGTCTCCCACAGCTCTTCAATATACCAAGGATGCCTGCCCCAAGTCTTGTCATGAAGACACAGATAGGATACCTCATGGACAGTGATGTGTGGAGTGCTGGTCAGGTTTTGGTGTTTGATCGGGATGTTCATTATTAAATGTGAAAAGTTATCATTCGTTATCATTTGTGAAAAGTTGTTAAGCTGTAATTACGACTGTGTCCTTTTCAGTATCTCAATATAAATTTCAGAAAGAAGAACTAGGGAGCAAGAGCCTTATAAATCAAGCTACCATCCAATGTCTAAATATTTTGTCCTTCAAAGACTGAGTGGTTGGTCATTGGTAGGGAATGTGGACATATAATAATTTGGTAGTAGCAAAGTTTTAGGGTTGATCCAGGTCTTTGTGTGGGAAAAACAAGACTGACAGATTGAGTGCTCTGGTTACAGAGTGGCCTCAGATTGAGCACTCTGGTTACAGAGTGGTCTCTGCTCCCACAAGCAAGGATGATTCTCTCAGATTCTTCACAGTCTGGGTGCCTGTCCAGCTTTGTCTGATCAGGAGCTGTGGCTCCTGCCCTGGCCTTGGGCAGGGTCTTTTTCCCGGGCACTTTGATACCTGTCAGGAGTTGTCCCAAGTACTGGGCATAAAGCCTCTATGCCTCGGCAGCACAAAGCCACAGTCCTTCCCTCAAAGCCCTCGGAGCCAGATATGCTTCAGAACACAGACGTTTTCGAGTTTTAGAAAGAAAATAGTGTATATACTATATTGCCAGTATGTCAACCCCTCTCCCCTTTCCAAAAGAAGTCTGAGGCAATACCATGCAACTAAACACACATCCTACAGTGCAATTCATGAATATTCACATGAAGGAAGATCAAAGGAGACTTTAAGTAGTCTTGCATCAGTTCATGGAGATTTTGCTCTCTGTTAAGTACAAAAGCTGGTTTTGAAAGATTTGGGATAATAAGTTGCAGATAAAGTAGTGTATGGATCCATATATACTCACCATTTTTAATTAGTAAATTAATATTCTGAGTTTATAAATTTCTTATAGCTGTGATTTTTTATGGACACATTTTTTCAGAGTCAGATACTTTTCTACGCCTACCCTTAGATAAATTAATGAAAACAAAACAGCTAGAATCAGCAAACTCAAGTAAAATGCTGCCAGGGTGCCCCTCTCCAACGAGTGGCCATTATCTCTAGTGAGTGAGTGACAACGGTCTGCCACAGCTCTCGCTGCAGCTTACCACCAGGCCACATTCACTTTTGGATAACGTCCCCTGATCTAAGACTTTCCCTTTGACCTCTTTCTGAAAAGCCTCTTAAGACACCTCAATGGTCAAGTAAATATTCGTCTAAAGGAACAGTCATTTCAATTTAAAACATTGAATACGCATGCATATCAATCAGGACTGTGTTATTTTAACCTACACAATGTTGATGCCCAAGTTGTGATCAAGTATTCTAACAGAGTCAGTCTCGGAGTTCCCTTCGTGGCTCAGTGGTTAACGAATCTGACTAAGAACGATGAGGTTGCGGGTTCGATCCCTGGCCTTGCTCAGTGGGTTAAGGATCCCGCGTTGCCGTGAGCTGTGGTGTAGGTTGCAGACGCGGTTCGGATCCCGCGTTGCTGTGGCTGTGGCGAAGGCCGGCAGCTACAGCTCCTGTTAGACCCCCTAGCCTGGGAACCTCCATATGCCGCGGGTGCGGCTCTAGATAAAGGGAAAAAAAAAAAAGACAAAAAAAAAAGAGTCAGTCTCAACTTTTCTGAAACTAGCAAATCTAAAACTGGGAGACGTTTCTGCCCTTTTGTTTGGGGAGGCTATGGGTACCCTATTTGGAGGACCCTTTGGTTAAGAAAGTAAAGCCCATTGCTTGCTCAGGAAGGGAAAGTTCAGAAATACAGGGAGCCCTGTTGTTCTGCTTTCCTATGTGCAGAATTGCATTTCTGCAGGTTTTTATCAGACTGGCTAGGAAGAGGCCCTGAAATGGAGAAAAAGTGTTTCCCTCTCTTGAGGCCATAGGAGAAAACACAACCCAGAAGAGGTGAGCATGGTCCAGGCGGTCCCACAGGAAGGGGGCGGTCTGGCGACAGCGGAGGACAGGACCGACCAAGAGAAGCCCCCAAGGAGGGGTGTGGCCCAAGAAGTCAGGCAGCAGTGGTGTCCATTTAAGCTTGTGTTTTGGTTTTTGTTTTGTTTTTAATTTGGTCTTTTCAGCTTAGTGCTTCCTTTTTTTCCTTTTTTTCCCCCAAAGTTCTGTTAAACATTTTGGAGGAGAGCACTGAATCTGTAAAGTGAAAAAACACAACCAGAAAAGAAAGCGCAGAGACTGAACATGAGGTGAGAGAGGCCCCGCTCACTGCGGTACAGCCCATCCTGTTTATTGACTAGATCAGGCAGCAGGCGGTTTGCGGGCAAACTAAAGAGACAGATGGAATCCTATTTTTAAAAAATCAGTGGATAATGACTTGTCACTTACAACAAAGCAGGTGATAACACGTTAACTGAAAGAGTAGTGAGGCTCAGAGAACAAGGGGTTTAACTTCTGCCTGGGAGACACAGACAAGGGCAGCGTGACACCCACCGGGGTCAGCCTTCATGACCCTCCAGGATTGATTTCAAATCTTACCTTCACTATCTAGTGGATCTGTAACCTAGGACAGGCCTTGAAAACTCTCTGAGCCTGTTTCCCACCTAAGGTACACATTTACTTATTTCTGCTTCCCAGGGCTTCATAGCACTAAGATTGCTTATGTCAGGTTTTTATGAAATACCCAATAAAATATTACTATTTTAACATAATACAATATATTAAAAGTACATACAATCGATTCACTATTGGTAAATCATTAATATATAATAATGTGCTATCGATTCATTATTGGCAAATCATTACTATTGTCATTTACACACTAATTACAGTTTATGAGCTGTTTCCTTAGTCAGGGAAGATTTGAAATTACTATTTCCTTAAAATTTATTCCTTATAAATCTATTCGTGAAGGATATCATTGATGCTTTAACAAAATATTTAATTTTCCTTAAACAATGCATTATTGCCTTCAATGTTTATAAGTAGCATTTTACTGTAAGTATCATTTTATTGTATATATTCTTCTGCCCCTTGCGGGTTTATGAGTATGGACTCAGTATTTAAAATAATTCTGTGTTGTCCTCATGAAGTGTTAGGAAAAAGATCATTTCAAAAACCCATCAGAGTACCAAAAAATGTGCAAATCTGGAGAGCCAAGTGTTGGTGGTATGGACCTGTGAGGAGACTCCGTAAGTACTGGCTTCGGCAGTGAAATGAGGAACAATCAAATTAGAAAGCTATTCAGCCTCCCCCAAAATGCATATTTCTAGGTTCACTCATTCAGGCAGCAAGGAGACGTGTATGAGGATCCTTTCTCAAATAGGGAAAAAAAAAACTGAAAATAACCAATTATCCATTAACAGAAGAATGAATAAACTGAGTCATAGATAAACAACAGAATAATATTTGGAAACCAAAATGAATAAACCACAGGCAAAGTAAGTGGCAAAAGAATGTATACAGTAAAATGCTACTTATAAAGAGTTTATAAACATTCAAGGCAATAAAACATTGTTTTAAGGAAAAGTAAATATTTTGCTAAAGCATAAAGACATACGTGGTCATTGTAACTACCCAAGCTGGGATAGTGGTCACTGCTGGACTGGGGAGAGCTACACAGGGGGGTTCAAGGGTGTCTAATATCGGTCTCTTTCTATTAAAGAAAAACACATGGTAAACCAGCTATAATGGAAAAAATAAAAATCATTATTAAAAAAATAAGTAAATAAAATGAAAATAAAAGAAAAACAATCTGAAGCAAATGCAGCAAAAAGAAATTAAGATTTGACAAGGCAGACAAAAAAAAAAAAGGAGTTCCCATTGTAGCTCAGTGGTTCAGTCCCTGGCCTCTCTCAGTGGGTTAAGGATCCAGCATTGCCACGAGCTGTGGTGCAGGTCACATATGCGGCTCAGATCTGGCATTGCTGTGGCTGTGGTGTAGGCCAGCAGCTGCAGCTCTGATTCGATCCCTAAGCGGGGAAGCTCCATGTGCCTCAGGTGCGACCCTAAAAAGACAAAAAAAAAAAAAGGAAGATTTGACAGGGCTTTGTATTGGGCATGTTGTTGTTCATGATATCATTCTCTCTAGTTTTCTGAATTTTTGAAGTAGTTCACATTTAAGAGAAAGAATATCAGGACCTATAGTTTCCTACAGGAAAATGGGAGCCAATGAAATCTAAATCTTTTCATATATTCTCTAAAAACTTTGGGACTATACAGAAAGAAGTGGTTAAAATCACCCATTATCAATGCCTACAGCAAAGCTAGGAAACAAAGACTATTAAAAATCTCATGTATGTGGGAAGATAAATACCCAAAATCAGTAGAGGGAGCTGGAAAGCCCACATCAAGTAAGTTCAAATGAAGGGTGCAGGAAAAAGGAGGATACAGATGAAGAAAATCAGTGACAAATCTAGTGTAGACAATGGGAAAATTCAATAAGGTGTGTTGATATATAAAATAAACTTTAGAAAACCAATAAGTGTCATACCTGCAGTCCATAAACAGATGTTGTAACAGGAAAGAAAACACCATTTTGGTAACAAAATAAAATTAAATTATTAGGAATAAACTAAAAAAAATTGCAGAAGCTATAGGAAGAAAACTTTCAAAACATACTTAAAAGACCCCAAAGTTGATTTGAGCAAATGAAAAGATATTCGTTGTTCCTAGTTAGGATGACAAATCAAAAAGATGACAATTTAGCACCAGTTATGCATAAAATTAAAGCCAGTAAGAAGTAATATTTTTTTCCTAGAGCTAGACAATTTGACTCAAAAGTACATATGAAAGATAAACAAGAAAAAAACAGGAGCAGTTTGAAAAAGGAGAGCAGTGAGGGGAGCTTGCTGACAAGACAATAAAATGTAGTAGAAAGCCTATAAATTAAAACCATGTGGTCCTGGCATGTAAACAGATAGACATTCCAATGCAACAGAATAGAAAATCTAGCAGTAGCCCAAGTACATGTGAAAGTTTACTATAATATAATGAGGGAATTGCCTTCATGGAGCAGGGAAAACGATTTCAACTAGGAACCATGAGGTTGCGGGTTTGATCCTGGCTTCTTTCAGTGGGTTAAGGATCTAGCGTTGCCGTGAGCCATGGGGTAGGTTGCAGACAGGGCTCGGATCCTGTCTTGCTGTGGCTGTGATGTAGGCTGGCGGCTACAGCTCCAATTAGACCCCTAGCCTGGGAACCTCCATATGCCGCAGGTGCGACCCTAAGAAGACAAAAAAATATAAATTAAAATAAATATAGGAGTTCCCGTCATGGCTCAGTGGAAATGAATCTGGCTAGGAACCATGAGGCTGTGTGTTCGATCGCTGGCCTCACTCAGTGGGTTAAGGATCTGGCGTTGCCGTGAGCTGTGGTGTAGGTTGCAGACGCGGCTCGGATCCCGCGTTGCTGCAGCTGTGGCGAAGGCCAGCAGCTACAGCTCCGATTAGACCCCTAGCCTAGGAACCTCCACATGCCACGGGTGCAGCCCTAAAATGACAAAAGACAAAAAAAAAAAAAAAATTATAATATGATGGGGCATTTCAAGTCACTGGAGGGGAAAAAATGGAGTTTTTTCTAAATGATGTTAGGACAAGAGTATATCCATTGAAAAAAAAAATTTGGAACATACTTCATGCATTGACTATAATAAACTCAAAGTTAGAGATCTGTTGTTTATAAGTCCAGGAACTATGAGAAATATGGATGAGTTCCTTTATAACATGGATATGGAGAAAGCCTTTGTATAAATGACTCCAAATCTAGTAGCAATTAAGAGAAGATTGATAAAGTTGACCCAATTGACAAAACCAATATTCATTCAAGTGGAAAATCCCATAAACAGGGAAAAATGAATAACACACGGATCAAATATTTGAAATGTAAGCTTCTTAATGTATAAAGAGCTCTTTAAAAAGGGGAGGGGGGAGTGAAAACCATAGAGAAAGATGAGTAAAAGACCAGAATAGACATTTCACAGAAAAAGACAAATGATCCTTAAGCATATGAATATGGACTCAACTTCTCTCATACTAAAAGAAACAAAAATTGAAACTACACCCAACCACAATTTTCACACCCAATTAGACTGGCAAAATTTCAAAAGTTTTGACAAAGCACTTGGTGAAAATATGGAGAAAAAAAAGACTCTCATACAGTGCTGGTAGGAGTACACAATTATATGGAAGGGAATTGAGAATAGATAACAAAACTACATATTCACTTCTATATGGACTCAGAAATCCAATATCCAGCCATCTGCCCTGAAAGTACACTAACGCAAATCATTCACAACATTTGTACTGGTTTATTCATTCTGCATTATTGATAATGGCAAGATATTACAAAACCATTCAAAGACCCATACCGGAGACAGTTTAATAAACCATCATACAGTGGGATAATCTCTAGCCATAAAACAGGGGGAAAAAATCAATGAATCTTTATGAACTGATAAGGAGTCACTTGAAGCAGCAATTAAAGTCCCTAAAATGACAAACAAAGCCCTGGCCCACCCGTGACTTATCTCCTATTACTGCTCTCTAGCTTATTCCTCTAGAGCTACTGGTTGTAGTGCCAACGTGCTCCTACTTTCAGTCAGCAGTTTGCACTTGCTGTCCAGTCCCAGAGGTCCACATGGCTTTTCCTTTACCTCCTGCACGACCTGCTCAACTGTCGTCTTCTCAGGAAGACATTCGTTCGCTCTTCTGCTCTGAAACTGCTACCTCTTCTGACACCTCTTTTCTTCCTTACATACAAGATATTTTTCTTTAGCATTTATCACTAATACATCCTATATCATGTCTATTTATTTTGTTATCTGTCTCTCACAGTAAAATGTAAGTTCCATAAAGGCAGATTCTTCATCCATGCTGTTTGCACCTGTATTTAAGAGAATGTCTGGCAATAAACCAATACTCTATGGATGGATAGATGGATGGAAGAATGGATGGATGGATGGAAGGATGGATGGATGAATCCTTATGTTTTTAATGATTTCTTCCCCCACATAATCTTCTGTTTCTCCTTCTGAAATTCCAATTAGTCAGAAATTAGATCTTCTAGGCAGAGCTTCTAAATTTGTGTTTTTCTATTATTTTTCAATTTCCTTGTCTTTGTTCCTTACAATCTACTATTTTTTGCAGTAGTATTTTTTTAACTTATGACAGTGTTTCCTTGTCTATTTTCCATAGCATATTGATTGCTTTTTTCCTTTGAGAATATTTTAAAAAGGGTTTGATCCTTTTTGATGCTTTCTCCGGTTCTCTGCATTATGTCTGATCTTTTACAGTCCTCCTCTCTGTTTAATTTGACCTCCATTTTTTTCCTCTTGGAAGTGATCCTCGGCTATCTAGTTGGACTAAGCACTGAAAACTGTTTGGAAACCACCTGTGCAGGGCTTGGCTCCTGGGTTTTGTTTTCAGGTGACTGGGAGAGGAACCAGCTATTTCATTGGAAGATGCCCAAATACTAATGGCCTCTCTTTGATGCTGTTCATTTTCTCTGGATAAGAAACCATACATTGCTATCCTCCTGAATCCTGGAAGTGGGGCAAGGAGCCCAATCTGGGGTGGGGGTGGGGGGCACCACACCATTTGTTATCAGGCTTTTACTTAATCTACTGTTATTTTGTTTCTCTTTCTGCCATCCCTGTGTCTCCGATTCCCAAGTAACTATTGGCTAGTTTCTCTAGAGACCAAACTTCCTCTTTGCTTCCTGAGGGTGTGACGGGATGACTGTGAGAACAGGGTGGGAGACCTGAATGTCTTACCACTGCGCTCACACTTCCAGCCAAGTCTCATCTTTTCATCCCTTGCACTTACTCCTCTCCCCTGCCTTCTTTGATGAACCCCTTAGAGATTCTCTAGAACAAATGAGCTCTTAAAACACTTTACATGCAGCTCCCTTTGCTCAGAGAAATCAAAGACCACGCATCTACCACTTTCCTTCTTCCCCAAACCTGCTGCCATCTCTGCCTTCCTACAGTCTTCTCTCACATGCTGTTTTCCCTTAGTGACTATTTGTATTTTCATTTCTTATCTATCACTTTAGATGAGTTTTAGGAGGCAGAGATAAAAAAATGCTCATGGTCAAGTTGTCAGTTTTAGCAAGGGAGCTCCCTGGTGGCTCAGAGGGTAAAGGATGTGGCATTGTCCCTGCTGTGACTCAAGTAGCTGCTATAGTTTGGGCTCCGTCCCTTGACTGGGAACTTCCTCATGCTGTGAGCATGGCCAAAAAAAGAATCAACGAAATGTTGTTTAAACAAGATTTAAAATCTGACTAGTGAGAGTTCTTGCTGTGGTGCAACAGGATGAGCGGCATCTCTGCAGCACCAGGACACAAGGTTCCATCCCCAGCTCGGCGCGATGTGTTAAAGGATCCACACTTGCTGTAGCTGCGGCACAGGTCACAACTGCAGCTCAGTTCTGATCCCTGGCCCCAGAATACCGTATGCCACAGGGAGGCCAAAAAAGAAAAAAAAATTAAAAATTAAAAAAAATAAAATCTGACTAATGGAGACCAGTGAGGAGAGGGAAGCAAAAGAGAGGTTATGGGATTAAGAGACCCAAAAGCTTTCTATAAAATATATAAACAACGAGGATCTATTGTATGACACAGGGAATTGTGACCATTATCTTAAAATAACTTCTAATGGATTATGAACTGTAAAAATACTGAATCGCTATGCCGTACATCTGAAACTAGTATAATCTTGTAAATCAACTGTACTTCAACTAATTAATGAATCATCTGGGCACCATGCCTATAAAGATCAAGAAAATTAAATCCTGGTCATTTATTAACTCCACTTTAGGGCAAGAGACTGACAAATTGCAATAACCATTAGTCAAGGGACCCAGTAACTGGATGCTAGTGTTTCACTTCCATTTCTAGAATGTTTCCGTGGCTTTGTTTTTCCATCTGTAAACACTTAGGATATCCACACAATGGAAAACTGTCCAACCTTTAAAAGGGATGGAATCCTGACACACGCTGCAGCACGGATGGACCTAGAAGGCATAATGCTGAAGGAAATACCCCAGGCCCCAAAAGACAGCTACTGTGTTATTCCACTCATATGAGGCACCTAGAGGTCAGATTCACAGAGACAGAAATCAGCATGGTGGTTGCCAGGAGCTGGAGGGAGGAGGGAATCAGAAGTTACTATGTAGGGGATACAGATTTCCCAGTTTGGGAAGACAAAACTTTCCTGGTGATGGATGGTGATGATGGCTCCACAATAATGTGAATGTACACAAGGCCACTGAACTGCACACATAAAAATGGCTTAAAAGTTATGTCTATTTTACCACCATAAAAAACAGTGGTTGGCAGATTTTTGGGAGGATGCATCAGACATTCTGAAGGGAATTCTAGGTATCACTACTGCTAATGTACCCTTGAAATTCCTCTTCCATTAGGGGAGGCAGAAGGAACTGGCTGGCATATTTCGGTCACCCCTTCCACATGCAGTTTTTCTAATGCAGAAGAACAGAGAAAGCAATATGCATCCAAGCATCTGGGGCGAGGATGACAGCCAAGGCATCTCTCGGGAGACAGAGTGGCAAGGGATGGACCTAGAGGAGATCCATAACGTGACTTGTTTTTTGCAATCTTCCTGAACAGGATGCATGAGCCTAGATTAAAGGTCTAAGGTAAAATAGGCCACTGCAAAGGGGAAAGTTGGCAAATTCATTTCAAATTCACTGCTACCTAACTTTCCTTCTTTATCCTAAAATAGTATCTTCAAGATACATGTATCTTCCAGAATCAGAATTCACCCAGTCACAATGAATGTCCACAGTCAGAGGGCTATGCTGAGGGTTCAGGTGAGTCAGTCATATCTGAAGGACTCCTGGACTTGCTTTACTGATGAGTGACACTGCTCAGAAGGGACAAACCGGTGGGCTTGGTACAACTCATTTTCATTATGCTCCACACTGCTGGCACCTCTCACAAGACCTCAGTGTGAATGACATTCATTGGCAATGGGGACATGTCCCTATTAGCAAAAGCATATCACGAACTGGAAATAGTGTATGCGTCACTAGAGCATTGTCTTCGAGCAAGAAAGGCACCATTCTGACTTCTCTTCATCCGGGAGAACATCCCCCAAACTCAGGTCTCCTCTTGAAAACCCTTATTTGTATGAAATATTTGCTTTAAAATTGTTTTAGGTGGCAAAGAGATCACACTTTCCCTAATTCAGACATTTCTGTCTCTGTGCTCAGAAAGACGACATTTTTACATTCACTAAAGTGTCATTTAATGAGAATGGCAAGATGGGCTCCAGAAAATAAATTATTAATGAGAACTTCTTCTAGAAGGGAATTAAATGAATAGCAAGTAGTCCTGTTATTAGATCTTAAATGACTTTAATTTCTTAACACCAATGGGAAAGAAAATAACCAGTGTAATAATGTATAATTTCTGATAATAGTAATAATAAAGATTTTATTTGCAACCTTATCACTCAGTGAGAAGGTTACTAAGCAATTTCCCAGATTGTGGGCTGAGGATTGTAAAATCCCATTTGCGTGCAAATGATCCAGTGCGTTGCTATGGTGAAGGAATGGCCAAAACAGGCTAAGGTTCTGACTCATTTGAAATTTATCAAAGCAACGATTATTTTGATATAAAGAAGAAACTTCGTTCTCATCATCTATGAACTTTCTGGAAAAAAACACAAAGAATATCTTAAAACTGAAAATTCTAAAAGCCCTGTTCCTCAAATTTGGCTGTGTGTTGACATCATCTGGAAAAATTTTAAGTATACAAAACCAAGTCCCATCTCCAGCGATTCTGATTTAGTGGGTGTGAGGTGCAGGCTGGAACTGGGATTCCTAAAGTTCTCCAGATTATTCCAACGTGCAGCCAAGTTGGAGAAGCTTATTCTAGATGGTGTCACATCCTTTCATCCAAAGAATACAATAAAAGTAGAGCTTATTTACCATATCTTTTTGACTCAACATTAATGAGGGCTTTGTTTTAGAGGCAATTATATTGGTGTGTCTAAAGACGAGTAAAAAAATAAAAATATTAGAAATAGAGCATTTCATAGAATAATAGATAAAATTATCTGAACATATAGTATCATCTTTTTCTATATGTACTACTATGATATATTCATATAATAATAGAAATATACAAAGACATATAATCCCAGAGTTTATAAAGATTTACATTAAAGTGAACTCAATCTGAATTTTACTAGTCCACTTAGAAAAATAACTTTTGTTTCCAGAGAACGTCCAGTACTCTCATATTTTAAAGAAAACCAATAGCCCTCACCTGTAAAAGTAGGCTAAGTGGGCTATGGACAGGTGGGACAGGTGGTCTTGATACCAGTGGAGGCAACAGATTTGATTTCCACTGGAGTCTGAGTTATTTAGCTTCCTTACATTTCATGGAGCCAAACTAGGACATAGAGGTTAGCAAATGATCACAGAAATACATAGGTTCGATCACAAAAGCCATCATTTAAATCAATTATTTTCAGTGAGAAAACAACTTACTGCTGTCAGAATTCATATACTCATTCATAAAGCATCTTTTGAACATCTACTGTGTGCAAAGCAATGAACTTTGTGAAAATGGAGGAGAGAGAACTTTAACTGTATCTGAGAAGTTTTATTACTTAAAGAGGATCTGAGCAGCTCCTGCTGTGGCATAGCGGGTTAAAGATCTGGTGCTGCCACAGCTGTGGTCTAGATCCCTGGATTTGATCCCTGGCCTGGGAACTTTCATATGCCGTGGGTGTGGCCAAAAAAAAAGAAAAAAGAAAAAAAAGAGGATCCGAGGCTACTTTGGGTAAACTGTGACATTTGTTCATTATGGCTGGTGAATATATATGTCTGCTATATTATTTATACTTTTCACATATGTTTATAATATTTCACTTAAGTTGAATTCATTATGGACTCTAAAGAAATTTACAATCAAAGCAATGAAAACAGTAAGCCACATAAACAATGATAATATAAGTTTAAAGGTACTGAAGGGGATGCAAAAGTAGTGTATTTCTCACACTTTTAGCAGTTCAGAGCAGGTGTTCAGTGGACAGCTCTCTACATGGTGATTTAGGGACCCAGGTTCCATCTTCTCACGACTCCATCATTTCCTGCAGCCTCTTGGTCCCTCACTGGATCCTCAGAATCCAGCTGGTATCCTGGGGACCAGAGTGGAGGAATGCATGGCAGGATGTTATGAGCCAGACTTGGGACTGGCACACATCATTTCTGCCCTCATACCATTGTCCAGAAACCCCAGTCACACAGCCAACCCTTAGTGAAGACTGAAAGATGTAGTCTGGCTTTTCATCCCAGAAGGACCATTTGGTGAGCTTCTGGGCAGTCTCTGTCAGTGATGGTTTAGGAGAGAGGCAGATGAAGGTGCTGAGCCAGCTCACTGCTCTTCTGCAAAAGGGATTAGGAAAAACTTGATGGGGAAAGGATTATCTGAAGTAGAACTTGAAAGACTTTAGGATTTGGAAATGCAGAGACAAATTTTATTTGGGGTGGGGTAGGTGTAAAAACTGTGCACAGAAGTAAGGAAATAGAGACTGTGTTCCACACAAGAACAGAGAACAAAAAGGGGAGGTGGGGCTTGGACAGGCTGGGCTGATATTCAGCTTGAAGGATATGCAAAAGGCTAAAGCGATGAGATACTTCCCACCTAGTTATAAAGGGCCACTAGTTCAAGCCCCCCAGTGTTCACACCGCCATCCCCGTAGCCTCCTGGGCTCCCTGGACTGCCCCACCATCCAGTGACCAGAGGTGCCCTCGAAACAGCAGGGCTCCTGAAGAACCCTGCTCCAGGGCTGGGTCCCACCAGTTTAAGCTGACGAGTGCTGAGACTTTACTGCCCGTTACACATTTTTTTTTTTTTTGTCTTTTGTCTTTTTAGGGCCGCACTCAAGGCCTATGGAGGCTCCTAGGCTAGGGGTCGAATTGGAGGTGTAGCTGCCAGCGTACACCACAACCAGATCAATGCGGGATCTGGGTGGCGTCTGCAACCTACACCACAGCTCACAGTGATGCCAGATCCTGAACCCACTGAGCGAGGCCAGAGATCATACCTGAGTCCATCGTGGATACTAGTCAGGTTCGTTAACCACTGAGCTACGACGGGAACTCCCCGTTACACATTTTGAACATCATCTCAGAGCACAGGATTATGAGAGGGACTCATGGTGGGATTTGTAACAGTGGATCCCCCTAAGTCACGCTCTGAAGGTCGGATTTTATTCATTAAGAGGGAGGAGAGTGTTCATCACAGATTGTCTTGAGTAGGCAAGGAACATGATCAGAGCTCTGTTTAGAAAGATGAGCCCGACAGCAGCTAATTTAGGAGGATATAAAGGGAGAGAAACTAGAAGCAGGGATGAAATAATCTTTATAAGGAATGACACCACCTTGTTGAACAGCAGGGATGTGGCATCAAGTTACTACAGTTATTGAGATAAGGGAGATACTGCCAACAAACTAGGTCGGACCTGACTTTATTACTTTGTTCTAATTATCAACGCTTATTACTGCATCAGAGCTACTGCTGTATCTCTGTGAGTGGCAATGTGACTCTGATGTGTGTCCCAGGGCTCTGATGCCAGGACTTGCAGGGCAGCAATGGAGAACCACCTTCCCTCTTGCCTCCATCATCTCTGGGATCACGGAGGCAAGAGCCTGCTCTCTTCTGCCTGTTATTTGAGGGGAGTAGCTGGGATTTCCCCATGCCCCCACCAGTGCAGGTGCACGCACGCACGCACGCACACATACACACACACACACGCACACACACACGCACAAGGACACTAGCATCTAAGAGGGAACCCTATATCTGCCCTGCCCTAGTGTATTACCTGGATCCTACTTTACGGCATATTTGTCAGCCCCACATCCTAGACAGTGGACATGACTTTCGCTCTTTCCTTTCTAGTTTCCAGACTGCTTGCCTTTAGCTTAAGGATCAGGGCCAGATCATTCTTACGATGTAACTCTGAGGCCACAGGCCATCCCGATCATCCAGAGCAGTTCCTTCCCCTCCACCCAGATCTGGAAATGAACCTGTGTTCCGTGCCCCAACCTGGGTTTTATCTCAGATGATTGGCCCACCCTAGGAATGCATGTTTGCCCCAAGTCCCTGCGAGTATCTTGCTGATGTCCTCTGCCCAAGACTGGAATCTGACCCTTCATTTCCCTCATGTTTGTGTGATCCATGCAACGTGGTGGCGTTTTGGTTTGGTTTGTTTCCTTTTCGTCTGAAGCTAACAGGAACCATCCGTGGACGGCGTCCCCCCTAATGCCTTGCTCACTGCTTAGTACCTGCATTCTCACTAAAAACTCTGGTTGGAGAGGATGATGCCTGGGAAGAACACTAGACCAAAAGCACAGGCTCCGTGGCTCTGGTCCCGTACTCTACTTCACAGCCCTCGCTTCTCTGGGATGTTTCCTTCTCTCTCAGACCAGTGATTCCTCAAACTCTATCCTATGGAACATGGTTCTGCAGGGAGAAAATAGGTTGGGGGAGGGGAGGCAAAGCATCCTAGGAACTTGGGGATGCTTTTGTGGATAGATTGAAGAAACTAGTTAAACAAAAACAGACTTCTTTACTGAGGGACTTTTCAGAGCCTGTCATATGTGAAGAAACCTTGTAATAATCTCAAGAAAGATAACCATACATAACGCTAACCCAAAGCATTTGACCATGAAGCACTTCTGTCTTAGAGCATGTGACAGACTAACATTCCAAAGAACCCCAGTTTTGCTTAGATTAACCTCAGGTCCCCCTCTCTTCTTCAAGAGATTCCTCAGATGACATGACCTCCAGAATGCCTAATGCTTGTCCTTTCCGTCTGAGTGTATATATCATGTTATCTTTAGCATCTATGGCACTTCCCATGGTATCTGTCTTGAAATTGTGTTGCACCTGAATCTTCGGTTGTAGCAGAATTCCTTGCAGGTGTGCACAGGTCTGAATTATCTGTGCCTCTGCAGCTCTAAACCTGGCGCAGGTTTGATCTCTAGCCTGAGAACTTCTGCATGCCATGAGTATGGAAAAAAAGGAGTTCCTGTTGTGGCTCAGTGGGTTATGAACCAGACTAGTATCCATGAGGATCCTGGTTTGATCCATGGCTGGCCTTACTCAGTGGGTTAAAGGATCCTGCATTGCCATGAGCTATGGTATAGGTCGTAGACACAGCTCAGATCCCATGTTGCTGTGGCTGGCAGCTGCAGCTCCAGTTCAGCCCCTATCTTGAGAACTTCCATTTGCCGCAGGTGCGGACCTAAAAAGAAAAAAAAAAGGAATCAATGGTTGATGAACTCTAACATCTAATTGACTTCTCATTCCCTATGTAATCCTTGATCTCTTCAACACTGACTGTCTCTCCGGTCTCATCTGCTACCCTTTGCTCAGCTGCAACCACACTGGCCTCCTGGCTGCTCCTCTGACACTCTGACCTTGACCCACCCAGGACCTTTGCATGACCTACCTACCTAGAATATTCTTCTTCAGGTCCCTGACCAAAGTCACTGAGCAGTCATTATAGTATTTACTTATTTGCTCTTTGTTGTCTGTTTTCCGCCTCCCACAGCCACAGTCAGAATGTAAGCTGTTGAGAGCAGAGATTTGGGTTGATTCAGTGTAGAATCCCAACACTCGATAAATGCTTGTTGGGTAAAAGGACTTCCTTCTCTGCGACATGATCTGTGCCAGACTGCACACTCCTCCCCCATTGCCCTTTCTCTTGCTCTTCTATTTATAGGATCCCAGATTTTCAGCCAGATACCAGACTACCTGGATTAAAAACTACACAGAGTTTCTCTTTCTGTTGAGTACAGTCATTTGGCTAAATTCTGGCATGTGAGATGTAAGAGCAAAAGCTGTGTCCAGATTCTAGGATGGGTCCTTAAAAGGAGCTGTGATGATCCTTCTTCTCTTCTTTTTTCAACCTACTACTTGAAATGCAGACAGAATGACTGGGTATCATCTTCAATAATGAGCACACAAGGATCTTAGTAGAACTATAAACATATGATGTGGTATTTATACCACTGTACTATTCTTTTTGATTAGCATTACTATTATTAAAGCATAGTTGATTTACAATGTTTCTTCAAGTTCTGTTGTAGAGCAAAGTGACCCAATCACACACATTTCCCTGTGCTATACAGTAGGGCCCCATTGCTCATCCATTCCAAATATAACAGTTTACATCCAAAAAATCCCCAAAATGCCTACCCATCCCACTTCCTTCCCCTTTCTTCCTAGGAACCCCTAGTCTCCTCTCCTTGGCCATGATCTGTTTCTGCCTTTTTTTTTTTTTAGGTGGGATCATCTGTTCCATATTTTAGATTCCACAAATAAATGATATCATATGGTATTTGTCTTTCTTTTTCTGGCTTACTTCACTTAGTATGAGAATCTCTAGTTCCATCCATGTTGCTGCAAAATAGCATTAGTTTGTCTTTTTTATGGCTGAGTAATATTCCATTACATATATGTACCACATCTTCTTAATCCATTCATTTGTCTATCAATGGACATTTAGGTTGTTTCCATGTCTTGGCTGAATAGTGCTGCAGTAAACGTAAGGATGCATGTATCTTTTTCAATGAAAATTTTGTCCGGATATATGCCCAGCAGTGGGATAGATCATATGGTAATTTTATTTAGTTTTCTGAGGTACCTCCATACTGTTTTCCATAGTGGTTGTACCTCTTTACATTCCCTCAAGCTGTGAAGGAGGGTACAGCCACTGTATTATTCTTGCTTAACAAGTTAAACCAGTGGCCCACAAAAATTGATGGGTTTATTTGAATAAGCTTCTAAGGTAGTTTTAAAATCTAGACTAAACTGGAGTTACTTGGGTTAAGAATCTGGCATTGTCACTGCTCAGTGGGTTAAGAATCTGGCATTGTCACTGCTGTGGCTTGGATCAATGCTGTGGCACAGGTTTGACGCCTGGCCCTGGAATTTCAGCACGCCACATGTGCATGAAAAAAAAATCTAGGCTACACTGCCAGTCGGGCCAGAGTATTCTAAGAGTCTAATTTCCAGTTACTGGTAGAAACTCTGTGTCCTTAATATCCTAATTTATTAATTAGTGCAGAAATATTCTCTCTCCTTTATTGTTTGTAATGTGTACTAACTTCATAACTGTACTAATTTAAAAAAAAAAAAACATGTTTAGATACAATAATGCAATGTTAGTCAGGATCCAATCAGGAAATCAGAAACCACACTAGGCTTTTGAACAGAGGGGGTTTAATACAGGGAATTGGGTACCCAGGAGCTGAAAGATTGAAGCAACTCAGATATTAGTCACTGCAGAAAGCAGCTATGTATGCCCCCTAGCGCTGAAGGAACAAAAGTGAAGCAGAGTGATACCAAAACGGTTGCTTAGATTTCTGCTTAGATTGGCTGGTGCTTAGCTTTCTGACTGGGACTGCCCAGTCGCTACAAAGACTTCTGAAGGGTTATTGTGACCCAGCATGTTCTGTAAGTACCGAAAGAAGCTGGGGGGCTAGCTTGTGCTGCTGGAAGGATGCTAAGAGGAGCTTGAAACAGGAAGGACATCTCTCCTCCTCCCACTTTCCATCTACCCCTGGATCTCCACCAGATGACATGTTGTTATTCAACCCGATGCCAGAACATAGCTGAGTCTAAGGCTTCTAGTTTGCACAGTCTCAATTCTAACAACAAAGAGTGGAGCACCACAGGGTGGGCTTAGGGCCAAGAGACCATAAGTGAATAACCAACAGAAACAACTTCTGCCACATGAATACCCAATGGAGTCATCACATACCTTGAGGCTCCACTCAAGACGACAGATTGGACTTGTAAATATCATAAATATGAGAATGGAAGAACTCCAAAGGAAAATGTCCAATTCACATTTTAATATTTATAATGAGGTCTCTCAGCCTCAGTTCAGTTTTAGTATTATGGTTTCTTTAACTTAGAGTAAAAGCCAATTTATGTACAAATCTGTGTTGAGACTCACATTTTCTTATGCCTTTATTAGTGATGATTTGTGAAATTATTTCAGGCTATGAAACCAGAAATGCAATTTTTGCAACACTGCATACATTCTGGGAACATATATCATTTCTGTTACTATATTAGAATATCAGACATTTCTGATCCTACCTTTTGTTTATAAACATGCAAACCTTTCTATAACAACTCTTTGTTTAAAGACCATTATGATGCAGAGATTTCTAGCATGTAGAAACTCACAATAAATCCACATTGATTCAAAAGACCTCATTTCTGTGACTAAAAAATGAAAAACAGATGGCAAATATTTGCCCAAATTGGAAAAAAAATAGCCTGAGTACAAGAGTCCTAAGTCCAGTTCCTTTTCATTAATTCACCAAATGGTGCCTCTCAAAACCATTCTTATTTCAGTGCCTCAATTCCATGGAAAGAAAGCAACTTCACCTTGAAAGTCTCAGATCTTATGACTCCGGGATTCTTTAGATTTGAAGAGAAATGAGATTTGAAGAGAAATGAGATGTCTCTGGGTCTGCATCCACCCAGTTGCTCTTTGTACTTCACTTCTATAGCAGCGTAACATGTCTAAACACATTAGTTCAAGGACTTACAGTTAATTCCTAGGCTCAGAGAAAAAAGTACTTAAATTTTGCTCAGCATAAAAGCTTTATATAAATCACATCATCTTTTTTTGGAAACCAGTATTAACAGTCAGCCTGACAGGTACACATTGTAAAAGCCTTCTTGACTGCTGTTGCTAACTCAGGAAAATAAGCATATAAAAGGAAGCAAACCCAAAAATGGTTGGGAGACAGCTCAGAGGGAATAACGGTAAAATGCATGTTGTCCTTCAAAACCACAGGGACACTGCCATTTGTAAGGGTTTGGGGGACTGTTCTAAATCTTTTTTGAGCCACTTTAAGAGAACCATAAAAAATCAGTTTAATAGGCAGTATGCTCTTTGACATCAGTCTTAGCAGTGTCTTAGTGGATATGTCTTCCCAAGCAAAAGAAACAAAAACAAAAATAAACGAATGGAACTACATCAAACTAAAAAGCTCTGCCCAGAAAAGGGAACCATCAATAAAAAGAAAAGACTACCTACTGAATGGGAGAAGATATTTGAAAACTATATAATCAGTAAGTTGTTAATATACAAAATACGTAAAGAACTCATAGAGCTCAACAACAACAACAAAACCTGATTAAAAAATTGGCAGAGTAGGAGTTCCTGTCATGGAACAGCAGAAACGAATCCGACTAGGTACCATGAGGTTGAGGGTTCGATCCCTGTCCTTGCTCAGTGGGTTAACAATCCACGTTGCTGTGAGCTGTGGTGTAGGTCACAGACACAGCTCGGATCTGACGCTGCTGTGGCTCTGGTGTAGGCCAGCAGCAACAGCTCTGATTAGACCCCTAGCCTGGGAACCTCTATATGCCGCAGGTGCGGCCCTCAAAAGACAAAAATAAATAAATAAAAATTGGCAGAGTATCTGAACCGATTTTTTTCAAAAAAAAAGACATACAGATGGTCGACAGGCACATGAAAAGATATTCATCGTTCTAAATTACTAGGGAAATGCAAATCAAAACCACAATGAGATGACACCTCACATCTGTTAGAATGGCTATCCTTAAAAAGGCAAGAAATAACATGTTGGTGAAGAGAAAAGGAAACTTTCATATACTGTTGGTGGGAATGTAAATTGGTATAGCCACTATGAAAAACAGCATGGAGATTCCTCAAAAAATTAAAAATAGAACAACCATATGATGTAGCTATTTCACTTGTGAGTATTTATCAGAAGAAAATTAAAACAGTAATTTGAAATATATATATGTATATGTATGTATGTGTGTGTGTATATATATATATACCCTTATGTTCATCACAGCATTAATTACACAAGCCAAGGTATGGAAACAACCTAAGCGCCCATTGATTGCTGCTGAATGGATAAAGAAAGTGTGATATATATATTTTCTGTTAGTCAGTCATAAAAAAGAATGGCATCTTGGAGTTCCCGTAGTGGCACAGTGGTTAACGAATCCGACTAGGAACCATGAGGTTGCGGGTTTGATCCCCGGCCTTGCTCAGTGGGTTAATGATCCAGCGTTGCCGTGAGCTGTGGTGTAGGTTGCAGACGGGGCTCGGATCCTGCGTTGATGTGGCTGCAACTCTGATTAGACCCCTAGCCTGGGAACCTCCACATGCCGCGGGTGTGGCCCTAAAAAATGAAAAAAGGCAAAAAAAAAAAAGAATGGCATTTTGCCATTTGCAACAACTTGGGTGGATCTTGAGGGCATTAGGGTAAGTGAAATACGTCAGATGGAGAAAGACAAATATCATATGATTTCATTCATATGAGGAATATAAAAAATAAAATAGGAATTCCCTTGTGGCACAGCTGGATCTGGTGTCGTCACTGTAGCAGCTCAGGTTGCCACTGTGGCACAGGTTCAGTCCCTGGCCCAGGAACTTCCATATGCTGCAGGCACAGCCAAAAAATAAAATAAAATAAACAGCAAAACAAAAAAGACATACATCCAGAGAACAGAGTAGTGGTAATCACAGGGGATGGGAGCATGAGGACGGTGAAAGGGTTAAAGGGCCCAACTGCATGGGGACAGATGAAAACTAGATTTTCAGTACTGTATACAAAAGTCAAGACATAGTGCTGTAGGAGTTCCCTTCGTGGCTCAGTGGTTAACGAATCCGACTAAGAACCATGAGGTTGTAGGTTCGATCCCTGGCCTTGCTCAGTGGGTTAAGGATCCGGCGTTGCTGTGAGCTATGGTGTAGGTTGCAGACGCGGCTCAAATCCCGCGTTGCTGTGGCTGTGGCGAAGGCCGGAGCTACAGCTCCTGTTAGACCCCTAGCCTGGCAACCTCCATATGCCGCGGGTGTGGGTCTATATAAAAGGCAAAAAGACAAAAAAAAAAAAAGACATAGTGCTGTACACATGAAGCTTATATAATATCATAAAGCAATGTTACTGCAATTAAAAAAAAATCTGTTTAGTCACTTTCTTCCCAATATTTGTTTTTTGTGACCAAAGAGCATTTACACAGCTCAGTGTGTTACCAGATTTGGTTCCAGTGAATTCTGAATGTTTTCCTTTGGAAAAAAAAGTGTTATTAAAGTGTCATTGATTTACAGTGTTCTGTTAACTTCTGTTGTACAGCAAAGTGACCCATTCATACACATACATATATACATTCTTTTTCTTGTATTACCTTCCATCATGTTCTATCATAAGTGACTGGATATAGCTGCCTGTGCTATACAGCAGTACCTCATTGCATATCCGTTACAAATGTAATAGTTTGCATCTACTAACCCCAAACTCTCAGTCTGTCCAACTTCCTCCCCCTCCCTCCTGGCAAACCACAAGTCTCTTCTCCACATCTGTGGGTCTGTTTCTGTTCTGCAGATAGGTTCATTTGTGTCATGTTTTAGATTCCACATATAAGTGATATCATATGGTATTTGTCTTTCTCTTTCTGACTGACTTCACTTAGTATGAGAATCTCTAGTTGCATCTATGTTGCTGCAAATGGCATTATCTCATTCTTTTTATGGCTGAGTAATATTCCATTGTGTATATATACCACATCTTTTTAATCCATTCATCTGTGGATGGACATTTAGGTTGTTTCCATGTCTTGGCTATTGTGAATAGTGCTGTATGTATCTTTTTGAATTGTGGTTTTGTTTGGACATATGCCCAGTAGTGGGATTGCTGGATCATATGGTAGCTCTATATTTAGTTTTCTGAGGAGCTTCCATACTGTTTTCCATAGTGGTTGTGCCAATTCACATTCTCACCAACAGTGCAGGGGGGTTCTCTTTTCTCTACACCCTTTCCAGCATTAATTATCTGTAGTTTATTAATGATGGGCATTCTGACCAGTGTGAGGTGGTATCTCATTGTAGTTTTGATTTGCATTTCTCTAACAATTAGGGATGTTGAGCATTTTTTCATGTGCCTGCTGGCCACTGGATGTTTTCCATTTTTTACAGCTATCTTAAAGGTGAAACATTATGTATCTGTTGAGAATGCTCCTAAAATGGGATTCTTTACTAAAATACTTCCAAAATAGAAGCTCTAGGGTAGAGGTGCAGCTGTGGCACAAGGGGATCAGCTGTATCTCTGCCATGCCAGGATATGTGAGGCAGGTTCCATCCCGGCCTCACACAGTGCTTTAAAGATGCAGCATTACTGCAGCTGCCTCATAGGTTACAACTGCAGCTCTGATCTGATTCCTGGCCTCGGAACTCAGGGAAAAAAAAACAAAAAAGGGCTCCAAGATATTTTGCAGCTTGGGTATAATCCAAGTGTTGACTCTGAGTGTTCCTACCCTGGAAGAAAAAGGCATCGGAATATTCAGATTCTGGTATTTTGTGAAAGAATTTGTCACAGCATTTTTAGAGACCATGTACTTTAGCTGAGCCTTTCAAGGTGGAAAAACCTTCAACAATCTTCCCCAGCATTTTCTTTCATTACTTAATTACAAGCTTCATTTTTTTTTTTTTTTTTTTTTTTTGCCTTTGCTAGGGCCGCACTCGTGGCATGAGGAGGTTCCCAGGCTAGGGGTCTAACAAGCTGTAGCTGCCGGCTGACGCCACAGCCACAGTAACGCGGGATCCTTAACCCACTGAGCGATGCCAGGGATCAAACCTGCAACCCCATGTTCCTAGTCGGATTCATTAACCACTGAGCCACGACAGGAGTGCCCTACAATCTTCGTTTAAATGAGATGTTTTTCCAGGATGAGTTTTCCAACGATAGTGTCATATTCAGATACATACACTCCAGAAGATTCATAATGAATAAAAGCTCCCAACATTAGAAGGACTTTTGTTATTGTTAAATGAACACTGGAACGCAATCCATGATTGCAGCAGAAAAATTTCTCGACAAATCAAGTGACCACAATGAAACCAACAGACCAGCAGAGGAAAAATGCTTCCTGAAAGTAAACATTGTATGGTGATGGCATACATTCTGTCCCTTTGTATTAGTTTGTGTGGGCTATCATAACAAAATACAACTGACCGTGTGGCTTAAACAACAGAAATTCATGTTCTCACAGTTCTGGAGCCTGGAAAATCGAAGGTCAAGGTTCCAGTAGGATCTGTTTCTGATGAGAGCTCTCTTCCTGGCTTGCAGGGGTCACTTTTACACAGCTTTTCTTCTGAGTGCAGGTAGACAGAGTGGGCCCCAGTGTCTCTATCTCTTCCTGCAAGGTCACTTCTGTGGCACGGGTTTGATCCTCCATACGCCACAGGTACGGCCTTAAAAAGAAGGAAAAAAAGAAGAAGAAGAGTGAAGCCAAACTGTCAAGCAAAGAAACCTACTAAAAGTAACGTGTGGAGTTCCCTGGTGACTCAGCAGGGCAGGGATCCAGCATTGTCACTGCCGAGACTCTGGTCTGATCCCTGGCCCAGGAACTTCCACATGCCACGGGTGCAGGTGAAAAAAAAAAAAAAAAGAGTGACATTCAAGTTAGTGGATGAAGGTCAGAGTAAAACTCAGACACTGGGAATCGGAAGAGGCACACGGGTGTTGAGCAGGAAGAATTACGGAGCAGCCAAGTTTAAGGTAATTTCCTATTTGAAAACTGATAAAGTAAAAGAAAAAAATACTGGGACTGAGAAGAGCGAAGCTTAAATATCCACCAGCAGGGACCACATGGCTCCCCGGAGGACCTGGCAAATACTTGCCACAACTGTAGACCCCTATGCCTTCAGCTTCCTGGGTGTGGTCTCCAAACAGCGTCTCCACACCCCTTAACCACCAGGAGTGACCCTCCATCTAGTTCCAGCTTCATGACACCTGGTACTCCCTCTGTTATATGTCAAAGCAGAAGTCCGTTTTAGACATATTTCACAAGGTCAATATTCTGAGCTACCTGGCTCCTCCAGGTGCCCCGTCAAATTGCTTAAAACTTGATGCCATTCTAACTTTCCCATCACCCACGGAAACATTAGTCTTTTTTTTTTTTTTTTTTTTTTTTTGGCTGCTTACCATCTGACTGTCCCTCCTGTGGTTGAGGAACTTGCCATCATGTGACCCTGGGTGGTTGGTAAGACGTCGTCTCACCATGGAAGCCCCAAACGTAGAGAGGTGTTTTCCCGCAAGCCTGGCAGCTATAGCTTATGCATAGGGCTAGGCCTCAGCCCATTGGATGATTCCCCAGTAGAATTTTGCTCTGGAGGAAGTGCTGCAAGGAGTTGGGGACCTCGAAGAAGTCTCCCGGAGGGTGGGGTCAGCAGCAGCCTGAAAACAGCATTTGGCTTCCCCTGGCAATAGCTGTGCCATACAGGGGCTCAAGCCAGCCTCCCCCTGAGCTTGTGCTGGGGCTCTGACCCCCGCTCTCCTTTTGCTATTGAACCATTTCCATATTCTCCAGCCTCTGTGGGCTCTCCGATGTCCTCTTACCCAATTCCGTTCCTGCTCAAACTAACCAGAGGTGATACCTTTCTGCAACTAGGAAGCCTGCCTAGCATACCACCTCTGGTCCCAGTAGTTGGAACGGAAGTGGAATTCTAAGCCAGAAGAGTTCTCAAAAACTGAACATAACAGCTGTCACTGTCTAGTAAGAAAACTGGACATGAGCCTGATAGGGGACCAATTAAAATAGAAAAGCAAAAAAAAAAAAAAATCCCCAAGCAGTTTCTTCTTTTGTCCCTGAGGCTTTGTGAAGGTCAGGCAGACTTAAAACACTCCCTGAATCTGAATCTCCTCGGTTAAGAGAGGCATACCTTTTGGATTTGCTTGGCTAGTTCTCGAAGCCAACTCTCTGCAGTGTCTCATAAAGGCCAATCAACTTTAAAACAATTGCAGATTGCTTCTAGAGTGCAAGACTCAGCCAAGTTTTGAGAAGTAATTTATTCACAACCTGATGTGTTCCATCAAGTAGAGCCCAGGGGTCTCTTTCCGATCCAGTGTGTCAGGAACTAAAGGGCTTCGATGAATTCCAAAAAACAAAGACATTTGGGGAACAATTCTAGGGGAACATTCAGAACTTTCTGACACCACAGGGCCTAATTTGCTGCTATATAAAATTTTGGAGATCCCAGTTGTAGAGTTTTACAGCACCTGCTGGTAAAGCCATCCAACTTTCTCTTACGGAATTGATAAGTAGGTAAGAGATAATGTTGTACTGAGGGCTGGGTAATCAGGAAACAGGGAGAAAAAAAAGGGAAAGATGCATTGCTCTTTCTCTCAGAGATGAGCCCACACAACACAGCATGAAAAGCCTGCATTTTCACCCAAACTAATTAAAACTGCTTGAGCCTTACCTCATTAGACTGATTTCATCTAAGCTAAACATACGCAGAGACTCCTGCAGTCAGCACAATTAAAATAATGCAGGATATGAGGCATGAGTGGTTGCCAGCCTAGTAGACAGGCCTCTCCTCATCCAGCAAAGTGTATATTTCCTTGCGAATTTGACCACTGATGAGATTAAGAGTTAGGCACAAATGTAAGTATAAAAAGAATTGCAGGAATTCCTGCTGTGGCCCAGCGGGAAAGGAATCCGACTAGTATCCTGAGGATGTGGGTTTGATCTCTGGCTTCATTCAATGGGCCAGGGGTCCAGCAAAGCCGTGAGCTGTGGTGCAAGTCGCAGACGCTGCTTGGATCCCGTGTTGCTGTGGCTGGTGCATAGGTCGGTAGCTATACCTCCAATTCGAGTCCGAGCCTGGGAACTTTCCTATGCAGCCCTAAAAAGCAAAATAAAACAAACAAACAAAAAGAATGGCATTACAGGCAGTGAGTTGATCATAGTGAATAAACTGAGGATGACCACTTTGATAATAAACATAAATAATTAAGTCAGAGTTCTGTCTCCATTTCCCTCTAGTCATGATTTTTCTTTTTCATTTATTTCGTATAATAACAAAAACTAGCAAGCACCTCCCAAGGATTTTTGGAAGCCAGTAACAGATGGGGTATTTGAAGCTGTTAGTTCAGATTTTTATTTCATATTTCTCTCTCTCTCTCTCTCTCTGCCTTTAAAGTTCCACTTTCTTCACCCCTTTTTTCTAATGCCTGAATTGAAATTTGTCTTTTACGCTCATCCTAGGTAATCAGAGGAAAATCACAATTGTCAGTCTTTGCTCTTGCTTTTGACCTTGTTCTGTTTCTCTGTCTCCAGCTTAGGGATCAGCGGGAAGCACGTAAAAGACGGTGCCTCAGATTCCTTGCTGTCTTCGTTCTTGTCAGAATCCCACCCCCCAACCTCCCATCCCTGATGCAGCATTGCTGGGAACACATTTTTTTTGGGGGGGGGGGACTTTCATGGGACACTAATGAGGGGAGAGGGGCAGGGTCAGAAGCGGGAATACCTTGAGAGGAGACAGAGAACCCATGAGCAAAGCAAGCCCCGGATCCAGCCAGCTCCAAGAGGAGAGCTGGCCAGCCAGGGCCTAGAGAGGTAGGGGGAGGACAGGAAGGGAGTGAAAAACAGAAATTATGAGAACACCAGACAGAGTCCAGGTTTTGCAAGAACTCTTTTAAGTCAAGGGAGAAAAGAAGCAAGGCCAAGCCCTGTGAGTGGCTGTAGAAGTGACCAAAAGGAATGCCAGCCCCCATTTTTGAGCATAGTGTAAGGCAAGACTCCATTCTCAAGCCAGCACAGCCTAGGACCTTGGGGAAGACTCAGGAACTCTGGGTATCCAGCCCTTTGGGACTTTGCGATCGATCATCTGTCCTCAACAGAGATTACAGTGGGAGGGAAAAGACGGCCTGAAATAGAACTGCCTTGTATAGGCTATTGCCTTATAGCTTAAAGAAGCGGAGGGAGGGATTTTTTTTTAACAAGCAAGAGATATTATTATTTTATTATTTACTAACATTCCTGGTACTGGGTTTTGATTTCTTTGTTTGCTTTTTGTCTGTTTGCTATTTAGAGCTGAGTAATGCCTTAGGTAGGATTGTTGGTGGCAAGCAAAAGAAATCGCCTGTAGCTGAATTAAGCAAAAAGAGTGATTTATGAAAAGGACGTTAAGCAGCTCATGGAATCACTAAAGGTCTGGAGAGCCAGGCCAGGAATCACCAAATCCCAAAGCAGAACAGTTGCCCAGCTCCAAGTGAAGAGTATCCCCCAGGCAGGGGGTCCTGCAGGTTGTGCAGCCGCCACTGCAGCCGTGGAATCTTAATCGTGCTGCATCTAGCAACACCACCAGAACTGTAGCCATCCCTATTCTAGATACACAATCGCGTTGCAGCAGCCCTCACCACCAGAGGATTCTCTGCGTCCCCGCTTCTGGGTGTCCCCAGCCCCTGGTTCAAACTCAAGGTCAGCGTGTGAGGTTGCAAAGCCCAGGGCACATGATCACGACTTTATTGCAAGGGAAACTCGGAAAACCAGGACCTGGTAACTTTATTTCTCATAATGGTAGGTGAGCTTTGACTCCCACGAAGACCCCTATAGCAAGCAGAGAACTCATCACACTGGACACAGTGACGTGGGGCTCAAGTGATGAGCAACTGAAAAGAATGACAGACATTGGTTATAGGCATCTAATATATCTACAAAGAGTGTTACAAACCAAATGTATCGCCCCCAAAATTCACATGTTGAAATCCCCACCCTACTGTGACGTTATTTGGAGGTGGAACCTTTGAGAGGTGGTTCGGTCCTGAGCGTACAGCCATCGTGATGGCTTTAGTGTCCTTTTAAGTAGAGACACAAGGGAAGATCTTTCTTTCTCCTTCAACCATCTCAGGACATGGCAAGAAGGCAGCTGTCTATAAGCCAGGAAGAGAGTCCTCAACAGACAGTAAATCTGCTGGCACCTTGGTCTTGGACTTCTCAGCCTCCAGAACTGTGAGAAGTAAATGTCTGTCGTTCAAGCCATCTGGTCTGTGGTGTATCATTATAGAAACCAGAGCAGACTAAAGGTGTCAGCAGATTTTCTGAGGGAAATGGTCCAGCACTGTCAATACTTAATGAGATCTAGCTCCATTCCTCTGGTTCACTTTGCCTCACTCCCCTGGTTTCCTGGTTAGCCTCCTGCCTGTCTACTGGGGCTTCTCAGTGTCCATGCCCTCTGTTCTCATCTGCAAACTCCCCAGTTCCTGACCTATTGTTCCCGTCTGACTTCTAGAATCTGGCTCTGACTTGCTTTCTTGTCTGCTTGGGACATTTCTCATTCTCAAATTCTGGCCTCTTATGCTGCCTCACGGTCCTGCCTCTGCAAATGATTCCAGCACCGCTTCTGAATGATGCCTGGGTAGTCCTTTGTGATAAAGTATTCTACTCTGTCTTAAGATCGTAGTTCTATAAAGTCACATTATAATAAGGCCCTGTAGGTAATTGAATCCCCATGGAGGAGCCTGCAATATATTTGATTCATGCCTGAGCTTGTGTCTCTGTGGATTGCGTGAAGCTAGCTGTACCATATCACTTACAAGATATTTTTGCTGACTTGCTATAAATAGGCTCCCCAACCAATCATCCCCCTAGAGCATATCTGAATTTTCAATAACTAAGTTAAAATATCACTTTAAGATAGCTGTTTCTTGAGTGCTCTTTTACAATATTTGCCATAAATCTGACAAGAAGTTTGAAGGAAGAGAAAGTAGCTGCTGCAGCAGCTCTGCAATAAAGCCCTCCTCTCCCTCTTACGCTCCTTATATATATTTGCAAGGTCTGTAGGAATAGCCTTAGTTGCCCCGTGGCTACCTTCCTCAACTGTGAGGTGCTCTAAAATCCCAATGACGCATCACTCAAGAATGTTTGAAAAGCATTTTTGCAAAGTAAAGTGGTGAATAGTAATCTGGAAGGCACAATGCCATCCAGAAGGCAAAGAGGAGATCGCTGGTGGCTCAGCGGGTTAAGGATCCTGCCTTGTCACTGCTGTGGCTCAGTCGCTGCTGTGGCATGGGTTTGCTCCCTAGCCCAGGAACTTCCACATGCTGCAGATGTGGCCAAAAATTAAAAAAGAAGAAGGAGGAGGAAGAGGGGAAGAGGAGGAGGAGGAGAAGGAGGAGAAGAAGATGAGGAAGAAGGAGAAGAAGGTGTCCAAGAGACCAAGGAACAATAATTATATTAGGACAAGTCATGTTCTTTCCACCAAGGACCAAATACAATATCCAATATACATGCAGCTACATTCCAATCTAAAGCGTCTCAGGATTGAGTAAAGAGTTGGGTTTCTGGGAAGCAAAGCCATGGAATGAACCCAGCACAGGGACTTGGTTCCAAACTAGCTGTTAAACAATATCTAGTGGAATTTTATGAGTGATTTTTTTTCCCTACACCCCTCCACACCACAAAACTGTGAACCTGGACTTGTGAGCCTGTCTCCTTGTGTGTCAAGCTCTATATGTTGCTGTCTGATGCTCTTGATGTGGTTCACTCCTTTCACAGGTGCTTTGCAATCTGCCAAACACTGGCTCATCCATTTTTTTTCCTCTGAATCTCAGAGCAGCTCAGCAGGTAAACAGAAGAGATAAAGTCCCAGGCCTTCAAAGCACAAGCACAGGGTTCCTTGCTTTCCCTGATGTTGCAGAGAGGCAGCAATGGTGGATCTGGGTTCCCTAATTCCCGCTCCGCTGCCATTCCCCCCATGCCTCCCTCACCTCACGTTAAGCATGTTCTCTCCTCCAAGAGGTCAAAAGAGACTTTCTTCCCTTGGTTTTCAAGGAGACCTAGGCTACTTTTACCCACTCACTGTCTCTTCCTTTCTTTGGGGCACTACCCCTGCCCAATTTGTGACGGTCCTGATGGTGTTGTCATCAAGAGATGGGCACAGAGCCTCTCTTGCCACATGGTGTGTCCTGAATTGGTGACTCACATATGGAAACTAAGAGATTACAGGTTTTCACCCATAAAGGAGCATTGACTTGTTTAAGCTTTTCAGATTTCCAAAACATGCCTGGTACTATCCTTCTTGAGGCCAGGAGTTTGTATTTTGCTTAAGGTAGCCAGACTACACTGACCTAACTAATTCAATTCCATTAATGCCCTTAGTCAACTGCACTAGGGGAGAAAAAAGAGCCTTGGTTTTAAACCCTAAAAAAGCAAACAAACAAGCTTTAGCTTCTGGGAATTCTGTCAAAAGGCGTTTTTCCTATCGGCAGGAAAATACTTTTTAAGATTTGTCTGTGTGTACAAACTTGGCCAGGCATCGACAGTCAAAGTTTATGAGGATCCCACAGCATCAGCAGAAAGGGCCTCGCAAAGCTTTCAGGGAACAGGAACACTTTTCAGGCAGTCACTTGCAGAAATACGGTCATTAAATATCTTCATCGTCTTGACTAGACAAACGTAAGGAAGCTTCTGAGCCTAGACTGCCCAGCATCCCAGGGGATCTTAAGTTACTCGCTTGCCAAGCATTTTCAAAACACATCATGTGCCCCTCGAATTACATTTGGCCCAAAGGGTTGGCCCAGAGTCAGTGTCTCAACCTTTGCTCTTAGAAATCACCCCCTTCTTCCCAGTGCTAGTCTGAAGCCAAAATGAGAACTCGAGAAAACATACTTTTTTGTCCTCCAAACTCAACCTCTCACTGGGGCCGTCACCTCTTTCCAGCCTTTCCTTCTATCACAGCTTACTTCTAGCAAAAGAGACAATATTAATTATTAATTCTACTGCATACATTTATTTTTGTTTTGTTTTGTTTTTGTCTTTTGTCATTTTAGGGCCGCACCCGCGGCATGTGGAGGTTCCCAGGCTAGGGGTCTAACAGGAGCTGTAGCTGCCGGCCTTCGCCACAGCCACAGCAACGTGGGATCTGAGCCGCGTCTGCAACCTACACCACAGCTCACGGCAACGCCGGATCGTTAACCCACTGAGCAAGACCAGGGATGGAACCCGCAACCTCATGGTTCCTAGTCGGATTCGTTAACCACTGCGCCACGACGGGAACTCCTACTGTATACATTTATATTAGAGTTGCCAATCCTAGTGAAACCAAAACACCTCTGACTGGAACCCAAACTAAACCAGATTCGGGACTTGAACTCAGCCAAAACCAAGACTGGGAAATGAACCCATGGTTTTTTAACTAGAATCACTCACCTGGTGTCTGGACTTACTGAGGTTCAGATTCTTTATGTCTCAGCACAGAAGGAATTCCGTGAGAGACAATGTGATAGGCAATAAATAGGTTTATTAAGCCAGGATGATTGTGAGAGATGCAAACTGGCACATAAGAAGGCTCTGCCCAGAGGACTAGGTGGGCTACATTTTGATAATCCAAGGAAAGTAGGGAGGGGAAAAGACTGTCTTCTTCGTCATTCTTCAAGTAGACATCAGGCTTACATCACCAGCTCCTCCTTTGTATCAGGTAAGAGAGTATTTGACCCTGTGAGGCCATGACTAGGACTGTCCTGGTGCTTATCTGAATCAGCAGAAGGGTGGTAACAGAGGATAAAATGTGCTGAATCATCTCAAGTTTCTGTATAATAAAGGTCTCCTACTTTGGAATGTCATCTTTCCCTTAAATTCCTTTCCTTGGTCCTAGGATCATTATCTCCCTGAACTCGAATACAGGCCTCATTTTTTCTTTCACTTAATGATCTGAGGCATAACTTCTGTTTTTATTTGTGGTTTTATAGTTGGGCAAACCTGCTTCATTCCACAACATTCCGATGGCTCTCTTGAGCGATTACTGACTTACAGTGGCTTCCCAAATTTCTCTAGGTTTCCCTCTCTATCTGCAGTCCCCTTCGGGGACTTCTACAACTGCCCGTGTAACTATCCTACTTTGTCTCTCACTAGGGCATTAGCAGGCTCCCTTCCAGCCCCTAGTCAGCAGGCGAAGAAAGCATTATGAGAGATTAACAGTCGAGGCTTCCAATCCACTTCCACCACTAGTACCAACGACCTTGGCCAGGTCACTTGGCTTCTCTGGACATTGGTTCTGCATTTCCAATTTGAGATTGGAGAGGATGAATGCTAAGATCCCTTCTCCACTAACATTCTGAATGGCACATCTGCATTCTACAGACAGCTGCCCCTCTTCTAGCTAGCCTGGGAGAAATGGGAATCGGGCCAAAACAAAGCAAACTAAATACCCATAGCTTGAAATGTAAATTATGTGCCATGATTTTTGTACAAAAACAACAACAGCAAAACACTTTTACCATTAATGGTGCTGAGAAATATTAAGAGATACGTCAACGAGGAAAAAAGAAAAGCACGACCTGAAAAGCTGAGAATTATACTCTATTTGGTGGGCTTGCTAAGGACTTAATCCCTGAAGATAGTTTCTCAGGTAGCTCTGAGGGAGGGCTCCAAAGAAGTAAGGGAGGGGCCAGGGTGTAGAGGAGTTTTTGCAACAAAAACCAAGTAGTCTGAACATTAAAAGATTATCGTTAATTAAA
Source organism: Catagonus wagneri (assembly GCA_004024745.2). Classification (NCBI taxonomy): domain Eukaryota; kingdom Metazoa; phylum Chordata; class Mammalia; order Artiodactyla; family Tayassuidae; genus Catagonus; species Catagonus wagneri. Next base: position 13,001,612 of record PVHT021183556.1, on the reverse strand, counting down.
GGAAAAAAAGGACGTCTCAAGTTAACGAACGTAGCACTTTGTTTGGACTCATAGAAATCATTCCTTTGATATACACCTTAACTATCCAGGGCCAGTACCTTGCTCACCCTCTCCCCACCCCCACCCCCACCCGCCCCCGCCCCTTCTTGAATACCCTCAGGGTGCATGGTTGGGGAGTGAGGGGCTGCAGTGGCTGATGGCTCAATGGCTGCAACATCCTTTGTTTACTGATAAGGCAGATGACGTTTTCATTCACACATACATTGTGTATCTCTGGTACTTTTTTTCTTTAGAATTAGGGCAAATATTAAAGACCATAATTCCTTGCCACAAGCAAAAGTTGGGAGGAGACAGGAGTAATTTGCGTGCAGGGTTAGAGTAGGAATTACCTATATCTCACCATATTATCTCTAAAAATATAACTAAATGGTCTGAAGAGACTAGATTGCTTTGATATTTTCATCCTTACATTGAAATTTTTAAAATTAATTTTAGTTATTTTGATGTATGATAACTCCAGCTAGGCTGGCAACATGTCAGGGAGCCTAGTGGGCTGAGTGGTAACCCTCAAAAAGATTATGTCCACACATCCTGCTCTCCAGAGCCTGTGAAGTTTACCTTATATGGCAAAAGAGTGAGTGTTCTTTTTTTAAAATTTATTTTATTGAAGTATAGTTGATTTACAATGTTGTGTTTATTTCTGCTGTGCAGCAGAGTGATTCAGTTATACGTATATATTCTTTTTCATGTTCTTTTCCATAACAGTTTATTGTGGGATTTTGAATATAGTTCCCTGTGCTATACAGTAGGACCTTGTTGTTTATCAATCCTATATACAATAGTTTGCACCTGCTAATCCCAAACTCCCAGTTCATCCCTCCCCAACCCCTACGTGTTACTGTATATGGCAAAATATATGATTAAGTATATTGAAAAGGGTTAGTATGAATCCTAAGGAGGTAGAAGGAAAGTAATAAAGACAAGTAAATAATTAAAGAAGCAACAAAAAGAATATGAGAAATTTGGTTCTCTTTCTTTTTTCTTTTTTGGCCACATCCACAGTGTATGGAAGTTCCCAGGCCAGGGAAGTTCCCAGGCCAGGGATCAAATCCAAGCCACAGCTGTAACCTATGCCACAGCTGCAGCAACACCAGCAACACCAATCTTATATATATAAGATTGACTTAGAAAAAAATAGACTATAAAATAAACAACCAGGGAGCTCCCGTTGTGACACCATGGGATTGGCAGTGTCTTGGGAGTTCTGGGATGCAGGTTCCTCCCCAGCCCAGCACAGTGGCTGAAAGATCTGGCATTGCCACAGCTGCATTTTAGGTTGAGACTGCAGCTGCGACTTGATCACTGGTCTGGGAGCTCTATATGGCACGGGGCTGCCAAAAATGAACGGGGGGGGGACGGGACAGAAATGAATAGGGGAAGTAAAATACAGATTTTTCTAAAGTATAAAACAATAATTATATGAAATTTTATGCCAATAAATTTGAGCTCAGAAAAGATTTATTATTTCCTAGAAATTTTAATAAAATCCCGAAATAAACAGAAAAACAGTATATATAGACAGATAGGTGATAGCTAGCCAGCTATACAGATGGATCACTCATTATGAAAAAGGATTTTATAATCATGATATTAGGGACAAATTTATAATGACAGAGATTAATCAAGATGAAAAATATATGGAGTTCCTGTTGTGGCTCAGTGGGTTAAGAACCAGACTAGCATCCATGAGGACTCGAGTTCAATCCCTGGCCTCACTCAGCGGGTTAAGAATCCAGCGTTGCAACAATCTATGGTGTAGGTCACAGATATAGCTCAGATCCCACGTCACTATGGCTGTGGTGTAGGCCAGCAGCTGCAGCTCCAATTCGGCCCCAAGCCTGGCAATTTCCATATGCCACGGGTGTGGCCGTAAAAAAAGAAAAAAATATAAAATGAACACTTACCGTGTAAGTTAAAGTATTATTCAAAAATGTTTTAAATTTGTAAAAAACTAGAAAAAGTTCTTTCTAGACATTACCTTGTGACACAGCAGCTTGAGTATCCAGCATGGAGCAGCAGCTCACGAACTTGCACATGATGTAGGCATGTCCAAAAGAAGTTCTTTCTAATGCATAAAACGGTAGACGTTCCAGTGGAAACTAGAAAAGGTATGTCATAATTTACAAGAGTAGAAACCTTTGAAATGGCCTTTGCATTTTTTTTTAATCTACCCTTGGCTTGCTGGTAACCAAAAGCATAAATCTTGCACTCTCATCTAAGGCTGGCTGGAGCTTAATTTGTCACATTTCTGGATAGCACTCTGAAAATACATAGAAGACACTTAAAATATGTCCAATCCTTAGATTCAGCAATTCTAGTGCTGTAAAGTCATGGATTTGAATAAAAGCTTATTTCTAGGGACATTCATGCTTATACTAGAAAAAATTTGGTAACAAAGTAAGTATCTAACAATGGGAAAAGCTAAACTATGCAACCATTAAAAGTGGTGCCCTAGTGGCAAAAAGATAGACCAATAGACCAGCAGAACAGAAAATAAAGACCAGAAATAGATTCATACAGACCCAGCCACCTTATTTACAGCAGAGACATCAGTAAATTCCAGAGGGGGAAGGGTGGGGGGAGATGATCTTGTCAATGAACGGTGCTAGAGCAACTGAATATTTGTATGGAAAAATGAATTTTGATCTCCAGCCCACACCATGGACAAAAGTTAGTCTGATAGATCATAGATCTAAACATAAAGGGTAAAGCTATCATGCTTCCAGAAGAAAACATAGACAATGGCTTCAAGAGCTTGTAGTAAGTAAAACTTCCATGAGCAGGGCCCCAAAATCTTTAACCCCAGAAGAAAAGGAATTGATAAAGTGGACTTAATTAGAGTTTAAAACTTCTACTCATCAAAAGGCACCACTTCACAAAAATAGCATTTCTCAAAAAAGGATACCCAGCAGCTGGTAGGCATATGAAAGATGTTCAACATCATTACTCATCAGGTACATACACATTAAAACCACAGTGATGCCAGCCAATACCCACCAGAATGGCTAAATTAAAAAGACGGAGAATGCCAACTGTTAGCGAGGATGTGGAAGAACTGGGACGCTCACACTTCTCTGCTGGGAGGAGCTGCTTCAAGAGCGCTGGAAAAATGATTTGGCTACTAAAATTAAACATACACCTACCCCATGATGTATGCCTAGGTACTCAGGAGAAATGAAAACACATGGCCACAAAAAGACTTAGACAAGAATGTTCGCAGCCGCTTTGTTCATAACAGCCACCCAAAGGAAATAACCCATGCGTCTGTCAACAGAAGAATGAATACATTACGGTATATTCATATAGCAAAATACAAGATAGCAGCAACAAAAAAGAATGAACCATTGATAAATGGATGAATCTTTTAATAAAAAGATGTTGAATGAAAAGAGCCAGATTCAGAAGTACACTTTTCAAGAAATTATTCCACTGATGCAACTTTCAAGAAGAGGCAAAAATCAGCTACAGTGGTAATAGTCAGACTAGAGGAACCTGAGGGGGAATGCTGAAAAGGAAGGGACCCAAGGAAACCTAATACTGATGAGGCAGAGCAAATAAATGACAAATATGTAAACACTTATTGAGATGTACACTTAATATACATACAGTTTTCAGTATGTGAATTATACCTTAAAAACTTTTTAAGAGATATTGCAATAGAACCATTAATGGTATGGGAAAACTGAACATCATATTAACTAAAGGTAAGTTTTATTCATGAATTTATCAATTCAACCAACATTTATGGGGCATCTACTGAATGCCAGTCATTGACCGAAGAGACAGAGAATGATATTGAATAAAATAGGAAATGTCTCTGTCTTAGGCAACTTATATTCCATTGCAGAGTTTTTTAAACAGAAATTATCTGTATAGTCTCACTTATGTGGAATAAAAAAAAATTGAACTTATAGATACAGAAAACAGATTGTTAGTTTCCAGAGATGGGTGTAGGGGAGGGACATAAAATAAGCGGAGGTGATCAAAAGTGCAAATCTCCAGTTGTAAAATAAATAAGTCCTGGGGATTATAATATATAGCATGGTGATTATAGTTAACAATATTGTATTGTGTATTTGAAAGATGCTAAGAAAGTAGAACTTAGAAGTTCTCATCACACATACAAAAATGTAACTCTACGTGGTGACAGATATTAACTAAACTAATCATTTTGCAATGTATATATGTGTCAAATTATCTTGTACGTACAAAACTAATACAATAAAATGTTATACCTCAGTTATATAGCTCAATAAAAAATCAAAATTTGCATAACAAACACATTGAGTTAAAATGCATTACATATCAATAAAAATAGAAAAAAGATCTTTTGGTTTTTTATTGTTTAGTTTTGTTTATTTTTTAATTTAATGGATTTTATTTCAGTTATAGGTGTACATAAATTATCACAAGTCAATTTGACAGATTTTGTGTCCCAAACCCACAGTGTATCCCCCCACCCCCCAGACTGTCTTATTTGAAAAACCAAGGTTTTCCAAAGTCTGTGAGTTATTGTCTGTTCTGCAAAGAGGTTCATTGTGTCTTTTTATTTTCCACATGAAAGCGGTAGCATTGGGTGTTGCTGTCTAATTGTCTGACTGGTTTCACTTCTCATGATAATTTCTAAGTCCGTTCATGTTGCTATAAATGTTTTGTTTTTTGCTTTTTTTGTGTGTGTGTCTTTTTGCCTTTATCTAGAGCCGCACCTGCGGCATATGGAGGTTCCCAGGCTAGAGGTCTAACAGGAGCTATAGCTGCCGGCCTTCGCCACAGCCACAGCAACGTGGGATCCAAGCTGCGTCTGCGACCTACACCACAGCTCACGGCAATGCCGGATCCTTAACCCACTGAGCAAGGCCAGGGATCTAACCCACAACCTTACGGTTCTTAGTCGGATTCGTTAACCACTGAGCCGTGAAGGGAACTCCCATGTTGCTATAAATGTTGGTAATTCATTCCTTTTAATGGCTGAGTAATGTTCCATTGTGTGTATGTACCATGTCTTCCCTATCCACTCCTCTGTCGATGGGCATTTAGGTTGTTTCCATGTCCTGGCTATTGCATAGAGTGCTGCAATGAACACTGGAGTACGTGTGTCTTTTTGAGTTATGGTTTCCTGTGGATAGATGCCCAGGAGTGGGATTGCTGGATCAAATGGTAATTGTATCTTGAGTTTTCTGAGGAATCTCCATACTGTTTTCCACAGTGGTTACACCAGTTTGCATTCCCACCAACAGTGTAATAGGGATCCTTTTTCTCCACACCCTCTCCAGCACTTATTGTTTGTAGACTTTTTGATGATGGCCATTCTGGCTGGTGAAAAAGATCTTTTGTACTGAGTATTAGTTACGTGATTGCTAAAGAAAATTTCAGTCTGCTCCATATTCACCGTCTTAAACACAATCATGTGCAATATACATTTTTTGAATGAGTGTGTGAAGGCATGATTGTCACTACGTAAAATCTTTACATTTGCAAATAAGGAAGATAAATCTGTTTTTGGTCAAAACCCAAAAGTTATACAATATATTGACTATATTATCAAGAAATGTTAGCAAACATTTTGGTAAATTATAATTATTCAATTTTCTGGAATGTTCATTTCATACCTATTTAAATTTGTTTTTTTGTGTGTGTGTGTCTTTTTGCCTTTTCTAGAGCCGCACCCGTGGCATATGGAGGTTCCCAGGCTAGGGGTCTAACAGGAGCTGTAGCTGCTGGCCTTCGCCACAGCCACAGCAACACGGGATCCGAGTCGCATCTGCAACCTACACCACAGCTCACGGCAACGCCGGATCCTTAACCCACTGAGTGAGGCCAGGGATCGAACCCGCAACCTCATGGTTCCTAGTCGGATTCGTTAACCACTGAGCCACGAAGGGAACTCCTTAAATTTGTTTTTTAAAATGAATTAGTTCATAGCAAAAAAAAAGCAATGAATACATATAGTACAGTGCTTTGTAGTATTGTGCACATGTGTGTATATATACACCCAATTTGTCAAGATTTGTTTAAAATAAGCATAGCATACAAAACAGAAAAAGTTTTAACAGTGGTATCTGTTTTGGGGATTATAAGTAATTTTTATTATTTTATCTTTCCTCTTATTTTCTACAATAATTGTATATTCCTTTCATTTGAGAAAAAATATTATCAACAAAATTCTCAATGTACGCATCTTGGTTCTAACGGTTTCTCAGCAGAGAGCAAGCCACAGTATGCTCCTTAAGAACTTGCAGCCTCTGAGTTTTGACAGCTGTGTAACACCTGGAGCAGCTACATACAACCTGAATGAATCTCTTTAAGGCAAGTTATATAAAGAAAAGCAGGAGGACCAAAAAGGCAGCCAGGAAAAACTTTTTAATTGGCATCATGAAGTGGTCTCTGCAGGGTTATTTGCTAAGCCAGGATCTTTCACTGAACATGAGGCCAAAGTTGTTAAATCAATGCCTGGAAAGAATATGAATTGCAGTAGAGTGTTTGTTCAGCCTGCTAAGTCATATCTGTGCCTCTTTCATTGGCTTAAACAATATCCTTAGGAAAATTCATAAAACTTAATTTCTCATTTATGGAACAAGAAGCATAATCTCTAGATGAGAGTTTTGCTGCAGTTTTCCACTGGGCTCACAAACCTAAACTATATTTCTACCTCAAGAGACCCACAGAGGGGCATGAACGCAGATCCCCAGTTACCGCAGTTTATTTCTTGCTTAAATGCTTTCATGTGCCATATCACAGAACACAGAACTCTATGCTAAGGAAAATCATAATGTGCCAAGATGTTTGAAGTAGAATGTAGATTATTTAGAAATTTACAGCCTGTGACTAATCTTACCATTTGATACAGAACAATTAAGTGAGAAGTTAACTCTGGAGGTTAGACCTTACTTATGTGCCTTATCATTTCTCTATATCCCAGTTCATAGACACATTCAGCTATGTGAATCCACTTCACATTGCAAGTGCTTTCTTTCAGAGCAAGTCATGTGTTCTATAAGAGTATTCCAGATAACACTTACTTGGGGGTTCAGTCAGTCCTTTGGGTCCATCCAGGCCTTCAGCTGATTAGATGAGACCCACCCACATAGGGAGGGCAATCTGCTTTAGTCAGTCCACGATTCAAATGGTTTTTGTTTTTGTTTTTTTTTGTCCTTTTGCCTTTTCCAGGGCCGCACTTGTGACATATGGATGTTCCCAGGCTAGGGGTCTAATCAGAGCTGTAGCCACAGCTCACAGCAATGCCAGATCCCTAACCCACTGAGCAAGGCCAGGGATCAAACCCGCAACCTCATGGTTGCTAGTGGGATTCGTTAACCACTGAGCCACGACAGGAACTCCCCACAATTCAAATGTTAATCTCAGCCAGAAACACCACCATAGACACACCCAGAATAATATTTGACCAAATATCTGGACCTCCTGTGACCTATTCAAGTTGACACAATTAACCATCATAGAATATGTATATGTGTGTGTGTGTGTGTGTGTGTATACATTTCTTAGCATTTGTCACCAAAAAAATAATATCCTTATTTATTTACATTGTTTGTTTCCTATCTCTCCTAGTAACATGTAAATTTCACATCAGCAGGAGCACTGACTTGTGTGGTTATTGTTGTTTATTCAACAAGTAGAATAGTGCATAGTATGTATTAAGCATTCGGTAAATATCTGATGAATAAAACATTGAGCATACAGAAGGAAAAATATTGAAAAATATTAATAACTTTATTGCTTATGTGCAAATGAGTCACTACAAGAAATCCAGAGGGACATCATCTTGGCAACATTTTGTTCACAGTTAATCCAAATTTCCATGTGTACTTGGAAGGAAAAGACTTCATGAAAAACCTGTCATTCAAACATTTCTCAAATTCAGAAAGGTTTTTCATGATGAAAAACATGGAAGCTTTCAAAGACAAAAATGATAAGATAGGAGTTCCTGTATGGCTCAGCGGAATCAAATCTGACTACATCCATGAGGACACAGGTTTGATCCCTGGCCTTGCTCAGTGGGTTAAGGATCTGACGTTAAGCCATGAGCTATGGGTAAGTCACAGACACAGCTGGGATCCCACGTTGCTGTGGCTGTGGCATAGGCTGGCAGCTATAGATCTTACTTGACCCCTAGCTTGGGAACTTCTATATCCCGCAGGTGCAGCCCTAAAAAGACAAAAAAAAAAATCTGAAACAAAAGTGTTATTGTCAAAGGGCACCCAGACCAGCATTAATTAACTCTGGCTAAGAATAGAATAATTTATACATCAAAATTTTTTCTGAGGAGTTCCCTGATGGCTCAGCAGTTTGAGGATCTGGCATTGTCACTGCTGTGACTCGGGTCACTGCTGTGGTGTGTGTTCAATCCCTAGCCCAGGAACTTCCACAGGCAAAAAAATTACCGAAAGCAATTAATTTAAATACATTGTACTTATTTTTTAAATACTAATAATTCATAGGGATAAGAAGGAAGAAAAGAAAAAGTTAAAGGAGGGTAACATCAAAAACAAAAACAAAAATCTGACCCTTGAATTATAAGTAGAGAAACCAGGGCATCAACTTCTTCTTCTGAAGATTGGCAAATAAAATACATAGATTCATCACTTATCCTAATTTCAGGATATCCAAATTGCTTTAGTTGATAAGGTAACATTCTTCTTTTCGAAAAACATCCAGCTAATGAATAAGGGGGAAAAATCATTTTAAAATAAACATTTTGCCATCCCAAGTGAAATATTTGATTCAGTCAAGCATCATCAACAAGTGAAACAATTAAAGGAGAAACTGATGAGGACTTACAAAGCGGGTATCAAGCTATCAGCCATTGAAACAGGTAATCAATCTTAGCGTCAGTAACGGTCGAGCAAGCAGATATTTGTGTGCCTCCAGGTGTGATATAACACAAGTCGCACAGCATCACCTATGAAGTATTCTGGCCAAGAAAGCAGAAATTAAAACTAATCCGGCTCTAGACCTAACTTCCATTTAGAGGGAATATGAGAGACAGGAACAAGCGACATGGCACCACCAGGAAAAAATGGCCAAACCCAAAACATGGGACATTCTACAGAACAACTGACCCAACTTCTGAAACAAATACCATGAAAAAAAACGATGGAGGATTGTTTGGGATAGTTTTTAAAACTTAATGACACTAAGCAACAAAAGATATGTAGACTTATTTTTGGATCCTGATTCAGATGAACCAAATATAAAAATACCGTTGAGGAGTTCCTCCATGGTGCAGCAGGTTAAGGATCTGGTGCTGTCACTGCTGTGGCTTGGGTCACTGCTGTGGCGCAGGTTCAGTCCCTGGCCCAGAAATTTCCACATGCTGGGAAGTGGCCAAAAAAAGAAAATACTCGAGATAATTGAAGATATCTGATTATAATTATGCTAGATATGAATGATGTCATTGTAGTTAGGTTGGAAAATATCCATATTTGTAGATTCATTGAACTATGGAGGGAAGAATGACCATGATACATTTAAGTACATTTAGAATATTCAGGAGAAGAGAAACATATATTAAGCCAATAGGACAAAATCACAGTAATTATTGAATATATATAATGTGTGTATGTGGTTTATTATTCTCTCCATTTTTTCATTTAAAAATTTAAAAGAATGGGTTAGCCTAATTAATTCTAATGAATGAGAGTTTACTGTAAGTTACAATTAAATCATCCATTCAACCAGCTTATGCTACAACAACACCCCAAAATATTAATTCATTTAAGTCGAGGAAAAAATACAGCATTAAGATTTTGGGAATTCCTCTTGGGCATCTATCCAAAGAAAACCATGACTCAAAAAGACACATGTACTCCAATGTTCATTGCAGCACTCTATGCAATAGCCAGGACATGGAAACAACCTAAATGTCCATTGACAGAGGAGTGGATAAAGAAGATGTGGTACATATGCACAATGGACTATTACTCAGCCATTAAAAGGAAAGAAATAACAGCATTTGCAGCAACATGGATGGACCTAGAAATTATTATGCTAAGTGAAGTCAGTCAATGAAACACCAACATCAAGTGCTATCACTTAATGTGGAATCTAAAAAAAGGACACAATGAACTTTGCAGAACAGATACTGACTCACAGGCTTTGAAAAACTTATGGTTTCCAGGAGTTCCCGTCATGTTTCAGTGGTTAACAAATCCGACTAAGAACCACGAGGTTGCGGGTTCGATCCCTGGCCTTGCTCAGTGGGTTAAGGATCCGGCGTTGCCGTGAGCTGTGGTGTAGGTTGCAGACGCAGCTCGGATCCCGCGTTGCCGTGGCTGTGGCAAAGGCCGGCAGCTACAGCTCCTGTTAGACCCGTAGCCTGGGAACCTCCATATGCCGCGGGTGCAGCCCTAGATAAGGCAAAAAGACAAAACAAAACAAAACAAAAAAAACTTATGGTTTCCAAATGAGACACCTTGGGGGTGGGGGGATGCACTGAGGGTTTGGGATGGAAATGCTATAAAATTTGATTGTGATGATTATTATACACCTATAAAAGTAATAAAATTTATTAAGTAATTAAAACAAAACAAAGATTTTGGGAGTTCCTGTCATGGCTGAGCAGTTAACAAACCTGACTAATACCCATGAGAATGTGGGTTCAATCCCTGACCTTACTCAGTGGGTTAGGGATCTGGCCTTGCTATGGCTGTGGCATAGGCCGGCGGCTGCAGCTCCGATTGGACCCCTTACCTGGGAACTTTCATGTGCCACAGGGTGGCCCTAAAAAGACAAAAAGACAAAAAAAAAAAAGTAAATCTAATTATGTCCTTCTGCTTCAGATGCTTCCACGGCTTGTCATCATATTTAGAATAAGATCTAAGTTCCTCACTGTGGCTTACAAGGCTCCACATGCTTTGTTCCCTACACTCTGTCTGCGACCTGGACCACAGCTCACTGCAACATCACATCTTTAACCCACTGAGCGAGGCCAGGGATGGAACCTGCATCCTCATGAATGCTAGTAGGTTTTGTTAACTGCTGAGCCACGACAGGAGCTCCAGACTTACTATTTTAAAATATATACCTTGATAGACTTGAAATGTGTGCATCTGATTCCATAGCAAGGTTGGCCTAAACTTTCTTTTCTCAATTTGTCCTATAAAACTATCTGATCCTGATATTACTTTATGCACAAATTTATATTTCCATTTATTTAGCAGCTATATATCTCTGTTTCCCAGTTGATTAGCTGAATTTTGTTAGTTATATTTTTCTCTGATAACATTCATTTTTTTTCAGTTTTAAAGTATATTTACATAGCTTTACATTTCTGACTAAGATGGAGTAAAAAGGACTATATTTACCTCCCAACTGAAACAGCTGTTAATTGTTGGGAAACTATAAAAAACAGAGTTTTGAACACACTTGGACATCAGGCAACAAAGAACAGTGACCCCTGAAAGATGAAAGACAAGATGAGCGCTGTGACTGACTAGTTCATGCCCTCGGGAACCAACTTCCAGGCAGCAGCACATGGTGGGAGCACCACATACATCACGGAAGCTCCCAGAGTTCCGAAGACAGAGTGAGCTCAAGGAGGCTAGTGTTCGTGGGCAGAGTACTAGAGAGGAGGGAGCGGTCGCAGAGGCCCCATGGTAGAGTAAAAATCTGCATAAATGTGTAAGAAAACTACACCAAGCTGAGGGCAGAATGGCCTGCAAGGATCCAAGAGAACAGTACACAGAGTTCACATGAAGCTCAAAATAGTGCTTGTTCTTAATAGCCAGTCAGAAAGACCTCATAATTCATGGGGCTTTAAGCAGAGTACTCAGAAGAGTCTTACATCCATGGTGGAAAATAACTAGCTCCAGGTTAAACACTGCTCTGGTCCTACCTAATAAATCTTAAAAGCAAGAACTAAAGACTCAGACTGTATCCATGTACCTTAACTGTATATCAGAATAAATCTCGAGAATTTTTATAGGAATACAAATATATTCAGCATGAAATGAGATAAAATTCACAAATGTTTGCTTTCCAGTCAAAGTGTACTAAGGAAGCAAAGAAACAGAAAACTATGACCCATGTTGAGGAGGAAAATCCATCAATTAAACCAATAGAGAATTCATAAAGATGTTAGAATTAGCAGATAAGAACAGAAGAACAGCTATTGTAATGGTTTTTCATACGTTCAAAAAATTAGAGAAAAGAATGCATATATTAAGCAGAAATGCAGAAGACAAAAGAAAAATGATCTAAATCAGTGCTGCCATAAACTGGCATTTTACAAAGAGCAATGAAAGTGATAAACATCAAATCCGATGCTTTTCATCTAGGGGTGATTTTGCCCTCTGAGAGACACTTGACCATCAGAACATCACAACTCAGAGTGTTGCTGGTATCTAGCAGTAGAGACCAGGAATGCTGCTAAATATCTTATAGGAAAGTTCCCACAAAAAGAATTTTCCAGTTCAAAATGTCAATAATGCTGTTGAGACTGATCAGAGGATAAGAAGAAGGCAAGAGAAAAGACACAAATTATCAATATCAGATATGAGAGAAATGACATCATTATAGGTTTTACATATATCACAAGTACAATAAACCAATATTAGAGTTAACTGTATGAAAATGTTTGAAAATGTATGCAAAGTTGAGGAATTTATTGACAAACATAAAAAACCAAAGCTCACTCAAGAAGAAATAGATTACCCAAATCACCATGTATCTATTAGAGAAATTGAATTTGTCCATTAAAAGATGTTTCCATGAAGAAAACTTCAAGTCCAGATGGCTTTACTGGTCAATTCTACCAAACACTTAAAGATTAAATAAAATGGGAGTTCCCATCATGGCTCAGTGGTTAACGAATCCGACTAGGATCCATGAGGTTGCGGGTTTGACTGGCCTTGGTCAGTGGGTTAAGGATCCGGTGTGGCCGTGAGTTGTGGTATAGGTTGCAGACGCGGCTCAGATCCCGCGTCGCTGTGGCTGTGGCGAAGGCCGGCGGCTACAGCTCCTGTTAGACCCCTGGCCTGGGAACCTCCATATGCCGTGGGTGCGGCCCTAGAAAAGGCAAAAAGACAAAAAAAAAAGTAAGAAAGAAAGAACAAAATAAAGGAAGGCTCTTGGACTTCTCACATTTCATAAGAAGTGATCTTAGAGCTAACCAGCTGCCAACCTGTGTTATCCTGCAGGAAAAGGAAAGAACAGTCCCCAAGGCAAGATTATCTCTTCCTCAGTTCCAGAGAACAAGATCACTTCCTCTATTTCAGCAGGTTAGGCTGCCCCAGCCTATGGCCTTGTTCATGGACTGTTGCCCAAGCCCACTGAGGCAACATCGCCACCCCAGTGGCCTGGGAAGGTGGAGTTATCATCCCGGTGGGCCCAGAGGGCAGAGCATGGAGCCTGAGAGTATTGTTCTTAAGCTATAGTCTTTTGAAATTTGCTCTGCTAGGTTTTAGACTTACTTGAGACATGTGGCCCCTTTTTCTTTGCTAACATTTTGGAATGGGAATGTTTATCCTCTGCCTGTCCCACCATTGCATTTTGGAAGCAAACAGTTTATCTGGTTTCACAGGTTCATAGGTAGAATATTGCTTCACTGTTGAATCTTATGTTGAATCTCACAAATCAGTTAACACTGCTTTCAGTGATATTTGGGTGAGAATTGTGACTTAGAGTTGGTGCTGGAATGAGTGAAGACTTTGGGTTATTGGTGTGGGAGTGAATATATTTTGTGCGTGAGAAAGATATAATTTGAGGGGCCAGAGGGCAAAATGTTACAGACTGAGTTGTATCCCTCTCAAAATCCACATGTTGAAACTGTAACTCCCAGTAAGCAGTTGACTGAATTAGGAAACAGGGCCTTTTAAGAAGGGACTCAGTCAAAGTGAAGCCAATAGAGTGGGTCCTAGTCCAATCTTAATGGTGTCCTTGTAAGAAGATGAAATTTGTACACAGAGAGACACCAGAGGGGGTGATGTATATACAGACCAAAGACTATGTGAAGACACAGTAGGAAGGAGGCCCTCTGCAAGTCAAGGAGAGAGGTCTCAGAAGAAACCAACTTGCCAACACTCTTTTCTACAAACAGGTTATCCCTCCCCAAAATTTACCTATGAGCGTAATGAAATTCCAGTTGGGGGGCAGTTGAAAAGCTGATTTTAAAATAGACTTTAAATGTTAAAAATTAAGAAAATCCAAGAACTCTTAAAGAATAGCAGCATTGGATAACTTATACTGCTGGACTTATTATAAAGCCACATAAAATAAGCCTATGGTATTGGTAAGAGAAAGACATATAGACCAATGGAAGAGAAGAGAGAACCCAGAAACAAAGAATGTATGGGTGCTTGGTTTATGGAAAAGATAGAACTTCAGAGCAGTGAGGAAAAGACTGTGCTTCTAATTGATCGGTTCGTCAATGTGATATCCATAGACCCGGCTTTTACCAAGTCCATCTCCTTACTTGTTATAGGTCTTTTCAGATTTTCTCTTTCCTCTTGGGTTCGTTTTAGTAGTTTATGCCTTTCTGGAATTTTCCTTTCATTTAAGCTAGTTAATTTGTTGTTATACTTGTGCTCATAGAATTCCTTTATATTTTGTTTTCCTCTAAGTTCTATAGTAATGAGCCTTATTTTATTTCCGAAATTAGTCATTTGAGTCTTTTTTTCTTTTTTTCTTGCTTAGTATAGCTGAAAGATTGTCAACTTTGGAGTTCCCTTTGTGGTTCAGAAGAAACAAATCCATCTAGAAACCATGAGGTCGCGGGTTTGATCCCTGACCTTGCTCAGTGGGTCGGGGATCCGACATTGATGTGAGCTGTGAGCTATGATCGCAGACCACCAGGTCGCAGACATAGCTTGGATCTAGCGTTGCTGTGGCTGTGGTATAGGCCAGAAGCTGTAGCTCTGATTCCACCCCTAGCCTGGGAACCTCCCTATGCCACAGGTGCAGCCCTAAAAAACAAACAACAAAAAAATTAACTTTGTTTTCCTTTAAAAAAATCTTTTGTTTCTTTGACTTTTATTGTTTTCCTATTCTTTTATTTATTTCCACTCTGATTTATATTTTTTCCTTTCATGTGCCTATTTTGAATTTAGTCTTCAAAATTTAGCAAATTTTAGCTAGGTTTTTCAGTTTTGGGTGCATGAGTCTTTTACATCCTTTGTTAAGTTTATTCAGTATTTTTGCCCCGTTTGATGCTATAGTAAATGGAATTGTTTCTTTAATTTCCTTTCTGGATAGGTCATTGTTAATATTTAGAATTGCAGCTGACTTTGTGTATTGATTTTTTTATCCTGCAACTCTGTAGAAAATATTTTAATTGTAACAGTTTTCTACATATGTGACCATGTTATCTGCAGAGATGATTTTGCTTACTTTCCAGTTCGAATGCCTATTTCTTTTTCTTGTCTAATCTTGCTAGAGATTTCAGTACTATGTTTGGTGGTAGCAGTAAAAATGAGAATTCTTGCTTTTTTCTGAATATTAAAGGAAAGCTTCTAGTATTTCACTCGACTATCATTTTATCTGTGGGGTTTGTACTATGTTGAGGTAGTTTTCCTCCCATTCTTAGTTTGTTGAGCATTTTTTTTATCATAAAAGGGTGCTAAATTTTGTCAAATTCCCTTTCTGAGGCAATTGAGGTGATCATGTAGTTTTTATCTTTCATTCTGTTAATGTATTATATTACATTGATTGATTTTCATTTGTTGAACCACCCTTGAATTTCAGGTATAAATCTTCCACGATCATGATGCATGATACTTGTAACGCGCTATTGAATTCAGTTTGCTAATGTTTTGTTGAGAATTTTTGTATCTATATTTATTACAGATATTAGCCTCTAGTTTTCTTTAGTGTCTTTGTCTGGCTTTGGTATGAGAATAGAACTGGCCTCAAGAATGAGTTTGGAAATGTTCTCCACTCTTTAATTCTTTGGAAGAACTGAGGAAAATTGGTATTAATTCTCTATTTGATAGAATTCTCCATTGAAGCTGTTATGTCCTGGGCTTTTCTTTGTTGAGAAGTTTTTGACTGCCACTTTAATCTCAATCAGTTAAACAAGGAGGCTGTTGAGCTGAGGTGGTTCTAATACCTTAGCAACCTGCACAGGCAAACCAAAATCTAAGTTTGTAAATTCCTGGAGATTAAGAAATTGAAACCTGGGAATTCCCATCGTGGCTCAGTGGAAACGAATCTGACTAGAATCCATGAGGACTCAGGTTCAATCCCTGGCCTCGCTCAGTGGGTTAAGGATCCAGCATTGCCACAAGCTGTGGTGTAGGTCACAGACACAGCTCAGATCCTGTGTTGCTGTGGCTGTGGCATAGGACCACAACTGTAGCTACAATTCGACCCCTAGCCTGGGAACCTCCACCTGCGGGCAGGTGCAGCCCTGAAAAAAAAA
This sequence comes from Catagonus wagneri, assembly GCA_004024745.2. NCBI lineage: Eukaryota > Metazoa > Chordata > Mammalia > Artiodactyla > Tayassuidae > Catagonus > Catagonus wagneri. Next base: position 12,985,180 of record PVHT021183556.1, on the reverse strand, counting down.
AAAAAGAGGAAAGAAAGAAATTAAAACCTAAGGACAAACAATCACAAACAGCTAAACAGTTTTTTCCAAATAAGGCAAACACTGAAGCTATAGCCAATCAAATAATTTCCTTGCTTTGCTTCTGCCTTTTCTCTATAAAAGTCTTTCCCCAGCTCCTATTGATGGAACACTTCTAACCACTGCTAATTTGGTGCTGCCTGGTTCAAAGTGATTTTTTCTCATAGCCTTAAAAAGTTTAGAATGTTTCAGTTTATCTTTTAATAGAGTGTTTAACTGATTTATATTTAGTGTAATTATTGATAAGGGAGGATTTATGTCGACCATTTTTTTGGTCTTTTGTTTTTTAGGGCCACACCCATGGCTTATAGAGATTCCCAGGATAGCAGTCAAATCGGAGCTGCAGCGACACCAGATCCAAACCGTGTCTGTGACCTACACCATAGCTCGTGGCAATGCCGAATCCTTAACCCACTGAGCAAGGCCAGAAACCAAACCTGTGCCTCATGAATACTAGTCAGATTTGTTTCCACTGAGCCACAATGGACACTCTCTATGTCTACCACTTTGCTATTTGTTTTCTACATGCCTTACGTCTTTTTTTATTCCTCAATTTCTCCATTATTTCCTCCTTATATTTTTAAATTAGTATTAATGAAGTATGGTTGATTTATAATGCAGTGCTAATTTCTACTGTACAGCAAAGTTATACACACACATATATATACACACACATATATACACATATATACATATATGTGTGTATACATATATACACATATATACACATTTATACACATATATACATACATATGTATATATATATACATATATATACACACACACATATATATATACACATTCTTTTTCGTAGTCTTTTCCATTATGATTTATCACAGGATATTGAATATAGTCCCTCTTTTATTAAATAGATATATAGTGTGCCATTTGATTCACTTGTTTCTTTTACCATATAATTTTGAGTTATTTTCTTAGAGACTGCCTTAGATAATAATTAACATGCTTATAACAATGTTTTGAATTAATGCTAACTTAATTTCAATATTATACTAATAATTTACTCCTCTATGTCTCTGCTCTCTTCTTCCTCCCTTATGCTATTATTGCATATAAATTAAATCTTTGTATGTTATAACCCCATCAACACAGTTGTATAATTATTGCTTTATGCTATATTTTAGGGCAGTTGGAAGACAATCACTACAAAAAAACATTTCTATGGTTTTTTATATTTCCCTGTGTAGTTGCTTTTGCTGGTGCTTTTTATTTCTTGAGCAGCTTTGAGTTGCTATCTCATTTACTTTCACTTCAATCTAAAGGACTTTTTAATTATTTCTTTTAATGCACTGGATTCCCTGGTGGCCTAGCAGTTAAAGATCCAGGATTGTTACTGCTGTGGCTCAAGTTACTGGTGTGGAATGGATTCAGTCCCTGGCCCAGGAGCTTCTGCATGTTGTGGGTGCAGCCAAAAAAAATTAATTCTTTCAGTTTATGTTTATCTGAGAATGTCTTAATTTCTCCTTCATTTTGAAGCATAGTTTTGCTGGATATAGAATTCTTGGTTGACAGTCTTACTTTTGTCACTTTCAATATGTCATCCTATTTCATGAGGTTTTTTGTGAGGGCTTTGTGGGGAAGGGAGAGTTTATGGGATATTCTAAATGCTAATTTAATGTTGTGTGAAAATTAGTTCTGTGATTTCTCCCTCACAGGTAGAGAGAGCTGGGAGAAACAGAGCCCTCCTATTTCTTAAACATATTTTCTTCTCCTGCATTTCACTGCCTTCATGCTCCAGGATTTGATGACATGCTATTTGGAATGGTGGGCACTGCCAGCAAACATTTGATATGACTCAGACTGATAGTCACCCACTCTGAGATTTCAGGAGTCATAAGTTGTATTAAGGCTCTGAGTTCCAAACTCATGTAATGCAGCTGTGGTGAACCATGCAGTTGAGCCTGTCTATACCCAAAACTGCTGGTCTTTGAGAGCTAGGAAGCAACTGCAGCTCAGATTGTGGACATGGACCCCAATGGCAGCCATTCTTGGGAGTCGCCCACCACATGGGCACTGGTTACTGGTAAGTGCCCTTCCTAAGTTTCTATTGTTATTTGTGTTGCTGTTATTCCAGCGTTCTCATTGTTTTTATAGAAGAGGGGTTTTCAAAGGTCTTTGCCACTCTAGAAGTATTTTCCAGCTGGTTGTTCATCTAATTGTCAAAAGTAAACAATAAAGCTGTTATAAGAAAAGATATAATTTTTTTTACTATCTTGGGTAGTCAAACATTTCTTTAACAAGACACACATGTGCACACACACACATATACACACACCATGAAAGAAAATTTTGATAAGTTCAACTGCAATTGACCCTTGAACAGCCCAGGTTTGAATTGCGCAGGTCCACTTATACATAGATTTTTTTTCAATAATAAATGCAGTACTACATGATATACAATTAGCTGAATCCATGGATGCAGAACTGTGGATATGGAGGGCTGACTATAAAGTTGTGTACAGATGTTCGACCATGTAAAAGGTCAAAGCCCCTAACTCCCGTATTGTTCAAGGCTCAGCTCTACATTAAAACTAAAAGATTCTACTCACCAAAGACACTATTAAGAGTGTGTAAAAAAGAAAGACAGAGAAAAAAAAGATATTTACAATGCATATCATAGCCTCTGATCCAGAATATATGTAGAACTCTTACAAATAGGAAAAATATAAATAATACAATAAAAGGGGCAGGAACTAAGAACAAGAGTGCTGCTTAAAAAAAAAAGATATTTAAGTGGACTCAACACATGAAAAGATGCTAACTTAACTTATCTTCGAGGAAATGCAAATGAATACCACAATAAGTTACTTCTATACATCCATCTAAATAACTAAAACAAAAAGGACTTGACACTACCAATAGATGAAAACAATATGGGACAGATATAATGCTCACACACAGTTGATGGGACTTAAATTGAACCACCACTTTTGGAAAGTTTGGGGCAGTACCCAGCACATTGCGTATCATAGCAATTCTCACTTGTGGCAAGCTGATGTGTAGGTCACAGACACAGCTCAGATCTGGTGTTCCTGTGGCTGTGGCATAGACCCCTAGCCTGGGAATTTCCATATGCCCCAGGCGTGCCCCCCCAAAAAAAGACACAGGAGCAGCTTGGAAAATGTTTCCACTGGCCAAATGTGGACATGGTCATCATCAGGATAAAAAGACTAAAATATTTTAATGTTCCATAAATAAGAAAGTTTACATCTCTCTGGAAAAAAAATATGCTAATTTAGGAAAGACTTTGAAAAACATTTTATATATTCTTCAGTATGTCAGCCTGGGGAGTTCCCTTTGTGACTCATCGGTTAATGAATCCAACTAGGACCCATGAGGATGCAGGTTTGATCCCTGGCCTCACTCAGTGAATTAAGGATCCGGCGTTGCTGTGAGCTGTGGTGTGGGTTGCAGATGCAGTTCGGATCCCACGTTGCCGTGGCTGTGGTGCAGGTCGGCAGCTATAGCTCCTATTCAACCCCTAGCCTGGGAATTTCCATATGCCACAGGTGTGGCCCTAAAAAGGTGAAAAAAAAAATGTCAGCCTGTCTTCTGGAATTTAAGGTAAATTATTTTCACCCTAAAGTGCAAATTTTTTTTGTCTTTGCCTTGTCTAGAGCCGCACCCGCAGCATATGGAGGTTCCCAGGCTAGAGGTCTAACAGGAGCTGTAGCTGCCGGTCTTCGCCACAGCCACAGCAACACGGGATCCGAGCTGCGTCTGCAACCTACACCACAGCTCACAGCAACGCCGGATCCTTAACCCACTGAGCAAGGCCAGGACCTGCAACCTCATGGTTCCTAGTCGGATTCGTTAACCACTGAGCCACGACAGGAACTCCTAAAGTGCAATTTAAATACATGAATCCACAACACTTCTTTAAGAATTTGTCTGTCTTTGAAGGATGGGAGGAGGTCAATTCCTTTTTTTTTCTTTTTGGGCGCAGTCCCATGTGGGAGTTCTTGGGCCAGGCATTGAACCTGATCGAGCCACAGCAGCCACCCGAGCAGCCACAGTGACAATGCTGGATCAGTTAACCACTAGGCCACCAGGGAACTCCCAACTCCTTATTTGTAATTCTGTTTTTAAAAAAAAAAAAAAAAAGGAAAAGAATTAGGTGTTTCTCATTACTTTCTTATAGAAGTTGTACTGGATATCCTTCCTGAAGGCATTTCCATGAGAATTGTAGCAAATCCCTCTGTCTTTTGCATTTCCTATAAATTGGCACTTGGAACTACAGACCTGACCATATTTGGATTTGAAAGCTTGAGTCAGATTATTTAATAATAGGAAAATGTATGTAGACAAAGGCCCAGTGTCTTCAACAAATACAATGCACAGGTAATTATGATGACAGAGGAGGAATCTTTCCACTAAAAGAGGCTTAACTGACATCTTTCTGGAAGCAGGCAAAACTGAACGCTATTGTTTAGAGATACACAATTGGGTGGTAACTATAAAACAGAGCAAGGTCGTGATGTTTACATCACCTGCATGCAGGTAAGCTTCTGTCTTCCCTCTGGAAATGTGGGGCATGAAGTGGGTCCTGGGTGGCTGGACAGGTTTTATTCCTTGACTTGGGTAGTAATTACAAGTGTGTGCCTTATAATAATTCCTTTTTTCTTCTTTTTTGTCTTTTGTCTCTGTAGGGCTGGACCCATGGCATATGGAGGTTCCCAGGCTAGGGGTCTAATCAGAGTCGTTGCTGCCGGCCCACGGCCACAGCCATAGCCACAGCCACAGCAACAGTGGGATCTGAGCCACATCCGTAACCTATACCACTGCTCACAGCAATGCCGGATCCTTTAACCCAGTGAACGAGGCCAGGAATCAAACCTGCTTCCTCATGGATGCTAGCTGGGTCCATTAACTGCTGAGCCACGACGGGAACTCCTACAATAATTCTTTATTGTATACTATTGTTTTATGTGGTTGATATGTCTGTGCTCTATTTTTCAATAAAAAAATTTAAGGAAGTTCCCGTCATGGCGCAGCAGTTAACAAATCCAACTAGGAACCATGAGTTTGCAGGTTCTATCCCTGGCCTTGCTCAGTGTGGTAACTTTCCGGCATTGCTGTGAGCTGTGGTGTAGGTCACAGATGCGGCTCGGATCTGGCGTTGCTGTGGCTGTGGCGAAGGCCAACCCCTAGCCTGGGAGCCTCCGCATGCCCTAAAAAGCAAAAAAAAAAAAAAAAAGTCAGGATTGTGATTAATTTTGGAGAGCAGGATTTAAAGAGGGCATGAAGGTTCTGAGAATATGGTGACGTTCTTGTTTTGGGTCTAAGTGGTGTTTATTTGGGTTTGTGTAAAATAAATATCCACTATTTCTTCACTCTTCTGTATGTATATTTTACTTCAAGAGCAAAAGATATTTTTAAAAATAAAAGGAAGAAATCACAAGAGGGTCTTCCGTAGCCACTGCTTAATTTTGTCCTTCATTTTTTATTTTAGGAAATACTGCCTTTTGGTCTCGTCTGTGTCATGGGAGAAATACATAATTTCATACTCGATTTAGAAGGAGTCCAGATGCTGTTACATTATTTAGCTGGCACTGTGTGGAAGTGTTGCTTAAAGAGAGACTTGCAGTGCCAGAAATGTCTTTGCAATATATCATGTTAAACACCGATGATTTGTGTTTTAAATTTTGGCTAATGCTTTTGGTAGCATTTGAATTCTTATTGTAAACAGCGAGAGCTATCTGCAGGGAATCTAGGCCTTTCCCGTTTCTCATTTCCTTCATTTGGGGGAGATAACATCACAGTATAGAGAGAGAGGACCCACTTATTTCCAAATCCATAGATTCCTCGGGGCTGGGAAATGTCAAATCAGCACCTGAATAAATAAAGCACGAGCCCATTAGTGCGAGCTTATGTGACCTGTCAGCATCATTAGGCTTGGCTGTGCACAGGGAGCCAGCTGGTAGAAGGCCTTTAATAATGACGGCATCTCTGGAGAGAGCCCAGCAAATCCAGGCTTTGCTTTTTGAATAAGCATTCTAATGTTTACTTTCCAGGCAAGGGCCTCACTTCGCTTTCACGTTGCTGTAACTCAAACCCTGCCATCCTAGGAGTCTTCCCACCCTGCTGAGAATGGATGCACCCAACTAGAGTCTGTAGCGGAATTCAGTTCCACAGACCTAACACACATCACCAGACTTTCCATCTCTGAGGTTAGTATTCTCAAAGCTTTGCCCTGCCAGGAGCCCTTTGTTTGAGAGGATCAGCCCTTTAACTTTACCATCGCTGAGGTTAGTATTCTCAGATCTTTTCCCTGCCAGGACCCCTTTGTTTGAGAGGATCAGCCCTTTAACTTTACCATATAAACTCAGATTGTGAATATTAATGTTTAAGAGTGTAAGGTTTTGGAGTTCCCTGGTGACCTAGCCGTTTAGGACCCCATGTTGTCACTGTTATGGCTGGGATCACCGCTAGGGCACAGGTTTGATCCCTGGCCTGGGAATTTCCACATGCCACAGGCATAGCCAAAAAAAAAAAAAAAAAAATGGAGAGAGAGAGTAAAGTATAATAATCTCTATGGGAAAAGAATCTGAAAAGGAATAGATATGTATATATGTAAAACTGATTTATTTTGCTGTATACCTGAAACTAATACAACTTTGTTAGTCAACTCTACTCCAATAAAATTAAAAAAGAAAAAAAAAAAAAAGAGCTCCCATCCTGGCTCAGCGAAAATGAATCTGACTAGCACCCATGAGGATGCAGATTCCATTCCTGGCTTTGCTCATTGGGTTAAGGATCCAGCATTGCCATGAGCTGTGGTGTAGGTGGCAGACAGAGCTTGGATCCTACATTGCTGTGGCCGTGGTGTAGGCTGGCAGCTGCAGCTCTGATTCGACCCTAGCCTGGGAACCTCCATATGCCTCGGGTGCAGCCCTCAAAAGACAAAAAAAAAGGAAGTGTAGTCCTAGACCCAGACTGTCCAGATTTAAATCTCAGCCATGTCACTTCCTAGCTGTGTTACCTTGGGCAAGTTACTAAACCTTTCTGGGCCTCTGCTCGTTCATCTACAAATGGAGACCATGTCATCTTTCACACAGTGAGAATTAAATGGTATTATTAAATCTAAAGCACTCAGAACTATAGCTATAGTAAGCTCCGTGTTTGTTTTTACTACTATTATTTGTTGTGTGAGCTTGCACAAGTAATTTAACCTCTTTGTACTTTAGTTTCCTTACCTATCAAGTGGAAACAATAAAAATAATACCTATCATACAGAATTGTTACAAGCATTGAATTAGTTAATTCATGTACAGTATGTAGTGAATTTGCTATCTCATAGTAAGCACTCAAAGCACTCAATGAATGTTAGCTATTACCATCTTTCTTTTTTTTTTTTGCTTTTTAGGACCTCACCATCATATGGAAGTTCCCAGGCTAGGGGTCAGATCAGAGCTACAGCTGCCAGCCTACACCACAGCCACAGTAACGGGGGATCCAAGCCACATCTGTGACCTATACCATAGCTCACAACAACGCCAGATTCTTAACCTACCTGAGAGAGTCCAGGGACTGAACCAGCATCTTCATGGATACTAGTCGGGTTCGTTACTGCTGAGCCAAGGTATTCCCTATTTTTTTTTTTTTATTGCGCCCAGGACATGCAGAAGTTCCCCGGCCAGGAATCGAACCCATGCCACAGCTGTAACCAGAGCCACAGCAGTGACAATACTGGATCCTTAAACTGCTGAGCCACAAGAGAACTCTGATCTTTTCTATTTTTGTACATGTACAAAAGGCAGATAGGAAGCTGGGCTGAACAGAATTTATGAAGCCAATCACCAATGCCAAGAAAAAATTATTTGTTAATCTATCATATTCTTCGGATTATGAAGGAAATATATTTCTAGAGTAATACATTTGCAAAATAGAGAAAAAATAAAATTTCTAGAATCTCACTATTCAATAATACTCATTTTATACAATATAGTCTTTTTCCAGTCCCTTTCAGCCTCTTCTGTACCGTACACAAACTCTGAACAGGATGAAAGAAAATCGTAATTTCAATAGTCCCTGAATTCACTTTTTTCAGTTTTCATGTCTTTTTATTTATTTTTTCTTCCAGTTTTATTGAGATATAATTAGCATACAGCACTGCATAAGATACACAGCATAATGATTTGACTTACATATAACATGAAGTGATTATGACAATAAATTTAAGTGAACATCCATCATCCCATATAGATGCAAAAAAGTGTTCTTGGAATTCCCGTTCTGGTACATAGGAAATGACTCTGACTGGTAACCATGAGGTTGCAGGTTCAATCCCTGGTCTTGCTCAGTGGGTTAAGTAAGGATCCTGAGTTGCTGTGCCTGTGGCTATGCCTGTGGCTGTGGCTGTGGCTGTGGCCGGCAACTGTAGCTCCAATTCAATCCCTAGCCTGGGAGCCTGCATATGCCGCAGGCACGGCCCGAAAAAGAAAAAAGAAAAAAAGAAAAAAAAATTCTTGTGATGAAAACTCTTAGGACTTACTCTCTTAACTTTCATATATAATACACAGCAGTGTTAATTATATTCTCACTTTATACATTACATCCCTAGTATATCCCTTGAATTCCTTTTAAACGAGAACTGTCTTCTTTTAGCAAAATCCCTTAATAATATCACTTGGGTGAGAAGTGAGACCGTTGAGGCATTAATAATAGTCAAGGACACAGAAAGAAAGATAAACCACTTTGTGATAGGGATAAAGAGTAATTTTGAAGTATAAACAGAGCCAAGTAAAGAGAAAAGTGGAAGGGATGTTGAAAAATGCAGTGAAATACCCGAGGGTCTTTAAAGAAGGTCTATTTTTATTTTAAAGGAGGTCTACTAGTAGCATTTTAATTTCATTACATAAACACCACCCGCCTTCTTAAAGTGAGCAGTCTGTCACCACCAACAATGCTTTTGTAAGTGTGCATGTGCGTATGTGTGCATTAGTTATAGAAACATGCCGAGTTCCATGTTTGCAGGAGAGAGACTTCATGCCTAAATGGGGCCGAGACTGACCACAAGCATCCCTCATCGACATCTTCCTAAACAGGACTCCTGAGTTTTAGCTGAGGACATCACTACCCAGCTGAAGACTTTTTTCCTGTTCTGCAGCCAGGTGTGTCCACATGAAAAGCTCTAGCCAATAAGACTGGAGAGAGATGGTGAGTGCTACCTCCTGACCTAGATGATTAAGCCCCCAGCACACCATGGAAAAGACTGTGCATTGACCCAGATGTAATGACTTGGTTAGATTTTGAGGTGTCTCCCTAGAGGAGGAGGAGGTGTGTCTCTTGCACCAAGAGGAAACAGGCGGTGAAGATGACACAGACTTTAAGTGGCCAGACACCCTCATGTCAACTCCATTACAAAACTAGGAGTCAGAGAGAACAGCAGACAAGCGAGGTCTTCTCAGAGAGTAGAACCAGAGTCTGGCCTAAAAGTCACTCCACTGCCAGGGCAAGGAGCTGTCATACCTGGTCCTGCTGGAATTGATCCATGCTGTGGACCACTGGCTGTTGTGTTTCCAATTTTTCCCTTTTCCGAATAAGGTGTTTTATTGTAGTTGCCCCTGTCCTAGTCTTTCATTTCATACCACATCTCTAGGAAGGGATACAGACAATGTGGGTTCCGTTTCGTAGGTGTTGGGAAAGCCTGTTTCATGCATAGTCTTTGGGCCCCCATTCTGCTGCCTCAGAAAAGGCCTTGGGCCTGAAACACTTCCTACCAGGAGATAAAGAGCCCACACAGCCTGTGCCAGGCTTATCACTCTGTGTGGGAATATCTTTCCTCATTTCAGGTTCAATGAGTAGTCTTTTGTCTCTGCTTAAAGACTGTGTGTCAAATGGCAGCTGGCCAACCCCACTGCTATGTCTGTCCTCTTCAGAGAAGGGGTGGTGTCCCTTGAACTGTGGCACCAGAATGTGAGCATAGGTCAATTGCCCTGTGCCAGGACTGAGCCACTGGCTGAGGGGCCCGAGACGCACAATTGAAACTAATCTTGCTCTGTCTTCTCTCTTTGCAGAAAAGCAAAAATCATCTTCATAAAGAATGAAGTTGGAGAAAATTATCTGGTTTCAATGATTTGCTATAAAGCTATAATAATTAAGACAACGTGGTTTTGGTAAAAAAGAATTCAGATAAAGATGACTGGAATAGAAAAGTGACTCCAGAAATAGACCCACTTATTTATGGCAAATTTATTTTCCACAAACATACCAAGGCAATTCAATGGGGGGAAAGAAAGTCTTTTCTACAAATAGTGCTGGGACACCTGGGTATCTGAATTTTAAGAAAGTGAACATTATGGAGTTTCCATCATGGCTCGTGTGGTAATGAACCCGACTAGTATCCATGAGAATGCGGGTTCGATCCCTGGTCATACTTAGTGGGTTAAGGATTTGGCATTGTGGTGAGTTGTGGTGTAGGTCGGAGACACGGCTTGGATCATGCGTTGCTGTGGCTCTGGTGTAGGCTGACAGCTACATCTACGATATGAACCCCTAGCCTGGGAACTTCCATATGCTGCAGGTGTAGCCCTAAAAAGACAAAAATAGAAAGAAACTGAACATTAATCCTTACATCACACCATCACAAAACTTGGAAGTGTATCATAAACCTAAATAAAAAAACAAAAATTGCAAACCTTTTATGAAAGAAAATAGTAGACAATCTTTACAACATTGAGGTAGGCAATGTTGCCTTAGGAAACAAACAAAAGAAGAACATAAACCATAAAAAATAAAATAAAAAATGTTTTTCTTTACAACAGACATCATTAAGGCCGTGGAAAGACAAGCTGCAAAAAGGGAGAAAGCATTTATAATACACATTTGACAAAGGAATCGCATTAGAATAGGTGAAGAATTCTTATAATTCATGAGTTCTTGTCGTGGCTCAGCAGAAACATATCTGAATAGTATCCATAAGGACACAGGTTTGGTCCCTGGCCTCGCTCAGTGGGTTAAGGATCCAGCATTGCTATGAGCTGTGGTGTAGTTTGCAGACATGGCTCAGATCATGGGTTGCTGCGGCTGTGGCATAGGCTGGCAGGTGCAGCTCCAGTTCGACACCTAGCCTGGGAACCTCCATGTGCTATGGGTGCAGCCCTAAAAAGACCCCCAAAAAATCTGAAAAATATATAGTACATTGAATTAGAATTCAATAATAAAAAGACAACTCCATTAAAACAAAAAGATGAACAGATACTTCACAAAATCAGGTATGCAAATGGCTGATAAACACATGAAAATGTGCATAATATCATCAGTCATCAGAGAAATACAAACTAAAACCATAATGAAATAGAGCCATGTACACATTAGGATAGCTGAAAACAGAAAAGATTAGCAAGTGTCAGCAATGTGATGTCGCAATTAGAACTCAACACATTGCTGGCGAGAATGTAAAATGGCACAAAAACTCTAGAAAAAAATTTGGCAGTTTCTTAAAAGGTAAATGTGCATCATACACCTCAGCTGGAGGAGTGTGAACATAGTTGTAGACAATATGCAAACTTTACTTACAAAAACAGCTGGTGGGCCAGATTTGGCTACTGTGCTACAGTTTGCTGCTCTGGTCAGGAACATCTTTTTGTGCCAGAAAAAAAGGAAGTGTCCAAAGAATGAAGGAAACATATCTCATTGGCCCAAATCTGGGACAATCTGAACAGTAAAATAAAAAATGATGAAGTAGCAGACTATAATGTGTTAAGTAAAATAAAGGTCATAAGACATACGTACAGAAGAAAGACATACTTACATACACATATAAGAAAAGAAAACATAGACCATACCTCCCAGTAAGGAGTGGCGAGTTTCTAGAAGAGTGCATGCAGCAGGACGTATTGCTCTGGCCACTTTTGGAAAGCATTACCTGCCCTGTATGTACATAGAGAGTGAGCGAGTGTGAGGAGACAAATGTGATAGAATGTTAAATACTGGGAGAGATGCATGAATAGTGCCCAGGACCGCTTTGCACAACTCTTGTAACTTTTCTATAGGTCTGAAATTTTTTTTTTAGGCATTTTTTTTTTTGCCACATCCACAGCATGTAGAAGTCCCTAGGCCAGGGATCAAACCCAAGCTACAGCAGTAACCAGAGCCACAGCAGTGACAATGCCAAGTCCTTAACCCACTGAGCCACCAGGGAACTCCCTGAATTTTTTTTTAATGGCCACACCCACATGTGGAAGTTCCCTAGGCCAGAGACTGAATCTAAGCTACAGCTTCAGCCTACCCTACAGCTGCAGCAATGCCAATCCTTTAACCCACTGTGCCGGGCTGGAGACAACACTTGCGCATCCATAGCAATCCACACCACTGCAACTGGATTCTTAACCCACTGTGCCACAGTGGAAACTCCTGAAATTATTATTTTTTTAAAAGCTAGCAAATAAGTCATAAAAATGTATTTCACTGAGCTAATAATGTTAAACTATGAATTTAAAACAGGCTTGGTTAAGAAAAAACATTATTAATTATTTAAATATTAATATAATTATCAATAATTACTAAAGTTATAATAAATGTTTTAACTATTACATTTTCTCAAACTGAAATTAAAAATCACATGTTGCACGTGTCCCACTGCCTAAGATTAGTGCATGGAAAATGTCACATGTTCTTCACGCACCAGGTGTTTTCCCAGTAACACCCAGGCTGCAATACACTCTGTTCAGGGAGACCATCGTGCACTTGCAGGTAACAGCATCATCAGATTTCTGTGAACGTTTCTAATTGCTTACCCTCAGCTTCTGAATCTATCTCATCATGGACAAAAGTATGCAAACCCCCTGTGGAATAGCAGCTATATTTTCATTGCTTTTGCTGAACCAGTACTACCATTTTTGAATACTTTATACTTCCTCATCTGTTTGAAATGTCATTTTATCATAAACCATAATTCTCATATATAATTTGCCTTTTTCTAGTCTTATCTTTTATTCCATTAGTCTTCAGTAGTATCACATCATTTTAATTACTGTAACTTTAAAAGATGTTTTACTCACTACTCTTCACCAAAAGATTTTTCTAAAGCTTGCCTCTTTTTCTCTCAGATGACTTTTTTTCTTTTTCATTTTGTTTTTCTTTTTTAGCCACCTTGCTACATATAGAGTTCCCATGTCAGGGATCATATCTGAGCCGCCACTGCAGCCTATGCTGTAACTGTGGCAACACTGGATCCTTTAACTCACTGTGCCAGGCAGAGGATTAAACCTGTGTGCTGGCACTGCAGAGACACCACCTATCTAGTTGTAGAACAGTAGAAACTCCTCTCAGATGACTTTTTAAATACCTTTTCTTTCTTTCTTTCTTTCTTTTTTTTTTTTTTTTTGGTCTTTTTAGGACAGCACCACAGCATATGGAAGTTCCCAGGCTATGGATTTAATCAGAACTATAGCTGCTGGCGTATGCCACAGCCACAGCAATGCCAGATCCTGGCTGCATCTATAACCTACACTACAGCTCAGGGCAACACCGGATCCTTAACCCACTGAGCAAGGCCAGGGATTGAACCTGTGTCCTCATGGATGCTAGTCAGATTCGTTTCCACTGAGCCAAGATGGGAACTCCTTAAGTACCTTTTCAAGTTAGAAAAGAGTCACACTTGTATTTTTATTGGGATGTATCAAGTAATACCTTGATTTAGAGAGAAGCATCATTAAATTGTCCCTTCCGAGAAGCGAAGACATCTCTTAATTTATATGTCTTTATATATTTCCTTCTGAAAAGTTTCATAATTTTCTTCTTATAGGCCTACACATTTCTTATTCAATTCTTGTTATTCCTGGATATTTGAGAAGATATTAAAGAATGAAAGCATAAATGAATATATCATCAAGGTCCAGCTCAAGCCTGAACTGTGACAGTGGTAGAATTCAGGCTGGAAGATGCAGGGTCCCTGGCAGAAATGGGTCACATCAGAGTCCAAGGAGTCCCTTAGGATACATACACCACAGGGAAAAAAAAGAGAGGTTTGTAAGTTTGGGTCTGTGATGATACCTCAATTATCAGCGGGAAGAAGTGCATTAAAAAGGCTAAGTTCTAAATGAAAAGAATGTGGCAAGTAAAAACTAAAACATCTGTTTATGTTTTGGGGAGAAGCAGATTCTAAAGTGTATATATGTATGGGTTTTTCTTTTGTCCGTACCCAAGGCATGTGGAAGTTCCTGGGCCAAGGATTGAGCCCATGCCACAACAGTAATCAGAGCCACAGCAGTGACAACACTGGGTCCTTAACCCACTGAGCCACCAGGGAAATTTTAAAGTGAATGTATTCATATTCAGCCATAAAAAAGGATAAAATAATGTCATTCGCAGCAACATGGATGGAATTAGAAACCCTCATACTGAGTGAAGCAAGTCAGAAGGAGAAAGACAGATGTCATATGAAATCTCTTATAACTGGAGTCTAAAACAGTGCACAAATGAACATCTCAACAGAAAAGAAAATCACTAACTTGGGGAACAGACTTGTGATTGCCAAGGGGGCGGGGGAGGGGTGGGGGAGGGGTGGGAGGGAATGGGGATAACTAGTGCTTTACTGATGGAATAGCAAGGAGATCCAACTGTATTGCATGGGGAACTATATCTAATTACATGTGACAAATCCATATATGTACATGTAACTGGGTCACCACGCGGTGCAGTTGGAAAATCTGACAGAAATCTGTAAACCAGCTATAATGCAAAAATAAAAAAAAAATGTAAAAAAAATAAATAAATAAAGTGAATGTATTCAAACTCAAAATGGATTAAAGATCTAGATATAAGACCAGATACTATAAAACTCTTAGAGGAAAACATAGGCCAAACACTCTCTGACATAAATGATAGCAACACCTTCTCAGATCCACCTGTCAGAGTAATGACAATAAAAAGAGAAATAAACAAATGGGACTTAAGTAAACCTAAAAGTTTCTGCACAGCAAAGGAAACCCTAAACAAAACGAAAAGACAACCCACGGAATGGGATAAAATATTTTCAAATGAATCGACTGACAAGGGATTAATCTCCAAAATTTACAAACACCTCCTACAGCTCAACACCAAATAAACAAACAACCCCATCAAAAAATGGGCAGAAGATCTAAACAGACATCTCTCCAAAGAAGACATACAGATGGCCAAAAAACACATGAAAAGACATTCAACATCACTAATTATTAGATACATGCAAATCAAAACCACCCTGAGGTACCACCTTACGCCAGCCAGAATGGCCATCATCAATAAGTGCCAGAGAGGGTGTGGAGAAAAAGGATCCCTATTACACTGTTGGTGGGAATGCAAATTGGTGTAACCACTGTGGAAAACAGTATGGAGATTCCTCAGAAAACTCAAAATAGAATTACCATTTGATCCAGCAATCCCACTCCTGGGCATCTATCCAGAAGAAACCATGACTCGAAAAGACACATGTACTCCAGTGTTCATTGCAGCACTCTATACAATAGCCAAGTCATGGAAACAACCTAAATGCCCATCGACAGAGGAGTGGCTAGAGAAGATATGGTACATACACACAATGGAATATTACTCAGCCATTAAAAGGAATGAAATGACAAAATTTATAGCAATATGGATGGACTTAGAAATTATCATGGGAAGTGAAATCAGTCAGACAATTAGGCAGCAACATCCAATGCTACTGCTTACATGTGGAAACTAAAAACAGGACACAGTGAACTTCTTTGCAGAACAGATGACTCACAGACTTTGGAAAACCTATGGTTTCCAAATAAGACAGTCTGGAGGATGGGGGGATGCACTGAGGGTTTGGGATGGAAATGCTATCAAGTTGAGTTGTGATGATTTTTGTACACCTATAATTGTAATAAAATTCATTAAGTAATGGAAAAAATAAAATAAAATTTTTACATTTAGGGAAAAAAATAGGAAGGAAAGGAGAGAGAGGGAAAAGAGGCCAAGCTACACCACATTTCTGCTATTAAGATTCACAAAAACCTCCTGTTTTCAACTGTATTAACTCTAAAACAGTGACAACAAATACAATATTTTAGTAACAGTAAGTTTAAATGTAATTGTTTCCATGGAACAAAAATTTGTGACAAATTGAAGCTTCCAAATGACTTTAGAAAGAACTCGTTACTCTGTGAGTTGACATGCTATGAAGGGATGTTATAACTCATAGAGCTAACCAGGGTGATCAGCAATAAGAAAGTGCCATGCCTCACATCAACAACACGAGCGAGTTGTTATGGAGGTGGGTCTCTGCTGCACTCAACTAATTTTCAATCTTGTGGATTTTGACTCTGCTTGGCTGGGTCCTGCTATTCATCAATATGAAAAGATGGGAAACAGAAGTTTCAAAGTTCTAACAGGAGATCAACGAAGTCACTGCTTCTTCCCAACAGGAACTGAACATTCCTTGACCTTGAATTCTGTTCTTCTCTTTATCACTTCATGGGCTATAACTGTGACTACCTCTTCTGGTAAGAAGAAAGGGGGCCTGTGCTCTGAAAACACACCTCAGGCCTGCTCTTGCCGCCTGGGCAAGAAACTCCTCCTCTGTTTGATGACGTGGTATGAAACAACACTGCACTTTTCAGTGTTTACACAAATAATCTCCAACTACACGTACATGGAAATCATAATAAATCAAATCCTCTATAAAAAAATAAATAAATAAAAATAAAGTGAATGTATTCAAATAAGAAAGCAAGAGCCAGGACATGTTTGAAATTTAAAAATAAATGAACATGATTTGTCCTACTAAATATTACAACATATCTTTGAAATCACAAAAATTAAAAATTTTGTTATTGAGACATGAGTAAACAGAGCAGAACAGAAAGTTCAAACATTAACCAACCTATATTTGGGGATTTAGTGTGTGATTAAGGTAAATCTCATATCAATAAATGGTAGACAACTGAGGAGAGGTTTGGAAAGAGAAAAGTTGTACAAAAACTCACGTTATACACCAGGCTACATTCTAAATGGGTCAAACATTTACACATGAAAAATAAAAATGTAAAAGCACTAAAAGAAAACACAAGTAAATTGTTTTAAAAATTCAGAGCAGGGAAGATTTTTTTTCCTCAGGAAAACTCAATTTTGCTCTCTCTGTGACTAGCACAGAGAACAAGCCTATGACCATGATAAGGACATGTGTGACAAAGCTAGGTTCTGTTAGAGGATGGTGGAGGGAAGCCCTCACTGCCTCAAGTCACGGCCATTTGTTTAGAAGTCAATGTGGCCGCTGGTTAGGTTTGGTCAGAGATCATAGGATGGTCCCTTAGAGAGTTGGGGTGTAGCACTATTTCAGCCAGGAAGGTAGGAGGACCCCTTGCTTTTATCAGGGTTCCTCTGCATGGTCTTCCCTCCCACCCCCAATGTCTGGACTTTACACTTTAGAAGAATTGCCTGGCAGGATGACTTCTAAGCTCAGCACTAACTTACATCAATTTGGTGACCTGGGAACAACTACAATTCTTGGTCTTACTGGTGATCACTTAAAAAGGGACCCTTTGGCATCTATCTGGAGATGACCATAATTCAAGAAGAGGCATGTACCCCAGTGTTCACTGCAGCACTATTTACAATAGCCAAGACGGGGAAGCAACCTAAATGTCCATGGACAGAGGAATGGATAAAGGTGTGGTACATATATACAATGAAATATTACTCAGTCATAAAAAAGAATGAAATAATGCCATTTCAGCAACATAGGTAGGCCTAGAGATTATTATATAAGTGAAGTTAGAGAAAGAAAACATTATATGACATCACATATGTGGAATCTTAAAAAAAAAAAAAAAGGATTCAAGTGAACTTACCTGCATAACAGAAACAGACTCACAGACTTTGAAAAATTTATGGTCGCCAGAGGGGACAGGCAGTGGGAGGGATGAGCTGGGGGTTTGAGACTGGCATATGCACACTGAAGTATATGAATGATTAGTCAACAGGGACCTGCTGTATAGCACAGAGAACTCTACCCAATATTCTGTGATAATCTATGTGGGGAAAGAATCCGAAAGAGAATGGTTGTGTATGTGCATAACTGCATCACTTTGTTGTACAGCGAAAATTATCACAACCCTGTAAATCAACTACGCGTCAATAAAACTTTTTTAAAAACTTGAAATAAAAGAAAAACATCAGTTTTTAAAAATAAATAAGTAAATAAAAAGGGACTCCTCACTCTTAATCCCCACTGTTATCACAATGGTGTGTAAGATATAAAACTACCAGAAATGGCTTGGTCATCCCAGTTCAGGAAATCCCTTTGGTGTAACTCATGTGAAATACGACCTTTCTCCCACTGAAGAAGAAAAAGGAGGGTGGCAACTGGGCAGCTGACAAGCCCAACTGGAAACTTTGAAATGCAGTTGGAGTAGGAGGCGGGGACCAAAAGAGCGCATTACAGCTGCATTTTGAAAACTTCTCCATCAAAACAATTCACTTCAGACCACTTGAAAGGACCTGCCTTTCTCCCGGGCCCTGAAGTGCTGATATTTTTCCTGCACCTGATAAGTTTACTTCTGAAACCAGCACTCTTAAGTCTCCAGCTAAGGGAATTGTTCTATTAAAAACTGGAATGAGTAGACTTGGCACAGCTTTGATTCAAGGAAGAATTATTCATTCTTAGGAGGAAAAATTAGTAAGTAACTACCAGGGCAAAAATAATGTTTAGCCAAAGAGACATGTGCTGGAAAGAAAAGTCCTCCATCTAGGGACAAGTCCTCCTTGAAGAGATTATTACTGTATTGATCCAGGGTATATTACAGCAGTATGAAAGGATGCTGAGAGATCATCATAAATCCATGATTGAGCCCATTCTCCTGGTGAAGAAACTGACATTCAGTGAAACCTCTGACTGGCCCAAGGCCTGTTAGGTGGTACGTGGCAGAGCCAGTCATTGAATGCAGATGTCCTAATTCCATGCCCCGTGCTTTGTCCTTTACCAAGCTGCCTACTTGTTAGAAAGCCTTTATGCAGGCCAGTTGTCTTACTCATGGATTGTATGACTCATCTTGGAAATAGTATATATCACTTCTGCTCATGTTTATTAGCCAAAGCAAGCCCTCTATCAGTGAGGCCGGATGGATGCATGACCTTCTTCCCAAGAGAGCAGTCAATAAGAGTGGAAACAGCAATTAATACTCTCTGTACCAACACTTCCCCCATCCCTTCAGCCCAGCAGCGGTAGCAGGTATTGATAATCTCTAGGTCAGCTCATGGTCCTCTGTTTGGCTCTTCCACTCACTGGGTAGTCAGTACCCTGCTTTGGCGCCTCTCTGTTTAAATATTCAAGTGATTTCTGCTTCTCAGGCCAGTTGTCTCTACCACATCAACATGTGAGTACTTTCTGTGTTGTAGAATGTGCAAGGCACAGATAATTAAGTGTGGTGTGGATTTTTTTTTTAAATAGCACTGTATGTACAAATTCAAATGAGTAATAATCATGATCATAATCAGCCTGAATCAACTGGGACTTGGTTCCACTCTGAGTAATAGAAAACCGAGAGCAATAAGGACGTCAACAAGAAAGAACTTTACTTTCCTTACCGATAAGCCGTGCTTTGAAATAAGCAATTCAAGGGTCTGATTTGATAAGTCCATAAACATGAGGGGCCCAGGACCATTACTTGGATTTTTTTTTTGGGGGGGGGGCACACCCAGGGATCGAATCCACACTACAGCAGCAACCTGAACCACTGCAATGACAATGCCAAATCCTTAACCTGCTGTACCACCAAGGAACTCCTTAGCTTCCACTTCATGCTACAAGATGGGTTGCTGTGAGAACAAAGTGCAGGGAATTCAGTTGTTCAAAGGGTAGCCTTCTACCTTCCCCTTCTCCAATTATTTCGAAAAAATTTAATTGCCTGCATTAAATTTTTTTTTTCCTTAAAAAGACATGTAGATTGATACAATTTCAATTGGCCAGAACTCAGCACATAACCAGGGATAGCAGCAATGGAGGAAATACTCATCTTTATTCTAGGAAGCTATGTGTCCAGCTAAAAACTGAAGTTCTGGGGTTAAAGGAGCACGGAGAATGGATATCCAGGGAAAAGTAGCAATCTCTGACACACCCACAAACCTCTGACTAGTTGATAAATCTTGAGTAACTATTTTTATATTCAAAGTAACTGTAAATCCCATGGAGGACCCAGGCCTTTTTCCATTAGGATGGAGAGGACAGAATTTACTTTGCAGAACTCTGAAGGCTATTTGATTAGGAAACTTGCACCCCTTGGAGTTATAAAGAGAAAAGAAGCAGCTGAAAGACAACAAGTCGAAAAAGAAATTTGCTAGAAATGCTATTACACTGATATACATTAAAACTAATGTAGTCAATGTTTATATAACACTTTTTCAATTTCTTACAGTTACACTCATTAAATCCTCACCGAAAAATTGTAGTCTGTGTTATCATCCTCATTTGAGAAAAGAGAAAGCTGAAATTTAAAAAATTTAAATGATTTACCCGAGTTTAAGAACAATGGACTACAATTGAGTGTTTTCAAGATTTAGAGTTCAGAATTTCTGCTCTCTCTTCCCCTCCAGCATGCCTCCTTTCATGGAATTTGACAAAGCACACTTATCTCCACGTTGGAAGTGGACGGTGACGACTCACAAAATCTCTGCTGGGACCCTGGAGAGTTGAGTTAGGAGACACAGTGGATCCTTGAGGAAAACATCTAGCCCTTTGTTACAGGATTGCCTTTCTATCAACTGGAGAGAACATGCTGAAAGCTAAGTTATTTTTTCTAAGTGAGATATACGGGCTGAGAATTATCCCACGTGCTCTGTTTACCGAGACATTTAGCTACTGACTAACTTTGTGCCTCAGTTTCCATCAACAATCCCTAGGCCGCTAGGACACAGAAGGACAAACACTGTGTGATTCCACTCTTAGGATGGAGCTAAAGTAGCCAAGTTCATAGAAACAGAGAGTAGAGGAGCTCCCATGTGGCTCAGCAGGTTAAGGACCCGACAGGGTTTTTGTGAGGATGCACGTTCCATCCCTGTCTTCACTCAGTGGATTAAGGATCTGGTGTTGCTGCAAGCTGTGGTGTGGGCCACAGATGTGGCTCAGATCCAGCATTGCTGTGGCTGTGGTGTGGGCTGGCAGCTGTAGCTCCGATTCAACCCCTAGCCTGGGAACTTCCGTATGTGTCAGGTGCAGCTGTAAAAGAAAAGAAAAAGAAAGAAAGGAGTTCCCATTGTGGCTCAGCAGAAAAGAATCTGACTAGCATCCATGAGGACCCAGGTTCCATCCCTTGCCTTGATCAGTGAGTTAAGGATCCAGCGTTGCCATGAGCTATGGTGTAGGTCATAGACGTGGCTCTGATCTGGCGTGGCTGTGGCTGTGGCATAGACCGGTGGCTACAGCTCAGATTCAACCCTAAGCCTGGGAAACTCCATATTCCATGGATGTGCCCCCTCCCAGAAAAAAAAGAAAGAAAAGAAGGAAGGAAGGGAGAAAGGAAGGAAGGGAGGGAGACAGAGAGAGAAGAGAGAGAGAGAAAATAGAAAGAAGGAAAGAAAGAAAGAAAGGGAAAGAAAGACAAAATGAAAGAAAGATGGAAGGAAGGAAGGAAGGAAGGAAGGAAAGAAGGAAGGAAGGAAGGAAGGAAGGGAGAAAGTAGGTGATTACCAAGGGCTGGAGGTAGGAGGGATTTGTTATAATGGGCATAGAGTTTCAATTTTGGAAGATGAAAAAGTTCAAGAGGTCTATTATACAACAACATAAACATACTTCACACTATGAACTGGACTCTTAAAAATGATTAAGATGGTACATTTTATGTGTTTTTTAATTGAGGTATAGTTGATGTACAATATTACATTAGTTTCAGGTACACAACATAGTGATTCAAAATCTTTATAGGTCATACTCCATTTATAGTTATATAATATTGGCTATATTCTCTGTGCTGTGCAATATATTCTTGTCGTTTATTTATTTTTTCTTCTTAGGGCCACTTCCAGAACATATGGAAGTTCCCAGGCTAGGGGTCAAGTTGGAGATGTAGCTGCCGGCCTATGCCACAGCCACAGCCACAGCCACGCCGGATCTGAGCGGCATCTGAGACCTATATGCAGCTCGCAGCAAGGCCAGATCCTTAACCTACTGAGTGAGGCCAGGGATTAAACCCACATCCTCATAGACACTGTGTGAGGTTCCTAACCTCCTGAACCACGATGGGAACTCCTTTATCTTATACGTAGCAGTTTGTACCTCTTAATCCCCTGCCCCTATGTTGCCGCTTCCTCTCTCACTTGTTACCAGTAATTTTTACTCTGTATTGGGGGACTGTAAATTTTATGTGTTTTTACACACACACACACACACACACACATACACACACACATACCCCCCTAAGAGGCAGAATCCTCCAGGTGAAAAGTAGGATGCTGGCCCATAAATCAGTTACATGGCTTTGAGATGCCAGTCTAACTTGTAACCAGTAACTAAACCATAGCTCTTGGGTACACTATGCTTAATCAGGTTGAAACTGAGCCACTGAGGCTTTCAACTCTTTATAGGTGGATTGAATTAAGTGCTGCAAACCCCGGATCTGCACAGGAGATGCTATGAGGCAGGTCGTTGAATCCTCACAGAGCACAGCCAGCTTAGTCCTCACATCAAGGACAATGGATAAATCTTTATTCATTGGAATGGATTGGACCCTAATAGCATCTGGTGTCGACTCTTCTGAATCCAGAGACATCCTCCTACGAAACCACACACACCGTCAGGGAGTCACCAGCTGCGTGCCTCTGAGCAGCCTGGACTCTGCATCCCTCCCTCTGCCTCTGCTGCCCATGGCTACGGGCTGGATCTGGATCTCCAACTTCTGCTCTTCCAGTACTTGGCTCCTGGGTACCCTCTTCTGATTTTGTGTCTCTCCTCCGACTGGACTTGCTACCTTGTCTGTGTCTCCCTCTACTTTTATGCTCTGCCCTACTCGACTCCATCTATACTCTTCCATCTGCTTCATTCTCTCTGTTTTACGTTTTTAAATCTTGGACACAAAATGCATTATATTTAGCAACAGACTCTGGGATTTGTTAGAACATAGTGCTAAGAGTTCTTAGCATCTGTATGCACCAACCAAAGAAGTTTTGATAATTTATACAAAATAAGGATCAATAAGCCATTCCTGATATCCTGGTAGAAACACCATGGTAGAGGCGCTAGGCAATTGGAAATATGGAGGTAGAATTAGAAAAGTCTCTCTCTGGAGTTCCCGTCGTGGCGCAGTGGTTAACGAATCCAACTAGGAACCATGAGCTTGCGGGTTCGATCCCTGCCCTTGCTCAGTGGGTTAACGATCCGGCGTTGCCGTGAGCTGTGGTGTAGGTTGCAGACGCGGCTCGGATCCTGCGTTGCTGTGGCTGTGGCGCAGGCCAGTGGCCACAACTCCGATTAGACCCCTAGCCTGGGAACCTCCACATGCTGCGGGTGCGGCCATAAAATGACAAAAGCCAAAAAAAAAAAAAAAAAAAGAAAAGTGTCTCTCTCTCTCTCTCTCTCTCTCTCTCTCTCTCTCTCTCTCCTCACACACACACACACACACACACACACAATACAATGGTTGTGGAATTCTCAGTCTAATTCAGGGAAAATCTGACCCATCTTCCAATAGCTAAGCTAGGATGCTCTGAAAATATTCAAGTTATTAGTGTCAGACACGAAATTTTGCTCAAAAGCATATAATGGTTTGATTCTTGATAAGGATTTTTAATTAAAATGTAAGAACCACCCCCAAAGACCCTCTCCTTTCCTCAAATCATGTTTTATAATAATTCTTTCCTCTGTATGAAGCCTTTTGATGTTGGTAAACCAAGGCCGAAGTGATGGAAACTGAAAGATTCTGAAAGATCTCCCAAAAGGAAGATCCCAATACAAAGCAATATAAAAAGTCAGATAATGACCTTGAGGTTGGCTTCTGATCAGACAGTCCAAATTATAACCCTGGCTCTGCCACTCACCACGTACCTGACCTTGGGTAAGTTACTTTGTGAGTCTCAAGTTCTATCCTGTTCACCTATGTGATAGGTTACTCTATATACATGGCAGAGTTACTATGTCAAGTAAATGAAAAGGCCTATATAAATCTCTCATCACAATAATTCGTAGTGCATAGTAAGATTTTGGCTGTGAGAGAGTAGATTTTAAAAGAATTCTGACTATTCAGAACAAATCAGCTGAGTAGTTGCAATTTATATTTACAACAGCAGGTGGCACTCGTACCACATCTATCTAATAGTACATTGCCCCCTGTTTTTTAGCTTTTGTTTTTTTGGTTTTTTTTTTTTTTTTTTTTTTTTTTTTTTTTTTTTTTTTTTTTTTTTTTTTTTTTTTTTTTTTTTTTTGCTTTTAAGCATTCCTTTCAGCTTTCTTTTCCAGAAATAGCAACATTTCCCCCTTGATCTTTTAATTTTCTTATCCCTTTATGGCTTACTAGGCTATTTTCAGTAGCATAGCATAGTCAATTATTTCTATTTTTAATATGTTTGATGCAGACACAAATTGCCATTGGCTGAGGTCATGAAATTTGAAAATTTATTTTGAACTTTCACCCTCTTTCTAATTCAGCCCCTAAATTTGACTCATATTGTTTTCCTATGAGCATTGAAACAAGAATGTTTTACATTCGTTGGTCTCTTCTAAACCTAAGAAAGTTTTGGAGTTCCCGTACTGGCTCAGTGGTTAACGAACCTGACTAGTATCCATGAGGACGCAGGTTCAATCCCTGGCTTTGCTCAGCAGGTTAAGGATCCGGCGTTGCTGTGGGCTGTGATGTAGGTGGCAGATGCGGCTCAGATTCTGCGTTGCTGCGGCTGTGGTGTAGGCCAGCAGCTGCAGCTCCAGTTCGACCCTTGTCTTGGAAACTTCCATATGCTGCAAGTGAGGCCCTAAAAAGACAAAAAAATTAAAGAACCTAAGAAAGTTTCAAGCTCACTTTTTCAGAATACCATAGGATATGTGTTTACTAGAAGGAATGTTTGAAGAAAAGGCTTTGAGCATGGCAGAAGGAAAACCATCAATGATTCTGAAATTACTTCTAAATTGCTTGATGGATATGCTCGTGGTTTAATTTAGCAGCAATTATAATTATATTTTCCAATTCAATTTGCATTGCTCTCACAATATTTTGTATGTAATTTCCTATGTTACTGCAATTGCAACTAAAGGCAGATCATTCTCCAGCCCAACTGGAAACCACAGGTTTGACTTTATTTTGTTGCCTCAGGCTTGCACTGTGACAGGGCCAGGCTCCCTTGCAGAGTTACTGCTTCTGCAGAGTTACCGCTTCTCCAAGAGTTAAGTCAGTCTCTCACAATAAGATGCTCACCTCAGAGTCAGCTGAGGACTAACACAAGTTCTGTGCAAACTGTATTTGTGCGACCACAGCCCAAAGTCTCATTTGCAACCATAATTCTGTGGTCAGAGCACATAAGGTGGTGTTAGCAGAGCTCGACCACAAGGGCAGGGCTGTCAGCTCACACAGGGCTGGGAGGTGAACTCTGAGGGTCCCCTCCTGCCTTATAGGGGAGCAGTGACACCAGCTTTGGGGCAGGAATTCAGAACAATGTCCTGCAGCCCACTGAAAGGACCATTCCATCCAAGAAAGTCCACCAGTGACAAAATAATAACAGCAATGGGTTGATCTGTTTAAACGTCTCTGTAACGAGTGAAATAATTTTGAAACTAAATTCTCTCCTGTGTTTAAAGATGGACGAGTTTAGGGGGGGATAAAACTAAACCTTGCAGAAACTGAAATATGATTGTACAGTAGAGTAGTAAATTTAATAAAATGCCCCCCCTTTTTTCTTTACCTATGGGGTCCCCTCACATGCACATCAAAACAAGAGAGAAGAGGAGTTCCCTCATGACTCAGCAGGTTAAGGATCTGGCGTTGTCACTGCTGTGGCTCTGGTCACAGCCACAGTGTGGATTCAATCCCTGGCCCAGGAAATTCCACATGCAGCAGGCGTGGCCAAAAATAAAATAAAATAAAGAGAGAGTAAAATATGTGATAAAACTCTGATTTGTTTAAAAATTTTCCTTGTTGATTCTGTGAGTCAGTTTTGTTACTAGCCAATAATGACAACTTTGTCTCCTCCAAGTCCTGTCTCACATTTCCTTGCATAGGACAGCGCAATCCTGAATACTGATCTAATAATGGTGTTAGAAGACTTAATTTCCTATTTTTGGTTATTGAGAATACATGGCGATTTGCACTTCAGTGTAATGCTGGCTGCTGTTTTCCAATACATACTCTTCACCAAATGAAGGATGTATACAATACTGCTTATAAAATAGATAACCAACAAGGACCTACTGAATAGCACAGGAGGCTATGCTTAGTATTTTGTAATAACCCATAAGGGAAAATAATGTGAAAAAGAATATATATATACATTTATATTTATCTCCGAATCACTGCTATACACATGAAACTAACACAACTTGTAAATCCACTATACGTCAATTAAAAATTGATTGAGTAAAAAAAAATTAAGGACGTTTATACTATTCTTGGGTGACTAAGAATGAACGGTAGTTTTAGCAGACACCTTTTACACATTTATCTAGATGATCATTTGATTATTCTCTGAGACGTTTTTATGAAATATTCTGTTGACAAATTTCCTACTGCCAACCCCCTGTTGAACTATAAGAGTAAAACATTTAAGTCATTCTGCATTGCTCTTTTCATAGAGCACATAATGAGATACACTAATATTTTATGTTGTGTCTTTATTTATAGTAGTATTTGCGCAATACATATAATGCATTTGCAATTGTATTGTCTTCCACATTTTAACAAGTTTTTCTGCCAGGGTTTTGTTGTTTCATAAAATAAGTTAGGAAGCATTCCATCTTTTTCTATGGAATAATTTATATCACATTCAACTGATCTAGTCTTTGAATATACAGAAGTACATGTCTGTATATATAGAGCTGGTACATTTTTTGTTTGTTTTTTCCAGCACATTTTTTAGATGTAATGTTTGGACCATATTTTCCGTGCCGTCTATGTTGCTTGATCAGCTCAGATTTGCTATTCCTTGGCTCAGTTTTGTTCATCTACATTTTCTAGTGAATTCTGCTCTTCGTTGTGATTTTTACTGTTTATTTATTTATTTAATTATTTATTGTCTTTTTGCCTTTATCTAGAGCCGCACCCGTGGCATACGGAGGTTCCCAGGCTAGGGGTCTAACAGGAGCTGCAGCTGCCGGCCTTCGCCACAGCAACGCGAGATCCAAGCTGCGTCTGCAACCTACACCACAGCTCACGGCAACGCCGGATCCTTAACCCACTGAACAAGGCCAGGGATCGAACCCGCAACCTCATTGTTCTTAGATTCATTAACCACTGAGTCACAAAGGGAACTCCCCATTTTACAATTTATTATTTAATAATTATGCTGCATAGTCTTTTATAGATTTGCTTCTCTACATCCATGGTCCTATATCCTTTCGTATTCTTCTGTGTACAGTATATTTTTCTCTTACTCTTGATCAGATGCACTCCAGGTTCATTCATTTTATCAGTATGCTGCTCCTTAAAATGACTTGAGAACATTAAGTAAACTCTATGGCTATTTGAATTTTCCTATTGTTCACATTCTAGGTAAACAAGAGTTTCCCATCTTTACTAATACGCCATTCTGAAGAATTCAAACACTTGTATCCAGGCCACAAATTACAACAGCAATTTTAAAAATAGGAAGACTAAAGTCAAGCGAGGCTTTTTGGCAAATTACAGGAGAAATCAAAACACAACTTCCGGCCAAGCTCTCTTGGCACTTGAAGCTTGGGCCAAGCCCAAAATTAACAACAGACTTTAACAATCAGATCATTTCTAAATGGAGTTTGCCTCCAGAAAGAACTTAAGTGAGTTTATTTCTCCTCCTAAGAGACTTTTTGCGTATGTGGTATGAGTCGCTCTGAGAAACAAGCCCTGAGGCATGATTTTATGGAGGGAAGGGCTTGTTTAAATAAGGACATTATGCCACAGTAACATGACTAAGAAAACCAGGTAAGGAACCCCAGGGCGCTGTCCTGATCTAGCTAAGCCAGGTGAGTGTTGCAGAGTATTTAAAGATAGCTTGCTATTGTGAAAGAAGTGAGTTCAGGAATATTGCCCAAATATGATGCAAAACAATCCTGAGATGAAGCCGTATCTGAAGATCGAAGACTGTCCATGAAAAATTGCTTGCATAATGCTGCCCACAGGTTAATGTGAAAGGACTGTTGTTAGCTGTCATCATTCATGGGCTTTGCAGTCAGATATTTGCTTGATTCCAAGAGTAGCTTTCAAAATATCCAAATTTAAAATCTAGCCATCCAAAACCTTCAGTCGCTTTTATTGTGGTGATCACAAATCTGTGCTAAATGCAGTTTCTCCCAAGAGGATAAAAAGATTTGACATTCAAAAACATGAATTCTGAGGCCAAGGACCACTTGAAGACAGCAAATGACTGTCCCAGTCTCAATGAACTGATGAACATAAAAGCATTTAAGACTATTACTCATCTATTTAACTTAAGGAAATGAAAACAGCATTTCACAGAGATAAATGCACTCCTCGTGTTGACTGCAGCCTTATTCACCACAGCCATGATTTGGAAATTACCCAAGTGTCCACCGACGATGGATAGATAAAGAAAATGTGGTGTTTGTTTGTATACAATGGAATATTATTCAGCCATGAGAAAGAAGGAAATCCTGCCATTTCTGTCCACATGAATGGACCTGGAGGGCATTATGCCAAGTGAAATATACCAGCTAGAGAAAGACAAACACTATACAATCTCACTTTTGTGGAGTTTAAAAACAAACAGCAGTGAAAATGAACTCATAGAAACAGAGAGTAGAAGGGCGGTGGCCAGGAACTGGGGGATGTGGAAAATGGAAAGATGTTGATCAAAGGGTACAAACTTCCAGTTACAAGATGAATAAGTTCTGGAGCTTTCTTGCGGTGCAGTGGGGAAAGAATCCTGAGTTGTCACTGCAGTGGCTTCAATCACTGTTTTGATTCGGCTTCAATCCCTGGCCTGGGAAGTTCCACAGGCTACAGGGTGGCCAAAAAAGAAAAGAAAAGTGAATAAGTTCTGGGGACCTACTCTACAGTATAGCGACTACAGTTAACAATACTGTATTATATACTTGAAAGTTGCCGAGAGTAAATCTTAAAAGTCTTTAACACACACACAAGTGGTACTCACATGAAGTGACGGAGGTGTTAACTAATCTTACTGCGGGAATCATTTCACAATGTACACATGCGTCCAGCCATCACCTTGTACACCTTATAGGTACAATTCCACGTCAGTTACATCTCAGTAAGGCTGAAAAAAAGAAAAGATTACCTATCTGGTGCTGGTTCTACTGTTTCAACCTTCTTGCTTCCCTGATAAATCCCCCTTCAAGTACTTCTGAAAAGTCTCCGAACATAACCCAGCCAATCCCATGGATCTGGCCGTTCTGCTTTATTTTCTATTCTGACCTTTGCCCGGTGGAATCGCCAGTATCTACGTGGCCTTGCAAACCTTCTCACAGATGTTTTGACATCTCCTTCCAGCACCATGATTTCAGCCAGGCCCCACTGTCATTTCCACTCAGACACTCATGAGACTGCCTGCCTCACTCCTTCCTCACCCCCCCAGCATTATTTACATATAATTAACATACAACACTGGGTACATTTAAAAAATTTTTCTGTGAGTATATATTTCATAGAAACACATGAAAACACATATATAATTATAATGGGTTTTTTTTGGTGGGGGGGTGGTTTTTGTGGTTTTTTTTTTTTAGTCCTTGACCTAGAGAAATGTAACATTGGGTAAATTTAAGCTATGCAACATGTTGATTTGATACTTACATATTGCAAAATTTTTTTGTCACCGCAGCCACAGCTAACAACTTCATCACATCAGATAATTGAAAACATTTAAGCTCTGAGCAACTTGAAGTTCCCAGGCGGAATCATAGCTGCAGCTGCCAGCCTATGCCACAGACACAGCCATATCAGCAACCTAACAGCGACACTGGATCCTTAAGCCACGGATCGAGGCCAAGGATCGAACCTGCACCTCATGGATGCTGGTCATGTTCATAACCTGCTGAGGGTTAAGAGGAACTCTCCTGAGCAACTTTTAAGTATCTAATACAGCGGTGTTGGCTATAGTCACGGTGCAGTGCATTAATCCTCAGAACTTATTTCACCTTCTAGTTGTAAGTTTGTACCGTTTGACCAACTTCTCATTTCCCCCACCCCCCAGCTCCTGGCCGCCACCATTCTGCTCTCCTTTTCTGTGAGTTTGTAGATCATACAGTACTTATGTTTCTGTCTGACTTATTTTACTTAGCGTAATGCTCTCAAGGTCCTCAGTGTTGTTGCAACTGGCAGGATTTCCTTCTCTCTCGTGGATGAGTAAATTCTGTGGTGCGTATATACCCCATCTCCTTTATCCATCATCCTTGGATGGACCCTTGGGTCATTTCCGCATCTTGGCTATTGTGAATGATGCTGCAATGAATATGCCTGAGCATTACTGTCTTTCCGAGACAGAGCTGTGTTTTCTATTCATAGTTCCCATCATTCAGAATAGAGTTCAGATGGGCTAGGTCAGTGGACAGTTCCCTAAAACTGCTATTCAGTGTTTTCAGAAGCGCCCCATCCTCTGGAGTTCCCACTGTGGCTCAACGAAAACAGACCCAACTAGGATTCATGAGGATGCGGGTTTGATCCTTGGCTCCGCTCCGTGGGTTAAGGATCCCATGTTGCTGTGAGCTTCGGTGTAGGTCACAACTCAAGTTGCTGCTGTGGCCTAGGCCAACAGCTGTAGCTCCAGTTCGACCGCTAGCCTGGGAACTTCCATATGCAATGGAAAAAAAAAATGTGCTTCATCTTCTGATTTCTAAGGCAATCTTTACCAATCGGAATTCTTCTCTTCTGATGACTTCTCTTCTAGAAACTTCTCCCAAATCCTTATGCAACAGACTTCGGGTGGGTAAGTCCCACACTGGTGCCTGCCTTGCTGCCTGCCCCTTCTCCTGGAGGCTCCCTACACCTTCCTATGCAGTTCAAAGGGTGGCGGTCACAGTGTAAAACAGGGGTTGGCACACTGTGGCCCTCAAGCCAAAGCCAGGCCAACACCTGTTTTTCTACAGCCTACAAGTTAAGAATGCATTTCACAATTTTTTTTTTTTTTAGTTTAGAAGTAGATTGATTGATTTTTGTCACACCTGAGGCATGTGGAAGTTCCCAGGTCAAGGACTGAATTCAAGCCGCAGCTGCAAACCCATACCCATAACTGTGACAACGCCAGGTCCTTAACCCACTGTGCCACAAGGGAACTCTGGAAATAGACTTATTAATATAGGACACTTGTGAATGATATAAGCAGGTAGGCAAGAAGGCTCAGCCCTGAGAACTAAGTGGGCTTCATATTTATTTATTTTTTTATTTATTTATTTTTGCTTTTTTTTTTTTTAAGGGCCACACTTGCAGTATATGGAATCTCCCAGGCTAGAGGTTGAATCAAATCAGAGCTGCAGCTGCTGGCCTACACTGCAGCCATGGCAACGCCAGGTCCAAGCTGCATTTGCAACCTACACCACAGATCTTGGCAATGCCAGATCCTTAACCCCCTGAGTGAGTCCAGGGATCAGCGCAAGTCCTCATGGATCCTGGTTGGGTTCGTTACCGCTAAACCACAACAGGAACTCCAGATTTTTTTAATTAAAGGAAAAGCAGGGACAGAGAAGACCACTGTCTTCCTCTTCCCTTGTAAAGGCGTTGCACGGGGCACAGGAGGATCATCATATCCCAGGTCTCAGGTGAGTTCCTGGCACGGGCTGCCAGGTGAGGGTCCTCGGCTTCTTGCAGGAAAAAATTCAAGTGAGCCATAGAAGAGTGAGAGCGGGTTTACTGAGACACGCATTCCGCAGGCAGCATGCAGTCTTAGAAGGTGATAACAGCCTACGTTTTTAAATAATTGGAAAAACCAAAGGAGGAATAATGTTTCATAACATATGAAAATGACGTGAAAGTCCAATGCCATGTCTACAAATAAAGTTTTATTGGCACACAGCCATACTTATTTGTTATGTATTGTCTAGGGCTCTTTACTGCTACAGTTGCAGAGTGGCGTGGTTGCCAGACACCACGTCACCTGCAAAGTCAAAAATACATACAGGGGCTCTTTACAATAAAAGCTCACTGACTCTTGGTTTAGACCAAGGACCCTGAAGCCAGTCTACCTGGGGTTTGAATTTAGCTCTGCCTACTAACGCTGTGGGTAACACCCTAGCGTGTCCTGAGCCACAATTCCCATATTTATCAGGCGGGGATGACGGCAGTTCTGTTTACCTCATTAGGCTGGGAGGGGATGAAGCAAATTGATTTAGAATAGCACTGGGCCCAGGCCACACATGATAATCACTATTGTTACACCACAGCTGGAGACCATGGACAGTCTGGTAATAAATAAAAGTGCTGGATTAAATGTTTGTTTTTAACTGACCTCCAAGTAATAATACGAAAAATCTGCTGACTATGATTGTCACCCAACCAATATAGGAATGCTGTCCCTATTACTAAGGGGCTGCAGAACAGACTTCACTCCTGTTCCAAATAAAGATCAAATTAAGCATTTAACTTCATGCTTTTCTACATAATCCAGAGAATCTCAGCAACCAAGTAGTTTTCTTTTGCTTATTTTGTTTTGAAGGTTGAATGAAATTTTTTTTCATTTTCCTTTATAGTCACTTTCCATGTAAACATATAATTTTATGTAGTTATAATCACAGTATGGCATAAACAGTTGAATTATCTTTACTTAAGCTCACATCTTAATTTTTCTACATTGCTTAGTTTTCATGGTCTTTTTTTTTTTTTTTTTTTTTGAGGAGGAGGTGGTTTGCTTTTCTTTTTGACCACTCCTGGGGCATATGGAAGTTCCTGGGCCAGGAAATCTGAACCAGACCTGTGCCACGGCTGCACAACACTGGATCCTTAACCCACTATGCTCGGCCAGGGGATCGAACCGTGCCTCCACAGAGAGAAGGGGGGTCATTAACCCACTCACCACAGCAGGAACTCCTATCATCTCTTGTTTTAAACAGATTTATGATGGAAATTTTTCAATATACATGTTTTTCAAGATGTATATACAATTTTGTGTGTGTGTCTTTTTTTTTTTTTTAGGGCTGCACTTGTGACATATGGAAGTTCCTAGGCTAGGGGTAGAATCTGAGCTATAGCGCCGGCCTACACTACAGCCACAGCAACGCCGGATCCTTAACCCTCTGAGCAAGGCCAGGGATTGAATCCGAGTCTTCATGGATACTAGACAGAGTTCCTTACTGCTGAGTCACAATTGGAACTCTGTGGTTTTGTTTGTTTGTTTGTTTAATCAAGCAGTTTCCATTCCTTCTCATCTATAACATAGTTTTCATTAAACTAATGACTTCAAATTGCTCACGTCATCAACTTCTCCCGGAGGTAGTCTTGGAGCACAGAGCGTTCTAGAAACAAAACTAAAAGCTTTTTGTGATGAAAGTGCTCACCAAACGAAACTCTCACAGTGATGGGTGAGGATTTGAATAGCATCAGGGCTTTGACCGGTCATCTCCCCACTCATCAGAAACCTCCAGAGCCAGAGAGCAGAGCCCAGGACCCACCCGAGTCCTTTGGGGGCAGGGAATAGGTGTGAGTCTGTGAGGCATATGAAAAAGGTTTTTCTAGGGCTGTAGAGATCCAATCCTTTGTCCAGTACAACTCATGAGTCTAAATTACAATGCATCACCTTTTACAGACCTAAGTTCTTGGCCTTCCTTAACCCACAGAAACTGATAAGCGGCGGGGCCAGAAATTCAGGCAAGACTTTACGGGGGGCCCCTGCTGCAGCGGGCGGTGGGGGGAACAAAAACAACCAACAGTTTTCTTTGCTCACTTGCCAGCTTACTCTGGCCCTGGGGGAGCTGGTTCCTTATATGGGATGAGGATGTGGCACGTCCAGGAGTCAGGCCAGAGGGGTGGCTGAGGTGGTTAGCCCACCCTTTGGTGGTGGTGTGTGCAGGGGGCATGCGTAATACCCGGCTTTTGCTCCCAACACCTTGCTTTAGCTCTGGGCTCTTCAGAAGTGGCAGGGGTTTTTTAAAGTTTTTTTTTTTTTTTTTTTTGGTATCTTCCTGTCCATAATTTGCCCAGCTACCCATGTACACAGTTATTTTTAGTCTCTTATAGTTTCTTTGTTCTTTGGTGCTGGAGAGGATGTTTGTCTAGGTGCAAGCACTGCAGCAAAGGGCTCCAGGTCCCAGGTCCCAGAATGTCTCAACACCACTCCTACACCACAGCTCACTGGCAACACCGGATCCTTAATCCACTGAGCGAGGCCCGGGATTGAACCTGTTGTCCTCATGGATGCTAGTCGGGTTTCTTACTACTGAGCCATGATGGGAACTCCTCAACCCCACTCCCAACTTACAAAGAACTACCCTGTCCCAAAGCATATGCCCCTAGAAGACTGAAAAGTGGTGTTTAGAGTCAAATATATGCCCCCACCTTTTTTTGTAGTTCTAGCAACTACACTTAACGCATATGTAGGATCAACAAATGAGCCTCCTTTATCTAGAAAAAAAAAAAAGATGGAGTTCCCGTTGTGGCCCAGTGGGTTAAGAACCCGACTAGTCTCCATGAGGATGCGGTTTTGATCCCTGGCCTTGCTCAGTGGATTAAGGATCTGATGTTGCTGCAAGCTGCAGTGTAGGTTGGAGATGCAACTCGGATCCAGTGTTGCTGTGGCTAGCCTGGGAACCTCCGTATGCCGCAGGTGCAGCCCTAAAAAATTAAAAAAAAATTTTTCTTCTTTAACAGAATCCACAGCTTCTTTGAGAGAAGCAATTAAGTCAGCCAGATCTGGCAAAATAAACCCCGTAATCAGCAGAGGAAGTGAAGCCCTTGGCAATTGTCTTGTATCCACCCATTCTCTCAGGCGTTGCAAGAGATGGTCACAATATTCATTTCATTGTCCAGAGCACCATCTAACAGATCCTGCTAGTGCTCGTGTGTGCTTATACGTGATTGTATTTGTGTGGGTCTCGGTGTCTGAGTATTTCTGGCTGTGGAATATGCTTAATACTTCTTCTGAAAAGATATCAGAGGAAAAAGGCATTTCTGGGAATCATGCTGTTATTCCACCTACCCATCTAGTTGACTCTCTGATTTTAAGAAACATTTTAATACAAGACTTTGAATAGCTCTGCTTTTATGATTTAAATGGACTTTCAATTTGGGATCGAAACATCCAATATCACAAAGTGGGTGGACCTCAGTCTTCAGAGGAAAAAGAATAAACATCCTGAAAGCTGTAATTAAAATTTTCCGTTTTCCTCCAACCCTCTTACTGCAATTATTGTCAAACTTATCCAGTGTCCAAATTCAAATTTCAGGCTTTGCAGAAAGCCTTCAGTGCAAGGTGGCAGGTTGGGGGGGTGGGGTGGAGAGCTGGAGGGCGGGGCGGTGAGGCAGCAGAAATCATTTTGGTAGAAATCCAGTTCTACTGAATGAGCATTTATATTCTGATCTGTGTTAAGTTTAAAACACACCAGTGGTTAGAGAATATTGGTCATCCAATTTTCTCGAACACAGGGGACTGAAGTTTCTTTGTGACAACCCCCGCCCCAATCCCACAGTGCAAAGTGCTTAAGCTCCTAACTCCATATGGAAAAGCTGAGGAAGGTGTGAAATGAGTCTTAACGCAACATCAGAGGAAAACTTCCAGGACAGAATAACTTGGACATAAAGGGCAAAGACGAGGTAGCTATCACAGATGACCGAGAAAACGGCGACTCTGGGGCTCTCTAGCGGTGCAGTGGGTTAAGGACCTGGTGTCCTCACTGCAGCCGCTCAAGTTGCTGTTGTGGTGCAGGTTCAGTCCCCAGCCGGGGAACTTTCACGTGTTGTGGGCGAGGCCAAAAAAAAAAAAAAGAAGAAGAAAGAAAATGGCAACTCTAGTAATTGCCAAATGGGCCTTCTCAGGACAGACCCCCCCCCCCAAGTCTTCTCCTTTAGCTCCTCTCTGAAGAACCTGATGTACATTTCCGGAGTTGTTTTAAGGATGCTCGACCCCTCACAAATGGGAGAACTTAACTGCTTGATGACCATGAGCACATAGCCCCAGGCCTCCTGGAGCCTAAGGATTGATACTGTTAACCCCTGTGACCCTACCCTGTTACCTCACCATCAGCCAGTCAGCTGATCACCGATCTGGGACGCCGCTCCCTTACTTGGCCTTTAAAAATACTTTGCTGAAACCTACTGGGGAGTTCGGGTGCTTTGAAGACTTTGCTTGGTGCCCTGCAATAAATGCTGCCCTTTCCTTCACCGCAACCCTGTGTCAATAGATACGCTTTAGTGCGCGTGGGCCCATGGACCCAAGTTTGGTTAGGGAACAGTTGTTCAAGCCCCATACCTTAGAGTTATCCTTGACCCATCTTGTGTCTCACACTCAGGGGCAAGAGCCAGACCTTCTGGGGCCTGAAGCCTATACAGTGAGGCTCTTAAAAAAACAACAACAACAAAAAAAGCAAGCATAGGAGTTCCTGCAGTTCAGGTGGGGCAGTTCAGGCCACTGCAGAGGCAAGCAAGTTTGATCCCTGGCCCGGTGCAGTGAATTAAAGGATCTGGCCTTGCTGCAACTGGGGCACAGGTTGCAGCTATAGCTCAGATTCAATCCCTGGCCCAGGAACTCCATTTGGTGCAGGTACAGCCATTAAAAAAAAAAAAAAAAAAATAGCTAAGCTAGAGAGATTTATCTGTCCACCAAACTTTACAAAAACTTATGCTGATGAAAGTACACTGAGGGGTCCAGAAGCCTTGGTAAATTCCTTTCTGTCCACACTGCCCTCCAGTCATTTTCTACCTGCAGTATATATCGAGAACCTCTTTTCCTCCTCCACACCCACCATCCTGGACCTGACTAACGTCATTTCTTGCCTGAACTACTGAAAGAGCCTTCCAACTCTGATCTTCCTGTGCCTTCTCTTGTGTCTTTATAGTCTATTCATCCCACGGCAGGCAAATTAGTTCACGTCCTTGACTGGTTTAAAATCCTCCAAACTTTTCTCTTGGCAATTTATAAAGTCCTTGCTGTGCCTTTCATGGTCCTGTTTTATTGGCTCACTCTGTGCCTCTTGGAACACGTTTCCTCCCATTCTCTGCCCCTTGCTCATGCCTTTCACCATCCAGAAATCTCTGCTATTCCTCGCTGCTTTTGGAACCTGCCAAATATGCCTCCCATCTTTTGCATTTGCTGTTCCTTGTGTCCAGAATACTTTCCTCCGAAATCCTCACATTCTCATATCTATATTTCTTTCTTCCTTTCTTTTCCTTTTTTTTTTTTCCTTTTAGGGCTGTACTCGAGGCACATGGAAGTTTCCAGGCTAGGGGTCAAATTGGAGCTACAGCTGCCAGCCACAGCAACTCAAGATCCAAGCTACATCTGCAACCTGTACCACAACTCATGGCAACACCAGATCCTTAACGCACTGAGCGAGGCCAGGGATCAAACTCATACCCTCATGGATGCTAGTCGGATTCATTGCTGCTGAGCCACGACAGGAACTCCCATATCTATATTTCAATGTCTCTTTTTCAGAGATGCCTTCCCAGACCACTGGTTATAAAACCGCAGTACCCTCCACACATTCCATTCTTACTTTGGATTTTCCTCTACAGGCTAAGCCTATTTGGTGTAATCTGTTTACTGTCCTACTCCCCTCTTCTAGACTGCAAACTCGATTAAGGTGGG
Organism: Catagonus wagneri; assembly: GCA_004024745.2. Lineage (NCBI taxonomy): Eukaryota > Metazoa > Chordata > Mammalia > Artiodactyla > Tayassuidae > Catagonus > Catagonus wagneri. The sequence goes on along the minus strand of PVHT021183556.1, from coordinate 12,947,287 downwards.
GATTTTACTTTATTCCCTGCTGTATCTGCATCCTTAGAGCAATGCCTGACACCTAATAGGCACTTAAATATTTGTGGAAAGAAGAATTACCTAACCTGGGAAGTTAGGATTATCGTGATGTCATTGGCAGAGGAAGAGAAATTTTGGGTATATGGCAGATGGTGGAAATCCTTCTGGATATTAGGTCTAAAGAGTGCGGCATATAGAAGTTCCCAGGCCAGGGGTCTAATTGGAGCTGCAGCTGTGGCCTATGCCACAGCCACCTTAATGCCAGATCCTTAACCCACTGAGTGAGGCCAGGGATAGAACTGCATCCTCCCAGAGACAGTGTGGGGTCTTTACTGCTAAGCCAGAATGGGAACTCCTAAAGGAACAGATTTCTCAAATTATCATTACAGTTGGTGAATAAATGCCCTATTTTTTTTTTTTTTTTTTGTCTTTTTGCCTTTATGTAGAGCCACACCCGTGGCATATGGAGGTTCCCAGGCTAGGGGTCTAACAGGAGCTGCAGCTGCCAGCCTTCGCCACAGCCACAGCAACGTGGGATCCGAGCCGCGTCTGCAACCTACACCACAGCTTACAGCAACGCCGGATCCTTAACCCACTGAGCAAGGCCAGGGATCGAACCCACAACCTCATGGCTCTTAGTCGGATTCGTTAACCACTGAGCCTTATTTGTTGGAAACTCCAATGCCCTATTTGTTGATGGAAAAGAAAGGAAGCCTTTAGTTTTTCCTTCTAGTTTTACTGAAGTATGGTTGATTTACAATGTTATGATATTTGGGTGTACCACAAAGTGATTCAGTTCTGCATATACATGCACCCATTCTTTTTCAGTTCTTTGCGCATATAGATATCATAGAATATTGGGTAGAGCTCTCTGTGCTATACAGCAGTTTACCACTGGCCAATCACACCATATACCTCTGTGTCCATATGCCAGTCCCAAACCCTTAATTAAGTCTACAGGGACCAGCTTCTTAAATCATCATTACACTTGATGAGTAAATACCTATTTGTTGATGGAGAAGAAAGAAAGCCCTAGGAGTGACCCACCATGAACAAGACCTTTAACAAAAATTCAGAACTGTCTTTGCAAGAAGTTACCAAAAAGTTAAAGTGCAATAAGTCTTCGGTGACATCTCACTGTTCTACTACATCTTTATTTCATCTCCTTTCCTTTCATGTTCCAAATAGGCAGGAAAACCTTCACGGACTGCAAGAACACAACAATTTCTTTCAAGAGGCATTTTCTCAGATGGTGAACTTAAATCAGCTGGTCAATTACTCTAAGATTTTACTTCTCTGGGCCAGGTAGCAAGCGCCCACCTCCACCCGGATTCAGAGCCCATCTTCTTCATTCTTGAGGTCTCCAAGAGGAAGCGAGTTCCAGGAGCGTTTCAGAGGACGCAAAAGAAGCTTAGGGTAGGTCAGATGAACAAACATTCCCTGCATTTGCCTCTTTGTCCAAACAATACAGCCAGTAAATGCACGTGCCAGGTCCCTTTCTCCGCAGGAATGCTGTTGGAAAAGTTAAGTCTTTGGGGCAGACTTTTCCCTTGAGCACGTGGGTCTGAATTTCTTCAGCTGGGTCTCAATATCTTCAGCTGGGGAGGAGTCCCGGTGTTTCCGGGGCACAGGATTTCCAAGTCAGGGCTTTCTAGCTAATTTTTCCCACAGAGGCGCCCCCAGGAAACTACTTGGAGCCCGGTTCTCTTGCATCAGTTGTTCCCTATTTACTACAAGACAAATGCTCCGGCTTTGAAGGCAATAAACGGTGGCCACAGGAGATCAGGTCTGCTCTGGAGCCCGGCTTCCCGCTCTCGTAGTGTCCAGGAAAGCTCTAGGAAGTGAACGCAGTAGTCAACTGCTCATTCATTCAACAAATATTTATTGCGAGCCCGCCGAGTGCTGAGCACTGCGGGTGCCCCGAGGGCGAGAAGCAACTCCTCGTAGATTCTAGTTCCTATTAACTCATCCTAGTTCCCCTAGATGCTCAGGCGCGCGGGAGGAGCGGACCCCACACTCCTTAGGAGTGCCTCCAGCGCAGCGCTCCCGACGCCCGCAGCGGGGAACCCGCCCCCCGGAATCTAGCCTCCCCGGCGGGGAAGGCGGGGAGGGGGGAGCGAAACACAGAAAGGAAAAAAACTGTACCCCAGACTGTGCTGGGAAACTGCTCCCGGGAAGTGCGCTAGGCGGAGCCGGCCCCGCCGGCGAGAGCGCGGAGCCCGGGGCGGGCGGGAGAGGCCGGGAGCCTGCGGGTCGGGGCGCGGAGGCGGCCTCGGCCGGCGGAGGGCGCGGCCGGCGGGAGGGGCCGGGGCGGCGCCGGGAGGGGCGCGCACGGCGGCGCGGCCGCCTGGCCCAGCAGGTGACCGTGGGCCGGGGCTGGAGCTGGAGCGGATCGCCGGTGGCGCGGCGGGGAGACTGCGCGCGGGGCCGGGCGAAGTTGGCCGGAACATGGCGGAAGAGCCCGGGGCGCGCAGGAGCGCGGCGCGGCGGCGGCCGGAGCCCCGGGAGTTGTAGCCGCCGCAGCCGCAGCCGCAGCAGCCGCCGCGGGGGAGGTCGCCGCCATGGCCCGCTGGATCCCGACCAAGAGGCAGAAGTACGGAGTTGGTGAGTGTTTGCCCCACCCTGCCCCCGACCCGGCCGCCGCCAAGTTCGCGGGAGCGGCCCTGCCCGGCGAAAAGTTGGGCGGCGGACGCCGGGCCAGAAGGTGCGCACCTTCCCGGGACCGGGACCCGGCTCCCGCCGGCCGCGGGGCGCCGGAAGGGCTCGGCTCCGGCTGCAGCCACCCCGGGGGCGGTGGGAGTGGGAACCGTCCCCAGGAGCCCGGTGTGGGAATTCATGCTGGCTTTGGGGGATCCGTGTGGTTAAAAGGGCATTTGTGCTCCGGGACTGGCAGTCCTGCCCCCCCACCCCGAACCCAAAGCTGCAGCACTTTGCACGGCAGAAACTTGCAAAACCTGGGTACTAGCCTGTGGTTGGTTTGGGGCACCCAGCTCTGCTGCTCGCCCCCCTCCTCCCGGCCCGTGTGGTTTCATTCAGTACTTTGTAACCAGCGGAGGCCGGCGGAACGCAAGATCTGCTGGCTGCCCCAGTGCTTTCTGCCTTCGCTCTTAGGTTCGTCCCGAAGTGAGGAGCTGGGGGTTGGAAGCCGCCCTTCTCACCCTCCTCCCAGGCACTAGGATCCTGATAGCAGTTGTTAACTGAACGCGAAACTCGAGCGGGGGTGTGGAGGTGATGGAAACGGCAGGAAGTGTGTGGCTTGGGAACGAGGGTGGCTGGCCCCCGGGGCTGGTTGTGCAGACCCGCGTCCCCTACCAGACTGTGTGTGGAGAGGGTTTCAGAACTACCTCGTGATTCCCGATTCCGTTGTGGAATAAGACGAAGCATTAAGAAAAGTGTGACAGGTCCCGGGCTAGGCACTTGGCATTTCCGGGACGTACAGAGGATTGCTTTTGTGTTAGTTTCGATCCGAAATAGTGGCTGGGCGGGGTTTTGAACCCGTGAAAAACCTTGGTCCTTCCACTAGTTAGCAAGGAGTGAGGTTGCTAAGATCTTGAGGGAGAGCTCTGCCATTAGCCGGGCGATTACAATGGCAATTAGGCTCAGGTGCAATTCCCTAGGATAAACACAGTTGTGTGTGTTGAGACTTTTATCATCACTTCCTCTCCAGGTCATTCATTGGGCCTGTTTGTAATTTAGTCTTCTGCTTCTCTCCATCCTGCCCCTGTTTTTTTTTTTTCTCACCTTAATGGTTACAGGGGAGAGGTCCCTGAACCTATTGTATGCTTTGTGACGGCTGTGTCAATTTCAGAGTGACTAACATCTCTAGTACTTTTCAACTCTGTAGCCCTGAGTCAGTTACAAAAAAAACCAGCTAACCCTGTCATATTTATTACTTTTGTATTGTGTCCCTTTATGAATATACAGGTCTCTGTGTATATAATAATATGCATATAATTACTTCTTTTTCCTCTGTTGCAGGAATTTTTTTTCCTTTTAAATTTCCTAAAGAATCTTTGCAATCTTCTATGGGTATAACTCAGAAATGCCCTGGATGTTGTTTCCTTTCCAGACCACCTCTTCCTGATTTGGTCATGAGATTTCAGACAGGGGCTCCTGATCAGATGCCAGTTAGTAAGTAGCCAGTAGTTGTGGAAGTGAGATGCAGTCAGTTCCTTTATTTGTGAATGTTACTGGGAACTAAATCCCGAATTAAATTATATTTAGCGATGCCTAATGAGTAACTGCCACTTACAAAAAAGTGATTAATTCTAATTTCGTTTAACAGGATACAAGCTTTACAAAACTGTTATGACTTTGGTAGTTAATGCAAACATAGCCTAAAAATGGCGGTTTTATTGTCATAGTCATAGGAGCAAGTATAGTATTTTCTCTTAAAAAATTGCTTTTTCCTGTTCTAGAGTCAGGTTCCCCTGTTATTTATCATCAGTCAAGAGATGTTAATTGCATTTCCGGGGCCTATAGGTGGTGACAAAATTACCCCAGCATGGAGCTTGGGAAATTTATTTCACTAGACAATAGATGCTGATTAATCTGAACTTGACAAAAGGGCCCACTGTTAGGATGAGCTGATGAGATCAATCTCCATTGTTTATTCCTCAAACACATGGTTATTCATATCACCTCCCCTTCCTTGGCCTCCAGGGCAAAGTCTAAACTGAGCCCAGTTTTCAAGGTTCTGATAATCCAGTTCAACATACTTTTACGAACCGTGTCTCCCAACAGCTTTCAGTAGCCTCTGGCTCAGACACCTCTCTCCTCCCTCTTGTGCAATATCCCGTGGAGAGAGTCCCTCCTTCAGGACTTTGCTCCCCCGTGCTTGTCCCCTGTTCAGCGTGCCCTCCCACCTCTGCGTCCCACAGTCCGGCCTTTCACCCACCCCACCGCCTCGTTTGGGTTTGGCGTTCACCAGAACTCATACCTTCACACCGCTTCCCCCCCATTCCTACATCTTATTACATATCCTTTGGTCCAGTGACTCAGAAGGTTATGGTTTTGTATCCTTGTGACTCAAGAGATCTACTCAGCCTGGAGCATGCTTTCAGTAACTGCTTGTCCTTGGCTTTGGAGTGGTTTCTAAACCACCAATCTCATGTCTAGGATGATTGAATGCAACTCAGGTTAAAGGTGCTCCCCTCCACCCCTGTCTCAGAATGTTTTCAGTTGCATAAAGTCCAATATGAAGGATCGAAAATAAAGCCACCTGTATTGAAATACAACTGTCAAGATAGTTTTTCAGAATTTGTGATACTGTAATATATGTGATTATTTTTTTAATGGCTGTACCTGCAGCATATGGAAGAACCCAGGCCAGGGATTGACTCCGAGCTGCAGCTGCAACCTACACCACTGCTGCGACAGTCCTGGATGCTTTAACCTACTTTGTGGGCTGGGGATTGAGCCCATCCATGCCTCTGCAGCAACCCAAGCCGCTGCAGTCGGATTCTTAACCCACTGTGCCACAGCAGGAACTCCTGTGGTTCTTTATTTAATGTGTAAACACTGCCGTACTTTTGAATTGGTGGTTAGCATATATGATTTTTCAAGATATTTATAGTAACTATAATGTTATGAAAACACCTGTGATTTCAGTTGCAGACGGCATACCCAGTGTACCAGTGGTTTATTGCCTGTGGTGGTGATTGAAGTAAATGCTGAATGCCAGAAAACAGATGTCATTTATTTTCCCTTTTCAAGTCCATGGATCCTCTGTATTTGAACACAGAATAAGAATCTTTGGCTATAAAGATCACAGAGCTAATGAGTTATAGAACCACAGTAAGCAGCGACAGTAATATGTTTATCGTGTCTATGTGAGAAACCAAGCTAGATATTACATCACTGTAATGACTTGAAGAAGTCCTTGCCCTAATGCATTCATTGGGGCTGAAATGGAGTTCCCTGGTGGCACAGTGGGTTAAGTATCCAGCACCGTCACTGCTGTGGCTTGGGTTGTTGCTGTGGCACAGGTTTGACCCCTGGCCCCGGAACTTCTGCATAGCCAAATAAAGTGGGGGTGGGGCACATTAAAAAAAAAAAAAAAGCACTGAGGCTAAGAAAACAAGGAATAGAGAATTAATATTTATTATGCATTTACCTTGTGACGGGCACTGTTCTGAAGCCTTTATTTCAGTGTGTCCCGGGTGTATATGGTCTTGGAGATACCTTCAGGGGAGCCATGAGATTAAAACGTTTTTGGTAGTAATACTAAGATTTTATTGGCCTGTTTTCACTTCATTCTCTCACAGGTATATAGTATAGTTTCCCAGAGGCAATGCCAGGTCTGATGCAGGGACAGATTGAATGCAGAGGCAGATATGAGAATCCAGCGGCCTTTTGTGAAGACAGACATTAAAGATACTTACAAATATGCAAAACAGTGCCACTCTTCTAAGTGCTTTTCTTTGGAAAAGTAGTTTTGAACTAAATATATATATATTTCTGCAAGGATGTATTGAGTTTATTGTAGTTACTTTAATTAGCAAATAAGTCTTTTCAAGAATTCAACTGCACGTTGCTGTGGGTCACATGTTCAATCCCTGGCCAGGCACTGTGGGTTAAAGGCTCTGGCATGGCCACAGCTGTGTTGTAGGCTGCAGCTGTGGCTGGGATTCAATCCCTGGCCCAGGAACTTCCATATGCCTTGGGTGCGGCCATTAAAAAAAAAAGGGCAGCAAAAATAAAACAGCAGTGTGCTGGATTCTGGCTTGATGCTCTTGCCTGTCAAGCCATTTTTCTCCACTAAAAGAGGGAGGAGGCTGGTGCCCAACTGAAACTTTCTCTTTGGTGTATGTGGATTCTTGTTATCTGTGGTATTTAGTGTCCTATAAAGTCATGGTGAACACTGACTTAGTGAATATTGAACCGTTGGTCTTAGGGGAAGTACAAGGTCAGGTTCCTATGAGCCTCTGGTCACATTTTCATCAACTGATTAATGTATAACCTTCATGTTATATACACATGTTATATTTCATGTGTGTTTCTGTTTAATATTTAAAGACCTTATTTAACACAAATCATTAATTCACTAACATTTAACTCATGGCCAGTAGCTGTATGTATAACTCAAGCCTGCACGAAGCTTGTCTAACACACGTATTTTCTCTGTAAGGCAAATCCCAGCCTTTTGGGGCTTGGGAACATGACATAGCACTTTAGAAGTATGCTTGAAGGGTCAATTAAACAGCAGAATCATTAACAAAAAGCACAAAATGAGAAAAACATGATGCAAAGCTTGAGATGCTGAGAAGGACTTTGTTTACAGTATGAGAACTGAGGCAAAAAGGTGGAGACTCCCCTTGTCCAACTTCAAGCAGAAACTTGTATGTCACATTTTGCTGCTCTGCACACAATTGGGAGTAACCTTGAAAGCATCAGGGATGTTGATTTGGGGGTTACACGTAAATTTTAGTGAGTGGGAGATTTTGCAAATACCGTAGAATCTGCCAATAGTGAGGATCAACCAGAGTTAGGGAAAAGAGAATTGAAACTGGAATCATGTTCTTGTGTTATTCAGGTGTCAGTTTGAAAAATCCCTCCTTAGAGCTTTCTTGGAACCGCAGCTGAAGGGACTGCTGTCTTTGCCGCCCTCTACCTGGCCACGCCTCTCAGTGTCTCCCCTTTTCCCTAATTGTCCTATTTGTTTGTGTTTACTGTCTCATAAACTGGAATGTAAAGTTATGAGGACAGGAACTTTAGCCTTTTCATCGGTGTCCCCAGCCCTGGGGACAGCACCTGGTACCTGGTCAGCACTCAGTCAATAAATGCTGAAGAAATAAATGAATGCTGTTATTTACCTAAATTTGTCTTGTATGCCCCAGGAGGGAATTTTCCCCACATTGTGGAATATTTTGCTTTATGTACACTAACAGTGAGGTATAAGCAAAAGCAGTAAGAAAAGGAACATTTAAAAAAAATAGATAAAAGAGATTTTTTCTGCACCCTCAGCATGTGGAGGTTCCTAGGCCAGCGACAGAACCTCTGCCACAGTAGTGACCTGACCTGCTGCTGTGACAATGCTGGATCCTTAACCCACTGTGCCACAAGGGAACTCCCGCTTTTTTTCCCCCTTTGTTATTTGTGGAGGCTTCTCAGAGGAAGGTGCCTTGTAGTACTCGTTGGATGGAAAGAAAAGGCTTGACCACCATGGTGGTGAATAGGGTTTAGGAGGTTCTGACTCATTGGATTGCTGCCATGTTGGGCATGAGTTGGAAAGGAAAGAAGATGAAGTCTGCTGGAAAAAAACAAGATATTTAAATTCATCGGTTACTTTTTATTACCAAAAAGGTATCGAGGAGTTCCCTGGTGGCTCAGTGGGTTAAGGACCTGGTATTGGTACTGCTGTGGCTTGGCTCACTGCTGTGACACGGCTTGGATCCCAGGCCTGAGGACTTATGCAAGCTGTGGGTGTGGCCAAAAAAAAGGAGTCGAGATGCCTTACAATAAGCTTGCCTATCCTGTACTCAGTGTAATTAAACAAAAAGATGAGATCACAAGTAACGTGGAGAAGAAAAGTAATTTAGAGTATTGCCAGGACCTTTGGAGCAAAAGTAGTAGTTATGCAAAATTTAATTTGTCCAAGTTTATAGAAGGCTTTTTGTAGTTAGTGCTCAAATCTGCCATCATGTTAGCTGAAGCTTCAATTTGTGCTTTCTCCTCATCTAAATTTTAAGGAACAAACCAGTGGGGTTTGAGGGTAAGGAATCAAGTCTTAGTGCAATGAATTTTTCCATGAAGGAAAAAAGTTTTGGGGTTCCCATCGTAGCACAGCGGTTAATGAACCCGACTAGTATCCATGACGACACAGGTTCCATCCCTGGCCTCGCTTGGTGGGTTAAGGATCGTTGCCGTGAGCTGTGGTGTAGGTCGCAGATGTGGCTCAGATGTGGCGTTGCTGTTCCTGTGGCGTAGACCGGCAGCTACAGCTCTGTTGGACCCCTAGCCTGGGAATCTCCATATGTCTTGGGTGTGGCCCTAAAAAGTAAAAAAAAAAAAAAAGTTCCAACTTCTAGGTTTTTTTTTTTTTCCCAGCAATACTCAGTATAGTAGCATAATACCTTTATACATGTAAAATATTTTAGTACTGCCAAAAGAATATGAAAAGATATATGGGTCAGAATCACAGCTCATTTTAGTTCTTCAAAGTGAGTTGTAATAGAATAGAATTATAATAGAATTTGACTCTTTTCTCTGGCCCAGGAACTTAACTGTGGTCACATGGTTTGTTTTTTTACTAAATATTTCCAAGGAGGGAAAAATCATTTTCTTCCTCATCAGGTAGGTAAACTCACCCATGAAATGTCCACTGTGAATGGACATTAAAGGATATGAGAAATCCTTTGGGAGTCCCTTGACCTTGGTTTATAAGTAGCCTCCAGCATACTTCAGGAATAATAGAGCTGTGTTTTCAAGCTTAAAAAAAGTGCTTTTGAGATCAGGCTAAGGAACGCTCTTGAGGCAGAGATTGGGTGAGCAAGGCAGAGCAGGGCTGCTTGTGTTCATTTCATTTTTCCTTCTCCCAGCCTGGGCCGCCCATCAGAGCTCTACCGATTGTCTGAATCGCTGGCTGCCACTTCTCCAGCAAGAGACAAAAGTGAGGTTTGTCTTTTCACAAACCTCTGTGCCATTGCAAAGCTGCTGTTGTTTACACAGGTCCACCTTGCCAGACTGTGTCATTTTTCTCTTACATTTCTATACCCCGTGGGATTGTCCACCGTCCCTTAAAGTAATGGGACCCCCAAGATGCCCTCTAATAATCTTTTTCCTTTTCTCTCTTTTTTTGTCCGCCCCACGGCATATGGAGTTCCCAGGGCAGGGATCAGATCCAAGTCAAATTTGTGACCCATACCGCACCTGCGGCAACGTTGGGTTTTTAACCCACTGTGCGGGGCTGGGAATTGAACCCTGCATCCTGGCACTGCAGTGACACTGCCAATCCTGTTGCGCCACAGCGGGAACTTCAGAAATCTTTTTTTTTTTTTTTTGGCTTCACCTGAGGCACACAGGAGTTCCTGGACCAGGGATTAAACCTGGCCACGGCAGTGACAGTGCTGGGTCTTAAACCTCCAGGTGGCCATGGAATTCCTCCCTCTAAGAATCCTTGTCATCCGTTTTTGTTTTTTGTTTTGTCTTTTAAAACACCTTGAGAGGGAGTTCCTGTCTTGGCAAAGCGGAAACGAATCTGACTAGGAACTGTGTGGCTGCGGGTTCAATCCCTGGCCTCGCTCAGTGGGTTAAGGATCTGGCATTGCCGTGAGATGTGGTGTAGGTTGCAAACACGGCTTGGATCCTGAGTTGCTGTGGCTATGGCGTAGGCCAGGAGCTACAGCTCCAGTTTAACCCCTAGCCTGGGAACCTCCATATGCCGCGGGTGCGGCCCTAGATAAGGCAAAAAGACAAAAAAATAAAAATAAAGTGAAACAACTTGAGGAAAGGAAATTGCAGCAGAGATTAATTTCTTTTTGAAAATAGGTCTTTTATGACTCAACCAAGTGAGGAATTCTGTGCCCTACTGTGCAGGTTTGTTACCTGCACGCACGTGCATGTGGTGAGGCTGGAGGCACTGTATTTATTTTGTACTTTCTGAGAGCATGGGACCAGAGGGGTCTCACCCCCCCAGCCTTCCTGCCAGAGAGTTATAACAAGTAGTCATATATCTTAAGAGGCTTCGCCTTTTTGTGTATACCATCATAGAATGTTAAGAACTAGATTCTGGGAGATCCCGTCGTGGTTCAGTGGTTAACGAATCTGACTAGGAACCATGAGGTTGCGGGTTCGATCCCTGGCCTTGCTCAGCGGGTTAAGGATCCGGCGCTGCCGTGAGCTGTGGTGTAGGTTGCAGATGTGGCTCAGATCCCGCATTGCTGTGGCTGTGGCGCAGGCCAGCGGCTACAGCTCCGATTTGACCCCTAGCCTGGGAACCTCCATATGCCGCGGGTGCGGCCCTAGATAAAGCAAAAAGACAAAAAAAAAACTAGATTCTGTATGTATCACTTCTTGGCCAGCACCTCCTTTATTGGAAAAATATGCCCCTAAGGCATAAAATGACTTCACCAAGATCCCAGGGCTAGTAGCAAATGTGTTTTAACTCGCTTTCTAGCTGCTTCCTTTTTTTTCACAACTCTGGAGAAAGCAAGGTGTTTTTATTTTCCCCCCAGTCATTTTAGGGCCACACAATACGTCTGGTTAACATCAATCACCACACAGTTACAAATTACTTTTTTTTTAATGAAAACTTTAAAAATCTACTCTTAGAAATGTTCACATACACAGTATTATTAACTATAGTCACCATGCTGTACACTTCATGCCCAGGATTTATTTATCTTATAACTGGAAATTTGTACTTTTTGACCCCCCGTTCACTACTTTTGCCCCCACTCACGGCGACCACCAATTTGTTCTCTGTATTTATGTTGTTGTTTGTAGCTTCTGCGTATGAGTAATATTATGTAGTACTTGTCTTTCTGACCTATTTCATTTAGCAGAATGCCTTCAGGGTCCACCCATGTTGTCACAAATAGCAGGATTGCCTTCTTTTCTAATGGCTTTTCCACATTTTTGAGTTAGTGTTTTTGTTTTCTTCAGGTAAATGCCCAGAAGTAGAATTTCTGGATCATGTGGTAGTTCTGTTTTTAATTTTTTTTTTTTTAGGAACCTCCATACCGTTTTCCTTAGTGGTTTCACCAGTTTGCATTCCCACCAGCAGTGTGCGAGGTATCCCTTTTCTGCACAGCCTTGCCAGTGTTTGCTATCTCTTGTCATTTTGATAATTGCCTTTCTGACAGGTGTGAGGTGATATCTCATTGTGGTTTGTATTTGCATTCGCCTGATGGTTAGTGATGTGGAGCATCTTTGCTCCTGGCCATGTGTATGTCTTCTCTGGAAAAAAAAAAGTCTATTTCCTGCCTTTTTTTTTTTTTTTTTGGTCTTTTTGTCTATTTCGAGCCGTGCCCGAGGCATATGGGAATTCCTAGGCTAGGAATTGAATCAGAGCTGTAGCCACTGGCCTACACCACAGCCACAGCAACGCAGGAACCAAGCCGCGTCTGCCACCTGCACCACAGCTCATGGCAATGCCTGAGCCCCAACCCACTGATCCAGGCCAGGGATCGAACCCACAACCCCATGGTTCCTAGTCAGATCCATTTCCCCTGTGCCATGATGAGAACTCCATCCTGCCCAGTTTTTAATTGGGTTGTTTAGGGCTTTTTTTTTTTTTTTTTTGGATATTGAATAGCGTGAGTTCTTTATCAGTTTTGGATATTATCCTCTTCTCTGATGTATGATTTACAAATATTCCCTCTTTTGGTTGGTTGCCTTTTCATTTTGTTGGTGGTTTCCTTTGCCGATAACCTTCCCCTTTGAAGCGTTCTAGGAAGGAAATGTGTTTGGAGGTTTGAGCCTGCAAAGTGGAAGTCACGCTTTGGGTTCCAGGGTACTCACTATGTCTCAGGCCAGCAGCCGGCCCTGTGTCTCTGGTCCTCTGCACCGTGGTGGTGACACGATGTCAGGCACAAAATTAATAAGGAGCTTGACATTCTCGTGACATTACATGTTGGAGGATGAATGTTACTGTGGTTTACAAAGTGCTGATGGGTGAAGGGAGGGCTGTGTATTGGTCACGAGGATTTTAAAACTGACCTGGACGTGAGAGCAGGTGGCTTTTTTTTTGTAGATTGATATTTTAAACAAAATGAGTGATGCCTTATTCTAAAAACTTGACCTGGGAGGAGTTTGAGTAAAGCTCCTTGGCCTGGCCTTTGAGCCTCCTTCAGAATAGGTACAAACAGCAGGTTGCTTTTGCTCTTTGCTGTGTGAAGCAGACAGGCCACCCCTCAGTGCGTGATGGCCAGATTCACTTTAGTTAATTTCCATCTTGCAGGATTCTGACGCACAGTTTCTGGGAACTTACACAATTCTGTATATTTTCTTTCTTTTTTTTGTCTTTTGTCTTTTTTAGGGCTGCACTCACGGCATATGGAGGTTCCCAGGCTAGGGGTCGAATCAGAGCTACAGCTGCCGGCCTACACCACAGCCACAGCAATGCCGGATCTGGGCTGAGTCTGCGACCTACACCACAGCTCATGGCAACACTGGATACTTACCCACTGAGTGAGACTGTGGATCAAACCCATGTCCTCATGGGTACTAGTTGGGTTTGTAACCCACTGAGTCACAACGGGAGCCCCTCCTGGGTCTTATAATAGTACTGTGTGTGCAGAACACTGTGATCTTAAAATCCAATTAAAATTGGTGCAATCTTTATCAAATAATTGATTAAAATAAAAAATGCACACATCCTCAGATTTAGCAATTCCATCATGGTAAGTTGGTCCAGCAGATAAACTAACACATGTGAAGAATGATATATGGACATGTTTATTCATTACAGCATTATTTATAGCAAAAACATAAACCCAGCTTAAATGCAAATCAGTTGGGAACAGGCTGTTATTTATGACATATGCACACAATGGAATGCTATACAGCTATTTAAAAGGATCAGACTTAGAATATATTTGCTAAGGATGACACTGGCATTCAGTAATTTAAAAGCTGATCTCTTCCACAAACGAATTTGGGCCAGTTGATTTTCTATATTGAGAAAAGATACTGGTCTCCTGCTTAATGCCATATAAAAATTGTCTGAAAGATAAAATAGTGAAGCTTTCAGAAGAAAAGATAGAACATTTCGACCTTGGAGTAGGCGGAGAGTTCTTAAAAAGACACACACAAAAACTAACTTTAAAAGAATAAAATTATACTGAATCATAATAAAATTAAGATCATCTGTTCAGGAGCTCTCGCTGTGGCACAGTGGGTTGTCTTTTTGGTGACACGGGTTTGATCCCTGATCAGCTGAATGGGTTAAGGATTTGGCATTGGTGTAGCTGTCGTGTAGGTCGCAGCTGTGGCCTGGACTTCCTCTCTGGTCAGGGAGCTTTCAGATGCCACAGGTGTGGCCAGAAGAAAACCAAAAAAAACCCAAAAACAGCAGAAAAAAGAACTTCTGTCCACTGAAAGACACCTTTAAAATAGCCCACAGAGCAGAGAGAAGATAGTCTAAATTCGCTCACATATTTGACCAATAGATCTATTGTGAATATATAAAAACTACAAGTTAATAATGCAATAATAACCCAATAGAAAAATGGGCAAAAGATCTGAATAGATGCTTCACAAAAAAATGATACCCAAAATCCTGTAAATATTTGGAAAGGAATTGATCTCCGTTTGTCCCCACAGGGATGCAAACACAGTGCTAGAGAGCTACAACCCCAGCAGCAGGACTGAATTCAGGGGAAAAAAAAAAAAAAGACCCACCCCAAACCTCAGAAACAGAGATTCCAACTTTTGGCAGGATATGTGGCCATAGGAAGCCTCGTGCACTGGTGGGAGCGTAAATTGGTTCAACCGCTTTGGAAACCTGGTTAGGAGTTCCTAGTCAAATTAGACATATGCCTACCTTGCGGTTCCACTCTTAGGAAAGTGAAAAATTTCCACAAAAAGACTTGCGTGGACGGTTGTTACTGCACTATTCGAAACAGCCTTTAATTGGAAAGGACGCACAGTCCTGCCAACAGTTGAATGGCGTTTAAATTGCAGCTTCCTCACACCAGGAAATACTTGAAGACAGTGAGAATGAGTGACTGTACATGTACGCGCAACAGTACAGATGAGTCTCAGAAACCTGAGGCTAAGTGAGAGCAGGCAGACACAAAAGAGCCCATAGTGTGTTATTCAGTTCCTGTAAATACCAGGCCAGCTGTTTTTGCAAGTCAGGGTAGTGGTTGCCCTAGATGTCTGTAGGGTAAAGGGGTGGCGGTTGTGCTGGAAAGGAGGATGAACAGGGCACTCAGGTTGCGCATAATACTTGTTCTGTTTCTTGATCTGGGTACCGGTTAGGTGGGTGCACTCAGTTAATGAAAATTTAGTGAAATGTACATGGATGGTAAGTGCGCTTTATATTATTACACTTAAATTGAGGAGTTCCTGTCGTGGCTCAGTGGAAACGAATCTGACTAGGAACCATGAGGTTTCGGGTTCGATCCCTGGCCTTGCTCAGTGGGTTAAGGATCTGGTGTTGCCGTGAGCTGTGGTGTAGGTCACAGACATGGCTTGGATCCCGCATTGCTGTGGCTTGCAATAGACCAAGAAGAGTGTATGTTGGTGTGTACTTGTAAATGCTAGATTATTTCTGAAAGTGTGCCTAAGAAATTATCCATTAATTATTTTTTGGAAGGGAATGGTGTAGAGAGAAGAGTGGAGAGAGTTTTTATGGAATATTTTTCCACCTTTTAAAGGTTGTGCAATGTGAATGGATTACCAAGTTAGACAAATAAATTGAATTTAACAATCCTATTACCAATGTAATTTATGAGCTAAAGACAGCAGCTGTTGTCACCTTGCTTTAGAGACCCGGCAACTGAAACAGACTAATTTTGGTGGTTTGCCCCAAATCACACAGGATGTCTTGGCTGGGTTTGGCAAGTAGGCCTTCCACCCTATTTCAAACTATGCTAACTCTTGCATATTCTCGCAAAAGTCTAATTTTGTACCTTCCTGTATTTTTTTTTTTTTTTTGTCTTTTTGTTCTTTTAGGGCTGCACCAGTGGCATGTGGAGGTTCCCAGGCTAGGGGTCGAATCAGAGCTCTTGCCGCCGGCCTAGGCCACAGCCACAGCAACACCGGATCCAAGCTGTGTCTGCGACCTACACCACGGCTCACAGCAACGCCGGATCTATAACCCACTGAGCAAGGCCAGGGATCAAACCTGCAACCTCATGGTTCCTAGCTGGATTCGTTTCCACTGCGCCACGACGGGAACTCCCTTTCCTGTATTTTTGTTTTGTTTTGTTTTTTTTGCCTTTATCTAGGGCCGCACCCGCGGCATATGGAGGTTCCCAGGCTAGGGGTCTAACAGGAGCTGTAGCCGCCGGCCTTCGCCACAGCAACAGCAACGCGGGATCCGAGCCGCGTCTGCGACCTACACCACAGCTCACGGCAATGCCGGATCCTTAACCCACTGAGCAAGGCCGGGGATCGAACCCGCAACCTCATGGTTCCTAGTCGGGTTCATTAGCACTGAACCACAAAGGGAACTCCACCTTTCCTGTATTCTTGATGACCGTCTTTAATTTAGTACACTTTGCTTTCTACCGTTTAGTTAATTACTCATGACGCATTCTGTCTCTGCTTATAATCAAAACCCAAGACTTTGCTTCAGTGAAGGGCAAACATGAAATTTTCGTGTTTATGCTAGTCTCATCTCTTTATTGTCCTAAAATTTAAAACTCGTGGAATCATATCTCATTTTGATTTGCTGGTGGTTTTTAGGATCTCAATGGCCCTTTTTTTAGGATCTAAATGGCGCTTTTAGGGTAGGTAAACCATTAGTCTCAGACTTTGACTTATCTGTTTGAAGACAATAAAATATGTCACTGTCCTTTTTTTTTTCTTCTTTTTTGGCTACCTTGCGACATACGGAGTTCCCTGGGCCAGGGGTCAGCTCTGAGTGGCTCTTGCAACCTAAGCTGCAGCTGCGGCAACGCCTGATCCTTAACTTACTCACTGTGCTGGACGGGGGATCAAACCTGTGTCCCATGGCTCCCAAGACACTGCTGATTCCATTGGTGGCACAGCAGGAACTCCTGTTACTGTCTTACATGGTAATAGACATTCCAGGGCCTACACAAGACTTGAAGTATTTCACCAATGAAACAGAACATTTATACATAATTATTTCTGTGGTATTAATGACATCACTAAAGGCATGTCTTTAAAAAATGAATCATATTCTGGGAGTTCCCATCATGGATCAGCAGTTAATGAACCTGACTGGCATCCATGAGGACTCAGGTTCGATCCCTGGCGTCACTCAGTGGGTTAAGGATCTGGCGTTGCCGTGAGCTGTGGTGTAGGCTGCAGAAGTGGCTCAGATCCCGTGTTGCTGTGACTGTGGTGTAGGCCGGCAGCTGTAGCTCCGACTGGATCCCTAGCCTAGGAAGCTCCATATGCTGCAGGTGCGGCCCTAAAAAGAAAGACAAAAAAAAAAAGAATCATATTCTGAGCTACCAGAGAAATTGAAATGCAATTATAGATTTACTCAGGGACGCATGATAAGCTAACATCAGAACCATGGTTACTACGTACGGTCCTGCAGACCATAGTACGTGCCTTGGGGCCAAGCCATGCCTGAAATCGTAATTGTTAAGGTAGATGCAAAAGTCGTTGACTGCAGAGTGAAAGTTTCTAGAGCAGCTTCTTGTGGATTGGAAGTTCAAAGTCCACATCTAGTAACTTTTATTACTCTTTGCATTTGTGAAGTCATGGAAGGCTCTCAGCCAAGTGAGAAGGTGGGAATAAGATTAGCACACTTCCTGGTCCAGTGGGCAGTACGCAGTCATTATCTGAAAGCCTGCTGGGGGGGGAGCCTGCCCGACAGGAGGCTGGCCTGGCCATCAGGGGCCCTTGGTACATGCAGAGCAGGCTCTATTCCTAAGTAGGTAAGACTGGTTCGCTCTGAACCCATCCTCAAAGGTCCAGACTAGATTTAGTATATTTCCAATTTCAAAGCCTTATGGCTGGACATGGCCTGGTCTTGCAGGAATCTCCATGGAACGTGTTTGCATTCCCAAGGGTCTCCGTGTACTGGGACTTTTGCCTCTATCTGTTCCTGTACTTTTTTTTTTTTTTTTGGTTTTTTTGCCTTGATGTAGAGCCGCACCCACGGCATATGGAGGTTCCCAGGCTAGGGGTCTAACAGGAGCTGTAGCTGCCAGCCTATACCACAGCCACAGCAACGCGGGATCTGAGCCGCGTCTGTGACCTACACTACAGCTCACGGCAACGCCGGATCCTTAACTCACTGAGCAAGGTCAGGGATCGAACCTGCAACCTCTTGGTTCCTAGTCGGATTCGTTAACCACTGAGCCACGATGGAATTCCTTTTTTTTTTTTTCCAACCGAAATTTGAATCTGTTCTCCCTGTGACCCTTCCCTGAGCACCCGCTATGCTCTCCAGGCATCATGGGGCAGTTGTGAGGATTATTTGCCATAAGAAGTGTATCGAAAATACGCATAAAGTAGACAGGGGCTTTGTAAAGGCTGGATGCCTTCCTTCACTTTGGCCCGACAAGACTGCCACAAAATCCATCATCTGCACCCTCAAGAACTCAGAGACATTTGTGACCAGGAGCTCTAGGGCAGCTGTTTCTGGTCCTACCACACAGGTGATCAGAGAAGCTGAAAACAGGACTCCATTGAGCACGGGGTCCTGGATGATGACCTTATGGGCCCATGACCTTCCTTAAAGAAGCTTGGCCTCCATTCGAGTCGTGGAGTTGTCTGCATGCGAATACTCTGGAATCATTTTTCAAGAGGAACTTTCTGTGCCCTGGGAGAGGCTGGTTCCCGCTTCATCTTCGGCCACGTTGAGGCTTGTCACTCAAGCTTGTCGTCAGACTGTTTGAGAGCTTTGAGGGAGGTCTGTTTGTCCGCTCACAGATTCAGAAATGTTGTGGGTCTGTGGAGGAACTGCTTTCATGTGGCTCTGGGCTGAGCCAAGAGCCTTGGAAATTGTGAATCTCTCTCTCTGTTTTTTTCCTGAATTAGTCTGCTTGCTCGGTTCAGATGTGACCTTGTGACTTATTTCAGGAGCAAATGGCCCACTCCTTGAAGCAAACCCTCATCCCATCACCTTTCTCTTTGGGTGGCATTTTGATTCTGATTTAATGCAGATTTTAGGCCAGGAAAACTGAGAGCCCCTCATTTGTTGCCCAAAGGACTGAATTTTTAAGGATCAAATCAGAGTGTATTGGGAAGTCTGAACAGGTGGACTTTTGCTCTCATGGGTTTTCTTTTTTTCCCCCAACTTTACTTTCAGGTTGATTTCTTTTAGATCCCAGGGGGCAAAATTCCTTGTTGAGGAGGCTTCAGCTACCAGTTACAAAGCTTTAGGAAAGTACAGCACCTCTGTTGTCCTATCTTCCTAAAACTGCTCCTATCAAGAAAGGACAGATGGAGGAAATATAAATGATATCTAAAACGAAACATGTGTTCCGCCCTAATACATCTTTATCTTCCTGCTTTTATCAGCAGTCTTAAATGACAAGGTTTTATACTTGGGGAAGATTAGAAGGCTTGTTTTCTTGCTAAAACAGTCACTCTGCCATGTTCTTTTGTCTGCCTTTGTTCTGAGAATTTTTTTAAGCTAGTTTTTCACACCATGTGTTTGGATTAAGCCTCAGGAATTATCCATTTCACAGAAGTCACTTGTTTTTTTTTTCTATTCTGGGGGGCATTTAGTAGGGTTTGGTGGGGTGATGGGGGGAATGAAGCCAACAGAGGTACTGAAACCAGGATTAGGAAGCTAGGCTTGTGTTTCAGTGTCTGTTACGGACACCGTCGAAGGACTTGACTATCTTTAGCTTAGTTTTTCCATCTGTAAAGTAGAGATAATACTTTCTACCTTCCAGATTCTCAGTGTGAAGAGTTTTCAGTGTTTGAATTATTCTGCAAGTGAAGCATTGCCAGTGAGGCCGCCTTCACTGGACCCCAGAATGTCAGGCTCCAATGTCAACATGACGTTGAACTTGCTGCCTGAAGACCTACTCAGGAGGTTTTGTCCAGAAAAAGCTTTGGGGCCAAGAAAGCCGTTTCTCCCTGGCCTTTCCCTTCACATGCCAATTGTAATCTGATAGTTTTC
>PVHT021183556.1:12898716-12927452 GCA_004024745.2 Catagonus wagneri | reverse complement strand
GGGGGGTTGAGTGTGGTTTGAAGTGTGAATCTGATGTTGTCAGATCAAAGTTGAATCCCCATGTTTAATCCCTGACTTTTCCTTCTCTTACTGGCATTTGGATCTAGCGAAGGAGATTCGCACACATGCCAGATCCAAGCCTTGAGCAGGCTTCCAGACTTAGGTGCTCTCGGTACTGATTCTGTTGTCAGGGCCCAGATCTGCCTGGGGAACTCATGGGTTAGCGGACTTAGAATTGTGCGTAGCACTCATGGAAAGAAGCGTTCACCAGGTGCTTATCAAGTAGCCAGCTGAGGAGCGGGGCTGTGGCCGTCACTTGGAAGGGCCCAGAGAAGTGGACACTGGTCTCATTCGTGGGAAGTTTATATTGAATCAAAGGACCCCAATGTGTGAAGCCAGAAATAACTGTAGTAAAAGGCCGAACATGAAGCGGGGGCAGAGAAGTACTTTTTGGTTTCCAGGATTTCAGGGAAGCAGAGGTTGTCCTAATAGAGGGAACTGGGTTTCAGGGAAGAAGATGAACTCGATAGAGATGGACATTCACGTTTGGAGAGGCTGGGATGTCGTTTAGCATGAGTGCTGGCTGCAAGATAGGTCCTAGCGGCCGGTGGAAGAGGAGGATGTTGTTTTGGCTGGAGCGAAGGCTGGGTAAAGGGGAGAAGAGGGAGTTCCTGTTGTGGTGCAGCAGAAACGAATCCGACTAGGAACCGTGAAGTTGTGGGTTCGATCCCTGGCCTCACTTGGTGGGTTAAGGATCCGGCTTTGCCGTGAGCTGTGGTGTAGTTTGCAGACGCGGCTGGGATCTGGCGTTGCTGTGGCTGTGGTGTAGGCCGGCAGCTGTAGCTCCGATTAGACCCCTAGCCTGGGAACTTCTTAAGCCACAGGTGCGGCCCTAACAAGCAAAAAAAGAAAAAAAAAGAGAAACAGAGGGAAATGATGTAGATTATGCCTGATTGTGTGGTGGGGGGCTTGTTTATCTTGATTTTTTTTTCTTCCTTTGAACCACTAATGCCACAGTGGTGTGCTGGCAAACGAGCTCTAGGAAAACCAAAAAGGCACTAATTTGTAGCGTCTGCCAGTGTCTGTGGTGTAAACACTCCCACTGTGGGCAGTTTCAAATGACCAGTGAACTGGCAAAGAGCCCTCAGAATTCTTGAGCAGTTCGCAGTTGCACACGCCAGTGCAAGCCCACTGCCGCACAGCCTGGGTTAGCGCCTAACGACAGCTAGGCATCCTTGCACCTGTCTGGGCACAGCCCCTGCAGCGGACCTGGGGAAAGGTCGAGGTAGGCGTCCTTCACGGCTTATTTGACTCCGGCAGTCACGAGGACGGGTGCACAGGTGGGTCCAGCATCCCGGGGAGGCAATCCCGTACTCTGGACAGCGACATCAGTCTTGGCCCAAAGAACGTAGTGGAGTCCATCAGATTCCCTGTCTGGGGAATTTGGACAAAGGAATCTCAAGCTTTTGCCATAGAGGCGAGAGCTCAAAGGATGTCATTTGAGAGGGCTGAATCCGTGGCCGACTGAAGTCCCACAGCAGCCAACGTTATGAATGAGAAAACCAGATGGAAACTGAGGAAGCTGATTGATAGGAGGAAACAGGTGTGGAGAGAAACCCGTCTCCCTGTTGGGCGGCCGGGCGGAGTGTCCAGGCCCTAGAGAGCTGCCCTTATTCTCAGCAGCTTTGCAGTCCCAGGTCTCAAACAAACCTTTTCCTGGGGGAAACCTGAGAGGGTCTCTGTTCCTGGCCATGCGGTGGCCTAACTGGAAAAGTTTATATGGCACCTCAGCGTACCTTGCAGATCTTTCTGTGAATACCGCAAATCTCTTAAGAGCACAGGGCAGATCATGTGTCTCTGACTGAGGTTTACCATATGCTCTTGCCCTTTATTTCTTTGCGCGCCCTCCCTCTCTTCATTCCTCCCAAATGGCTTGTGAATAGTATATTTTTTTTCATTTCAGCAGGGCTGGTTTGGAATCCATGATTTTGAAAGAATAGCCAATAGGATATGTGTGTGTGGGGGTGAGTGGGGGTGGTGGTGCTGGGACTCACCATGAAAACCAGGAGAAAATTGGAGCTCTCTTAGTGGTAGGGAAGAAAAAGGAATTCTTTATTTGCTGAGGGCATCTGGTGAGTGAGTGCATGTGCAGATGAAATGGCATTTGAAAGAGACTTGGGGCAAATTTGAGCCTTCACCCGGTCTGATGGTCTCACCACACGCAAATTTGTGAATAATTAAATTGTTAGGCAGGCAAAGGCACGCTTTCTGGTTTGTCCAGAGGCTTCGTCAGCCATGAGAGCAGCCATACTGGGAGTGCAGTGGTCTAGGATGGAAGTCTGTCATTGTGAGGGGCGGGCCCTCTCATTCTAAGGGAACGTTGCAGGGGAAGGAGCTGCTGGGGGACGGGGGACTGCCTGGGATCAAGAAATGTGGGTTCTGCTTAGAACTCTCATTAACCAGCTGTTGGCTCACCCATAATGAAGGATCTTGCCAAGAGAATTTTAACTTTTTTTTTTTTTTTTTTGGTCTTTTTAAGGCCGCATCTGTGGCATATAGAGGTTCCCAGGCTGGCTAGGGGTTGAATTGGAGCTGCAGCTGCCGCCACCACAGCCATAGCAACACGGGATCTGAGCCATGTCTGCGACCTACACCACAGCTCGTGGCAACACCGGATCCTTAACTCAGTGAGCGAGGCCACGGATTGAACCTGTGCCCTCATGGATGCTAGTCGGGTTCATTGACTGCTGAGCCATGACGGGAATTCTGAGAATTTTAACTTTTTGTTTGGGAAATTAGGCTTCTTTGAAAGTCCAGTGAGAGCTGTCGATTCTTTCTGGAGAAAATGGTGCCTACGCATTCAGATAAGAGTTCACACACAGTTTTAGGAAGTTTGTAAATCTTCAAGGACTCGGGGACTCCATATTAAAAAGAACCCCTGCATTGGCTGATGTCAGAGTTGTTTTTTTTTTTTTTTCTCCCAATGTTTAGGGCTGCACCCATGGCATATGGAAGTTCCCAGGCTAGGGGTCATATTGGAGCTGCAGCTGCCGGCCTACACCACAGCCACAGCAATGCCGGATCTGAGTTGCATCTGCAACCTATACCACAACTCACAGCAAGGCTCTATCCTTAACCCACTGAGGGAGGCCAGAGATCGAACCTGCATCCTAATGGATACTAGTTGGGTTTGTAACCAGCTGAGCCAGAACAGGAACTCCTCCTGAGCTTTTTTTTTTTTTTTTTAATCTGTAAAAATGCCTTTTTTCTAAGGCTGTGGATCCTGGAAGGAACCAGGACAGTCAGCGAGGCCCCTCCTTTCTGTCACAGTGAGAGACAAGACTCCCCTGAAACACTTCAGACAGAGGAAGACTTAAGCAGCAAGGGAAGCTTGTCTGTTTTCCTCAGAGCCTCTGTAACTTCTTGAAGTGTGTGTCCTAAGCAGGCAGAAATAGTCTATTTAAAGTGTATATGCTCTAATGTCAGTGTTCAGGGCCATGAAAATTTTGGTAAAAGACTGTGGTAATGTAAAGAGTGATGGGGGAGGGGCTGCCCCAGCGTAGTGGGAGTGATCCAGAGTCACTTCTCCCAGGACCTGACATTTGGGAAGAGATCTGAATACAAGAAGCTACGCATATCTAGGGTAAGAACAGCTCGGGCAGAGGGTTTGCACAACTGAGGAGCAGTATGGAGGGTTGGGGGCTGGAGCCGAATGGGGGGGGGCAGGGAGGGGTTGGCAGAGTTCAGGTGTGGGTGGGTCTGTGTCCACTTGGGAAGCGACTGGAACTATCTTGAATGCGCTCTCATAGAGTTGGGTTATGGATGAAGCCCTCCCTTCACTAGGGTAAGTTTTGTTCGTTCCCCACAAAGGGCAAGGCCCGGAGCTGTGGGGAAGACAGGGGTCCTCATCCCCGTTATGTGTCGGTAGCGCCTGGACAGCTTTCTGAAGGTGAAAGATCCGGAGCTCCGCGACCAGACTCTCCAGGAAGGGAAGCCCAGGTCTCTGTTGTGTTTTTGTCTCTAAAACATTCCACGGGATTCTGATAAGCAGTTGCTGGACCTGCGTTGGGAGTAAGGGCGGTTGGAACAAGGCAGCCGTATCTTCAGGGAGCTTAGGACGAGCCGGAGCGGGGAGGGTGGCGCTCCAATTGTTGCATGTTCGTGGGAGAATATGTTTCATAAGAGAAGCACAAAACGTGCTAATGAGGGTTTCAGGAGAGGAAGTGAATACTTTCCGTTAGAGTGGACAGGAGACCAGGTGAAGCCAGTTTCTTCACCCATGAAACAAGGGTGATACCAGAGTAGACCGCAGAGGGCTATAAGGCCAAAGTGAATAAGTGCCTGAGAGCTTTCCAGGCACATAGTAGGTGCTCAGTAAATGTGACCACTTATTGGAGTTGGGTATTAAAGAATGGTTAGAATTTCTGAACTATCAATTGCCACCTATATAGTTTATCATCTAGTAAAGGTTTTTAAAATAAAGCTTCCACGTGCCCTGAAGTATTAGGACAGTTGGTCAACGGGGACCTGCTGTATAGCACAGAGAACCCTACCCAGTACTCTGTGATCATCTATGTGGGAAAAGAATCAGAGAGAATGGATGTGTGTATATGTATGACTGGGTCACTTTGTTGTACAGCAGAAATGATCATGGCCTTATAAATTAAATGTACTTCAAGAAAACTTGAAAAAAAAAATAAAGCTTCCATGTAAAGAACCATTCATATAGCCAGCTATTACAAAAGAAGGGGGAAAAATATAGCTGTTAGCTTGATGAGTAGTCCTAGTTGACAAGGGGCTCAAGATTTCCCAAATCTAAATCCATCAGGGTAACCTTGAACAGGAAACATTTTGTTCCTGACATCCTTTGGGGTTTGAGCTGATACATTTGAACCCTCTTCATTGTATTTATTTATTGTTTGACTTATTGGACCAGCTTTTAAGGTCCAGCTGCCAGCCAAGCATTGTGCTCAATGAGTGCACTCAAGGAGTGCACGTGAAAGTCAGACGAAGTTGTCTTCTTTATGTAGGCACCACCTAGGAAGAGGAGTGGGTACACGTCTGCCTAGGCCATCTGGATCCCGTTTCAGTCGGAAGGTCTGTTTTAAAAGGAAATCTCCAGTTGCGTCACATGACTGGGACCAGTTCATCCAAAGCAGTGTCTAAATCATTTTGCCCTCGTTGATGTCTGCATAGTGAGAGAGAGGGTCGAAGCCCCCTTTTGTGCTGGACTGGTGGGAAACCTAGGAATCGGAAGGTTCTGTCAGGCCAGCGTGATTTCTAGCGCTACCGTCTAGATGGAGCCGATAGAATGCTGCACCCTCTTCAAGCATCACATGCAAAATGCTCAGGAAATAGGTTCAGGCATGAGGGCTTGGCTCTGTTTAACTGACCCCTGAATTGTGGCTGCCAAAACCCAATGAGGATTAATCTGTTTATAGAATATTCCCTGGCGGTTCAAAGGATAATTTCTTGATTCCAAGAAAAGGGCAGGGTTGATCCTTAGCCTGAGTTTTGTGGATTGCCCGCAGTGGATGTGGGTGGGCGAGTGTGTTTGCACAGGCCCCCGGGTTGGGCCTTGGTGGAGTGGTGGAGTGTGTGGGTTGGAATGAAAGATGGAAAGTTGAACCCTGGGCTCAGTGGGAGTCTCCTCAAGAGAAAAGTTTCCTGTGGATTGGGCCAGACCCAGAGGCGGGGGAGGCCTATTTCCGGCCTGAAATGAACCAGCAATATGGAAAGGCTGGGGGGTGTTCTAGCAACTTCCCCAGGGTAGCTGTCCAAACAGGCTCTGCTCACCTAGACACAGTTGTTTGTTTCACACAAAAGTCTGGAGCTGCCTGGAAAAAATGTATCAATGCAGTAAAACAAAGCTGCTAATCTCTGGTTGTTGGTTCCCCATTTCTGGCTGGAAAACTGAGCTGTAGCTTCTCTTTTGTGTCCTTCCTGCATTGTGCTCTTTTCTGCAGACTTTCAAGACGTGAGAAACAGGAGACCCGGGAGGCAAAGCTCACTCTTAACTCCCGGGGCTGCTGTAACGGGGCTTAATTAGAGCCGTCTTTCAAGTGGCCTTACAGGAGGAATAAATTTGCTGCGTGAATACCTCCGCACACCCCAATGAGAATGCAAATTAAGTGCACATCCAGGATTATGGT
Organism: Catagonus wagneri; assembly: GCA_004024745.2. Taxonomy (NCBI): domain Eukaryota; kingdom Metazoa; phylum Chordata; class Mammalia; order Artiodactyla; family Tayassuidae; genus Catagonus; species Catagonus wagneri. The sequence goes on along the minus strand of PVHT021183556.1, from coordinate 12,921,300 downwards.
CTTTCTGATCCTGCCATCCTAACACATTTCTTTCTTTCTTTTTTTTTCTTTTCAGTCTTTTGTCATTTTAGGGTCGCACCCGTGGCATAGGGAGGTTCCCAGGCTAGGGGTCGAATCGGAGCTGTAGCTGTGGGCCTACACCACAGCCACAGCAGTGTGGATCTGAGCCGCATCTGCGACCTACACCACAGCTCACAGCAACGCCGGATCCTTAACCCACTGAGCAAGGCCAGGGATCGAACCTGAGTCCTCATGGATGCCAGTCGGGTTCGTTAACCCCTGAGCCACGACAAGAACACCTATTTATTTTTGCAGATGAGTGCAGCAGAACTGGGAGACATGACGCTTCTGCTTGTGGCAAAGAGGTCCCTTTAGGAAGGGTGTTCTGGGAGGGTTCGAGAGGCCGGGATGAGCAGAGCTACCACCGGGTCCTTTTTGCCCCCCCACCTGTCCCCACCCAGCCCCCCTACTTTTAGAGAACTAATGCTTCACCTCACTCTGCTGGTTCCTCTTTTGGTTTTAACCCTGGGTGCTTCGCTCCTCTCCTGTTGAGTTTGGTGCACAGGCGTGTGTAGACGGGCGAGCTAGAGCCCACGTGGGGCCTGTCAGTGGGAAGTGGTTTGGGGTTAAGTAATCCAGGGGTGCGAGGGGGGCAGCTGGATCTGGGCGCCACTGACAGAGGGGAAGTGGCGTTTTCACACCTGAACGTAGTTGCGTCTGATCCAGCAGCTCTCCATTTCGGCCTCACCTTTGCCTCCTCACCTTTCACAGGGTGGGATGTCCGCTGTCGTTATGTCTGCTTTGGCGCAGTGATTCTCACTGCAGGAGTGTCTGAGGGGCTGAGAAAAGCCCGCCCTCCCATCCGTCAGCCACCCCCCAGGAACCTCCCTGTGCGATTGGTCTCAGGACCGCTGAGCTGAGGTGGTTCCCTGGCCCCTTAGAGGCAGCCCCTCCCGCCCCTTTGCTGAGGGGAACAGGTCCTTGCAATTCAGTGGACGCTGGCTGCTTGGTCGGTCCCAGTCCACAAGCTGTGTCCTGTGTACCTGTGAAGGGGACAGAGATGAACGGGACGTTGGGTTGTGACACAGGGGAGAGGCCACATCTGTCGCAGGCCACCCAGGTGAGTGGGTGAGAAGGCAGAGAGGACCAGCAAGGGCTGCTCGAATCAGGATCTGAACCCAGCTTAGGTTTTATGGTCCATTGGCCGACACCAAATTGCCTCTCACCGGCAGCACGCTGGCGTGAAAGACTTCACGTGATTCTGGCTGGACGTATTCCTGCCAGGCATCCATCACCAGCTGAGTCTTTGAAGGAAGGGGCATGACCTGTGACTGGGGCTTGGGGACAACGTGCAGGCTGTTGACCTGGGGAAATCCTGGACTCTGTTCCCAGGAGGGAGCCCGGCCCTCCAGGCTGGGGCGTGGTTCTTCGGTCCGGGCTGCGTCCTCACAGTGGTTCGGCCGGACCCTTTGTGTCTGTTTGAAAAGCGTGGGGGAGTTGGATGACCGGTTTGATTTCGGCTTTCAAACGTGGATAAGCGAGAGTGACGTGGAAGTCAGTGCATTCTGTGGGAACAGAGCATCTTTGAACAAAACGGAGTCACTGTGTGTGGTGGGGGGACGTGGGGAGGTTTCTTTTCTCCGATGTCCTGGTCCCCTAGACACTGGACTCTCTAAGTGGTCCAGAAGTGTCAGTTCTTTGAGGGCAAGGACTGCTTCTTTGAGGTCCTTCCCCAGCACCAAGCCCGTTCTCGGGGCCTGGGGAGGGTCTCTCCAGCCGCTGTGCTTCTCCAGGAGGGCAAAGACGGGAGAAAGGAGCCGGCCTCCAAGAAGGGGAGTAATTTGCAGCCTACTCAATCTCTTGAACTTTATGTTATTTCCGTTTCTGGCAACTGATGTTTGTGACTACAGCATATAGCATTGCAACCCAGGCTTTTTTTTTTTTTTTTTAACCGTAATAGAATCATTTATTAAATGTTGTTCTCTTGTTACAGAATTTACAGTAATAGAAAATGACAGCTATTAACTTGGGTACCGTGTTTCCCAATCTGGAGAGAGTAAAAATGCGTGTTATAATTTCTACACTGAGTTACTAAAAATAACTTCTCAGATTTTTCTTAATCTTTTCAAACCCTGGAAATGCTGCACACACATACACAACTTCATATAATAATTGAGACAGATTTTAAAAATTCTTTTGTGTTTACAACTAATTATATTGATGACTTTTGGACACCTAAATAACGGGCATCTTAAAAAGGAGCAATTGAAGTTAGATGTCTGAGTCACCATCAGTTTTCTGAACCTACTGCTTGTGGAGCTAGTCTTGGTGATCAGTGGGCAGTGGGTCTGTTTGAGAATTTGGGTCCCTTTTTTTTTTTTTGCACCTGTATCATATTCCTGGGCCAGGGATTGAGTCTGAGCCACAGGTGTGACCTACACTGTAGCTGCAGCAATGGCAGGTCCTTTAACTCACTGTGCTCCAGAGGGAACTCTGAGAGTTTGGGGCTCTTAATTCTATGCCAGCTGATGTCAGCATTGAAGATGCCAGACGCCAGGCAAAGGAGATAGTTCCGGTGCCTTTAGTTCCAGTGACCAAGTTCACGGCCACCAAACTCAAACTTGGGCGCTTGGGTGGGAGGTATTTGTGGAGGACAGTGGTTCAAGGTTGGCCATAAGGGAACTTTGTTTCCTGAGCTAGCACTTGCAAAAAAGGGCCTGTGTCTGTGGCTTCAGAGAGAGAATTTTATTTTTGTTTAATTAATTTATTTGTCCTTTTTTTTTTTTTTTTTTTTAAAGGACTGCACTGTGGCACATGGAGGCTCCCAGGCCAGGGGTCAGTTTGGAGCTGTAGCTGCCGGCCTGCACCACAGCCACAGCAACACAGGACCCAGGTCGCATCTGCAACCCACACCACAGCTCATGGCAACGCCGGATCCCCAACCCACCGAGCGAGGCCAGGGATGGAACCTGCATCCTCATGGATGCTACTCAGGTTCGTTACCTGCTGAGCCACAAGGGGAACTCCCGCGAATTTTATTTTTAAAATAGATTTACTGAAGTACAGTTGATTTACAATGTTGTGTTCTTTCTCAAATTCTTTTCCATTGTGGTTTATCACAGGATATCGAGTATAGTTCCCAGTGCTATTCAGCAGGGCCTTTGTTGTTTATCCATTCTGTATTGAATAGTTCGTGTCACTCACCCCATCTCCTGTCCGTCCCTCCCCCATCCGCCCTCCCCCTTGGCAACCCCAAGTCTGTTGAGAGAGATAATTTTAGATGGTGTACTACATGGTGTAAATGTAACGGTGAATCAGATAGTGAGGAAATGATTCCTTTTGAATTGTCTTTCACTACCTCTGGTTTCACCAAATAGAAAGTCTCAGCATCATGTGTGTTTATAACGCCTGTAACATTTGCAGTTTCAATCTTGCTGGCTATTGTAGTGGCTAAGACTATGATCCTGATACTTGTACTACTTTGCCTTCTGCCAGGTTATTTTTCTTTTTTTTTTTCTTTTCTGTGCTAGTCTTCATGTTGGAGAACTTCCCCCAAATGTTTGCAGATCCCTTACCGATTATTCATATAGGAGAATAAGAAACTTTGAACTGGCGCCCTCTCTCTCTCTCTCTTTTTTTCCCTTTTTTGGCCACCCAGTGGTCTGTGGAGTTCCCGGGCCAGGGATCGGACCGGAGCCAAGGCTGTGGCTGTGCTGGATCTCGCTGTGCCAGGCAGGGGGTCGAACCCGCATCCTGGTGCTCCAGAGACGCTGCCGACCCCGTTCTGTCACAGTGGGAACTCCTATCTCTCTCTTTTTAAAGAACTTTGAGTGCTTTTATCTGTAGAGTTTTCTCTGGGCAGTTCAGATTCTGCCTGAAAAGATAATACATTTTGTACCTGGCCACCAGGACTCTGACACATCCGAGAAAGGAGAGGGCTGGGTTCTTCAGGGCAGCTTAGTAAGTAAACTTCTTCGTCCTGTTTCTCTTCTCCATCTCTCGTTTGCCTGCTGTCCCTGAGTTGGGAACACCTCTCCCTCAGTTTTTATGGAGGATAAACTTCTTGTGTCCTGTGGGGGTGGGGAAGGGATTGTTCTCCGCAAATGTGGAGGGGGCAAGGATGTCATTGTGTCATTCATTTATCCAGCCTCTCAGATTTCCCCGTCCTGCCAGCCTGCTTCTCCAGTCTGCCCCGTAATCGGGGTCAGTCTGTCCAGATCCCATTATTTCTGCAGGGTTTTTTTTTTCCTTCCCCCAAAGCCTCAACTGTGGTTCTCTGTTTATTAGCTTGTTTACTGTTTTTCCAATTCCAACTAAACTTTATCTTATAAATTCTCTTGCCAGTTTTCTGTTTCTGAAAGTAGATTTCCAACGAATGGAATTACTGGATCAAAGGGTAGGAATATTGAAAGTGTTTGGAGCTTTTCAAAAGCTTTAGCTGTGGAGTTCCCGTCGTGGCTCAGTGGTTAATGAACCCGACTAGGAACCATGAGGTTGCAGGTTCGATCCCTGCCCTTGCTCAGTGGGTTAAGGATCTGGCGTTGCCACAAGCTGTGGTGTAGGTTGCAGATGCGGCTCGAATCCCGCGTGGCTGTGGCTGTGGCGAAGGCCAGTGGCTATAGCTCCTGTTAGACCCCTAGCCTGGGAACCTCCATATGCCGCGGGTGCGGCCCTAGGTAAGGCCAAAAAAAAAAAAAAGCTTTAGCTGTGTTTCGCCTAATCTTAAATTCCAATTTCATGATTGCTAATCATCGTCATATCTGTCACCGCCACCATCCTGTCCATCGCTACCAGCATTGTCTTCATACCTCTCACCACCACCACCATCGTCATCATCATCATGTCTAAATGAGCACTTGCAGGGACTGTTTTAAGCACCTCCCGTTCTTAGCTCATCAGTCTCCACAGCGATCCTGCGCACAAGGCACAGTTACTACCCAGTTGGGCAGAGGAGACAATGGAGGCTTAGAGAAGTTGAACACCTTGCCCAGGGTTCCCGAGCTAGTAGGTGCTGCGGCTGAGACTCATGTTCAGACCCAACTGACCACATAGTTCTGCTGATCCTATCAGTTCACCGTCCCCTGGGCTGCCCTGTGCTTCTGCTTATCAGGGCTCGTCTTCAGGGCATTTGGGAGGGAAGAAATGTGCTCAGAGTCTCACACCCTCCCCCTTGCCTTCACTCCCTCCGTCTTAGCGAGAAGTGTTGGCACTTGCTAGGGGTCTTGGCTGTTCCTGGGAACACTGCATTTTCTCTCAAGGCAAAACTAGGTGTCGGTGTTCTCGCTGTCTTTGTACAGCGCCACTTCGCATTGTAGTGTAGACAGAATCTGTTCAAGGCTCTGCCTTCTGTGGAAAAGTGCTTTGGTTTGGGATCTAGGGTGGATGCAGATTTTTCTTTCCCCAGTAATTCCAATATTATTTCAGAGGGGATCTGAGAGGCAGACCACACACCTGAGGCCTTTACCTTAATCCCTTGTGAATAGTTCCCAAACCCATCTTTAAAATAAATGGAAATAGGAGTTCCTGTTGTGGCTCAGCAGAAACGAATCTGACTGTATTCCATGAGGATGCAGGTTTGATCCCTGGCCTCGCTCAGTGGGTTAAGCATCTGGTGTTGCCGTGAGCAGTGGTGTAAGTCGCAGATGTGGCTTGGGTCCTGTGTTGCTGTGGCTGTGGTGTAGGCCGGCAGCTACAGCTCCGATTAGACCCCTAGCTTGGGAACCTCCATATGCTGCGGATGTGGCTCTAAAAAGCAAAAATATAAAATAAAATAAAATAGGTCATATCATGTTCTTTTCTGAATGAGTGAAGAGAATAGCTCGTAGAAGACAGGTGGCCCGAATCTCCCCTTCATTCAGACAGTCCTTTGTTTTCTCAAATATAAATAAAAAAATGATATACCCCATCTCTAGCTGTTTTACAGAAGTTCCATGAGAATGGGTAAGAGGATCTCTGTAAATTTTTTTTTTTCTGCTCTAATCCAATAGGATGAGGACCAGGAATCATAGTTATTGCCACATTTCCACGCTGAGGTAGAACTCATTAGAAAGCATATTCCTTCCTCTCTAATCTCTCTGTGTTTCACCTGTTTCTACCTGTTAGCAGAGGCTCCTAGGGGAACCCCGGATGCTTTTCCTTATTTTTTTAGCAAAAGCACATAGCCCCGTCAGCTACAAAAAAAAAGCTTTTATAAAGGCTGTGGGCCGTCAGTGTTTCCTTTACTCTAAGCAGACTTTCCCATCTGCAGGAAGCATAAAGCACTGGAGGAAATTCACCCAAGTGTCATGCACACTGGGAGCCACTGACAACTGCAGACGACACATACCCCAGTCACTGACTCCCCCTCCCACCCTGGGGCACTGCTCACTCTGACTCCTGCACTGGGACCTTTGCTCTGGTTAGCTGTCTGTCTCCATTGCAAGGCTTGAAATTGAGTGCTGATTCACCGGTCCTTGGATGGCTCAGCAGTTTCCTTGGGGACCAGGGAGTGGAATATGCATGCTGGGTGTTAGTGCTCTCCAAACAGCGTGTGTGCTGCAATGTCGTATGGTTGAAAAAATGAATAAGGGAAGGATTTTTAGTATACTCCGCAATGAAGCATGTAAAATCAAATCACAACAAGTAATAGGAATGAATTGCTTTTTTTTTTTTCTTGCTTTTTTAGGGCCGCACCTGTGGCATATGGACATTCCCAGGCTAGGGGTCTAATTGGAGCTACAGTTGCCAGCCTACACCACAGCCACAGCAATGCAGGATCCGAGCCGCGTCTGTGACCTACACCACAGCTCACGGCAGTGCCAGATCCTTAACCCCGTGATCGAGGCCAGGGATCAAACCCGCAACCTCATGGTTCCTTGTCGGATTCATTTCCACTGTGCCGTGATGGGAACTCCTGGATGGCTCTTAACTGACGAGAAGTAGTATGTTGGTGTGCTGGAGCTGCTCTAACACAACACCAAGACTGGGTGGCTTGAATGACAGTCATTTCTTTCTCACAGTTTCGGAAGCTGGAAAGTCCGAGATCAGGTTGTCAGTGCGGCTGGGTTCTGGTGAAGGCTCTCTTCCTGGCCTGTAGACGGCTTCCTTGTTTTGTTCTCATACGGCTTAGAGAGAGAGGAGGAGAGAGCTCTGGTTTCTCCCTTGTCTTGCAGGGACACTAATCCTGTCATAGGGGCCCAATCCTCATGACCTCATCTAAACCTGATGACCTCTCAAAGCCCCACCTCCAAGTGCCATCGCATTGAAGACTAGGGCTGCAGTATGTGAATTTTGGGGAGGGATATAGTCATTCCATGACCAATAATTTCTTTTTTGAAAAATGTTGTAAGTGCCTGTTTACATCTTCAGGTGGATTTAGGCACTTTGGGGTAGATGCTTATTTAAATTTGTCAAAATCCTTCCGAGCATTAAATTTCTATTAATTAGGGAGACCCTGTACTTTGTGAATGAATCGTGGACATCTAGAACCTGTCACAACTGAGACTCACCACGTGACAAAGTTTTCCTGACCATCCTACCAACATATTAACTCTGCCCCCCTGACCAGCATTGCTTTGTATAGCACTTACTTTCTTTTCTTGTTTTACTTTTTCCTTTTTACAGCCACCCCTGTGGCATATGGAAGTTCCCGGGGTAGGAGTCGAATTGGAACTGCAGCTGCCGGCCTGCACCTCAGTCACGGCAACGTCAGATCCCAGCCACACGTGCGACCTATACCACAGCTTGCTGCAACTCTGGATCCTTAACCCACTGAGCGAGGCCAGGGATTGAATCCATATCCTATGGACAGTATTCAGGTTCTTAACCCACGGAGCCACTACAGGAACTCCTGACTTTTTCTGTTTTTTGTTTACTGCTGTGTGTCCACAACTACAACAAGACCAAGTTGCATTCAGTTACTGTTTGTTGAATAAATGAATGAGGCATTTTTACTTTTAACATTTTTATGCTTCCTACCTTTATATACTTAGTGTTCTTAATAATATCTCTGTAATAACAAATATCTCTTTTTCGTCCTATGGCAAATATTACAGATATTTTTATATCTGTAACAAAAAGACCAAGAAATGGGTTAGTCTGCAGTCAAATGCTCTACCACTGAGCTCTGCCCCTGAAATGGGCTACTCTGAACCTCATTCCCTTGCAGTTGGAAAACACATGCAAATGAACTAAGAATGAATCTTTCCTCAACTTGGAGAGAGAAACTTGAAATAGATTGAGAGAAGATTGGAGAAAGCTCGCCAGGGTCGGCTTGAGGCTCCTCTCTGCAGCAGGGGACGTAGCTTCATCTTTTTACCCTTCAATTCAGTAGATACAAAAACACTCAGAAAGGTAATCTTTTTAAAAATAACTACTCAAATAATAAGGAGATGTATAAAGAAAAAGCAACTGATTTCTTTGCCCCCATTTTGACCTGAGCTGTGGCACCCCTCTCAGGTCACATGTTAAGAACATAGTATGACACATATATATATATTTTTTGTCTTTTTGCCTTATCTAGGGCTGCACCCACGGCATATGGAGGTTCCCAGGCTAGGGGTCTAACAGGAGCTGTAGCTGCCGGCCTTTGCCACAGCCACAGCAACACGGGATCCGAGCCACATCTGCAACCTACACCACAGCTCACGGCAACGCCGGATCCTTAACCCACTGAACAAGGCCAGGGATCAAACCCACAACCTCATGGTTCTTAGTTGGATTCGTTAACCACTGAGCCACAATGGGAACTCCTATGACCTATAATTTAACAGCACAAATCTGTGAAATATTCCAATTAAAAATGATGGGAAGGAGTTCCCTGGTGGCTCAGTGCGTTAAGGAACTGGTGTTATCACTGCTTTGGCTTGGTTGCTTCTGCGACACAGATTTGATCCCTGGCCTGGGAACTTCCATATGTAAATATTCTTAGCACTACTGAATTGTATACTTAAAATGATTTAAATGATCGGTTTTGGAGTTCCCTGGTAGTTCAGCAGGTTAAGGATCTGGTGTCACTACTGTGGCTTGGGTTTGAACCCTGGCCTGGGAACTTCTGCATGCTGCAAATATGGCCAAAAAATGATGTAAATTACAAATTTTAAGTGTGTATTTATCACTTTTTTTTAATTTAAGTAAAACAGGAAAAGAAAGTCTGTATCATCTACATGTGTCTCAGTGCTCATATAAGTCAAATGTGTGCAGGCTACTTTTTGCTTCCTGTTTACTTAAAGAGGGTGAGGGGATCATATTAGATGTATTACTCAGCAACTTGCTTTCCTTTTTAGCCCATTTAAGGACATATTCTGAATATCTTTCCAGGTCAGTGAACATTGATCTGACTCACGTGTCTTTCAAAAATGACTAATTATCCATAGGATGTGTGTACTGGGACTTATGTAATATTTCCTTTTTCTGAGCCTCCAGGTTATTTCCAGTTTGGTTGCCATTACATACAAGGCTCTAATAAACACTTTTATTTGCATTTCCTTATATACTGCAGAATTCTGTCTGCCAACTTCCACAAATATTTGCTAAGTTGAAAGTATCATCAGACTATTTTCCAAAATGTTGATAGTAGTTCACATTCACACAGTGCTTTATAAGATGTCAGTTTGTTGGCCTTCCTGCTTCTACCAGACTTTGCAGTCTGCTGATAGATAATGATTTGTCATTATTTTTCAAACTTACGGTTGTGAAGTTGAGTATCTTTTAAAATGTACTAGCTCTGCTTTTCTTAAATGGGATCAGATAGGAAGTCTAATTTTGTTTTCTTTCAGATGAATAGCCAGTTATACCAGCACTGTTTATTAAGTCATTTTTCCTCACTTAATTAAAATGCCATTATCATGTGTATTTGGATATTTTTCTAGACTTTGATTCCACTGATTTATTTTTCTATTTCTGTATCAGTACTAAATTAACTTTGAGCATATAGAAACTTCATGATCATTTTTCCCAGTTTTACTATTTTTAAATTCTTTTTTTTTCATGTGGATGTGCAGTTGTCCCAAGCACTATTTGTTGAAAAGACTGTCCTTCCTCCATTGTATTGCCTTTTGATCCTTGGTAAAAGGCCAGTTGACTGTATTTGTGTGCATCTATTCCTGGTCTCTCTATTCTGTTCCATTGCCTTAACTGGTTTATTCTTTCACCAATACCCTACTGTTTTTTGTTGTTGTTTTTTTTTTTTGCATATGGAGGTTCCCAGGCTAGGAGTCAAATCAGAGCGGTAGCCACTGGCCTACACCATGGCTACATCACTGTGGGGTCTGAGCCACATCTGTGACCTACACCACAGTTCATGGCAATGCCAGATCCTTAACACAATGATCGAGGCTAGGGGTCGAACCTGCAGCCTAATGGATACTAGTCAGATTCATTTCCATTGAGCCACGATGGGAATTCCTACTCTACTGTTCTGATTACTACAGACTTATATTAATTCATGAAGTCAGGTAATCTCAGTCCCCCAACTTTGTCCTTCTTCAATAACGTGTTGGCTGTTTGGGTCTTTGAACTCTTTTTATAAAATTCTTAGAATCAGTTTGTCAGTATCCACAAAGTAACTTGAAGAAATTTTGTTCGAGATTGCATTGCGTCTAGATAGATCCAGTTGGGAAGAACTGACCTCTGGGCAGTATTAAGTCTTCCTATCCATGAACATGGAATATCTCTCCATTTATTTAGTTTCTTTCATTTTGTTCACTGGAGCTGTGTGGTTTTCCTCGTAAAGATCTTGTACATATTTTGTTAGCCTTATACTTAAAAGTATTTCTTTTTTTGGTGCTAATGTAAATTACGTTGTGCTTTTAATTTCATAATCCACCTGTTAATTTTTGGTAAGCAGGAAAGCGATCATCTTTTGTGTATTAACTTTGTATCTTACAGCCTTGCTATAATTGCTTGTTACTTCAGGAGCTTTTCTTTCTTTTTTTTTTTAATTCTTTTGGACTTTCTACGTAGATGATCTTGTCATCTGCAAAGACATTTTATTTTTTCCCCAACTCATGTATTGTTTATGTCCATTTCTTGCGTTACTGCGTTAGTTTGGACTTTTCCTGTATGATGTTGAAAAAGAGTGGTGAGAGGAGTCGTCTTTGACTTGTACCTGATCTCGGTAGGAAAGCTTCTAGTTTCTTACTGGTAAATGTGATGTTAACTGTAGGGTTTTTGTAGACATTCTTTATCAAGTAGAGGGAATTCCCCTCTGTTCTAGATTACTTAGAATTTTTACCATGAGTGGTCATTTGATTTTGTCAAATACATTTTCTACATCTATTGATATGATCATATAAAAATTATATAAATTTTGTTCCTCTTTGTGATTCATTTTCCATGTCTTTTATGGCTTTTTGCCCTACGGGATTGTAGTTTTTATTTGCTCAAACCTGCAGTCTTTTTGCAGTCTGGCATAGACATCGACTAAGAAAGGCTTTTCTTTTTCCAAAGTTATAAATATATTAGCTTATATTTTTTCCTTGAGTATTTTCATGATTTTATTTTTTATGTTAAATCCCTAATCTGTGTAAAATTTGTTTCATATATAGTGTGAGGGAATATCCCATGTTTTGTCTACCAGCAAAGCAATTATTTTGACAACATTTCTTTCTTTCCTTCTTTTTTTCTTTCTCCCTTTCTTTCTTTCATCTTTCTTTTTCTTTCTTTCTCTCTCCTCCCCCCCCCCCCTTCTTTGCTTTTTAGGGCCGCATCCGCGGCATATGGAAGTTCCCAGGCTAGGGGTCGAATTGGAGCCTCAGCTGCTGGCCTACGTCGCAACCACAACCACAGCAACGGGGGATACGAGCCACATCTGTAACCTACACCACAGCTCACGGCAATGCGGGATCCTTAACCCACTGAGCAAGGCCAGGGATCAAACCTGCAACCTCTTGGTTCCTAGTCCGATTCATTAACTGCTGTGCCACAATGGGAACTACAACAACATTTCTTTCTTTCTTAAAAAAAATGTTATGGCTGCACCTGCAGCATATGGAAATTCCTGGGCCAGGGATTGAAACCATAACTGCAGCCTGTGCCGCAGCTGAGGCAGTGCAGGGGCCATTAAATCATTCTGGTGAGCTGGGAATTGAACCCACACTTCTGCAATGACCTGAGCCACTGCAGTCAGATTCTTAACCCTCTGCACCACTGCAGGAACTCCTGACAATGTTTCTTGAATAAATGATTCCTGCCCCATCTTATTTGAATAACCAGTTTTATCATTTCCTACTCTCCTATATCAGGGGTCTGTTACTGGGTCTTTTAAATTATGTTGAATTTATCTGTCTCTTCTGTCACCTGTTTCATTACTGAAGCTTTAGGGTAATTTTTAAATGTCTTGGGGCAAATCTCCCTTTGTTGACTCTTCATTTTCAAATATTTAAACTTGTTTTCACCATTTATTCTTCCAGTTGAACGTAATTATCATTTCTGTATCAAATTCTTCAAACACCCAATGGGGTTTTAATTATCATTGAATTAAATGTATGTTTTATTTAGAGCATTGAAATTTTTGAGCGCCATTAAATCTTTTATTGTAGGAACATCATATGTATCGATACACTTGAGTCTTGTGTCCTCCAGTCTTTTGAACAGAAACGTTTTTGACCCAATAATTCAAAACTCAGCCGAACTTGAAGGCAACAAAGCTTTGCAGAGGCAGGAGACAGGACAGGGTATCACAGATGTGCAACTTAAATTACTTGGGGGTTGTCTTTGTCCATTCAGACTGCAGTGACAAAAAAAACCCCTACAGACTTACTGGTTTATCATCAGCAGACATTTATTGCTCACAGTTCTGGAGCCTGGAAGTCTGAGAGTAGGGTGCCAGCATGGTTGGGTGAAGACCCTGTCCCATGTCTCAGATATATTCTGTATTGTCGCATGGAAGAGGCTAGGTGGCTGGGCAGGCTCTCTTGTAATAGCACTAAAACCACCGTGATCACTCCACCCGCATCACCTAATCATTCTTTCTACAGGGCCTCACCTACCAAAACCCTCACCTTTGGGTTGGGATTTCAACATATGAACTTGTTGGGGGTGGAGGAGGAGAGGTACAGGCATTTGGTAGAGATTTACTCTAGACAGCCTTAAGATTCATCTAAATAACGCAGACATGAGGAAATAATGGTATAAAAAAGATTAGAGGTAAATTATAAACCAGTTAGACATGACTGCCTTCAACCACATATTTTAAATATAGCTACAGGAGTTCCCGTGGTGGCGCAGTGGTTAACGAATCCGACTAGGAGCCATGAGGTTGAGGGTTCAATCCCTGGCCTTGCTCAGTGGGTTAAGGATCCGGCGTTGCCGTGAGTTGTGGTGTAGGTTGCAGACACGGCTCGAATCCTGCGTTGCTGTGGCTTCGGTGTTGGCCAGTGGCTACAGCTCCTGTTAGACCCCTAGCCTGGGAACCTCCACATGCCGTGGGTGCGGCCCTAAAAAATGACAAAAAGGCAAAAAAATAAAAATAAAAATAAGTAAATAAATACAGCTACAAAATAGCATGCATCAATAATATTTGAGAAAGCAGATAAATAATAATAAAAAAAAATCAACTGGCTATAAAATTACAGAGTGGAGCTGCCAGGTTGTGTGAACAAAAACTAGCAAGTGTTCTGCGGAGGAGTCTGAGGATATAAAATTGGACTGATTTTCTCTCTTACATCAGTTGATTGATTTTTATTTTTATTTTAGTTGATTTATAATGTTCTGTCAATTTCTGCTGGACAGCGAAGTGACCCACTTGTACATATATATACATTCTTTTTCTCACAGTATCTTCCATCATGTTACATCACACATGACCAGATATAGTTCCCTGTGCTAACCAGGGGGATTTCAGTGCTTATCCACTCTAAATGCAATAGTTTGCATCTGCTAACCCCAAACTCTCAGTCCATCCCCCTCCCCTTTGGTAACCACAAGTCTCTTCTCTATGTTCATGATTTGTTTCTTTTTTGTAGAAAGGTTCATTTGTGCCATATATTAGATTCCAGATATAAATGATATCATATGACTTACTTCACTTAGTATGAGTCTCTAGTTCCATCCATGTTGCTGCAAGTGGCATTATTTTTTTTTTTATGGCTGAGTAGTATTCCATTGTGTATATGCACCACATCTTCTTAATCCATTCATCTGTTTGTTGGACATTTAGGTTGTTTGCACATCTTGGCTATTGTGTTGCAATGAACATAGGGTGCATGTATCTTTTTCAATGAAAGTTTTGTCTAGATATATGCCCAAGAGTGGGATTGCTGGATTGTATGGTAGTTCTATATTTAGTTTTCTGAGGAACCTCCACACTATTTCCATAGTGGTTGTACCAATTTACATTTGTACCAACAGTGTATAGAAGGGTTCCCTTTTCTCCACATCCTCTTCAACATTTGTTATTTGTAGACCTATTAATAATGATGGCCATTCTGATTGGTGTGAAGTGGTACCTCATTGTACTTTTGATTTTCATTTTTCTAATAATTAGTGATGAGCATTTTTTCATGTTCCTGTTGGCCATGTATCTTCTTTGGAGAAATGTCTATTCAGATTTTCTCTCCATTTTTCAATCGGGTTGTTGGCTTTTTTGTTGAATTGTATGAGTTGTGTATTTTGTATATGATGCCCTTGTCAGTTGCATCACTTGAAAGTATTTTCTCCCATTCATAGGTTGCCTTTTTTTTTTTTTTTATGGTTTCCTTTGCTGTGCAAAAGCTTGTAAGTTTGATTAGGTCCCAATGGTTTGTTTTTGTTTTTATTTCTATTGCTTTGGGAGACTGACCTAAGAAAACATTTGTACAATTGATGTCAGAGAATGTTTTGCCTATGTTCTCTTCTAGGAGTTTTATGGTGTCTTATGTTTAAGTCTTTTAGCCATTTTGAGTTTATTTTTATGCATGGCATGAAGGTGTGTTCTAGTTTCATTGGTGTACATGCAGCTGTCCAGTTTTCCCAGCACCACTTGCTGAAAAGACTGTCTTTCCCATTTTGTATTCATGCCTCTGTGTTGAAGATTAATTGACCATAGGTGTCTGGGTATTTTTCTGAGTTCTCTATTCTGTTCCATTGGTCTGTATGTCTGTTTTTGTACCAGTACCACACTGTCTTGACTACTGTCGTTTTGTAATATTGTCTGAAGTCTGGGAGTTGATTGATTTTTAATTGAAGTATTGCTAAGCATAGGTGCAAGAGATTTTTTAAAGTGTCAAAGCAGACAGGAGTAAAATAGACTTTTTTTTGTTTTTTTACTGAATTTTTAAAAATTAAGATATAATTTACCTACAGTAAAATTTACCTTTTTTAGTGCGTACATCTGTGGATTTTGACAGATTCATTCAGTTGTGCAACTACCACCACAATCAAAATGTAGAATACTTCCATCACCCATAAATTTTCCTGAGCCGCTTTTTAGTCAGCTCCCCTTTCAACCCCAGCACTTGGCAACCATGGGTCTGTCTTCCTCCCCTATAGTTTTTACCTTTCCCAGAACATTGTATCAATGAAGTCTGGCTTTTTTCACTTAATGTAAGGTATGTGGGAGTCCTTCCTGTTCTTTCAGTAGTAGTTCCTTTTCATTGCTGAGAATTGCAGTGTCTAGATGTAACATAGCCTGTTTTTTTCATTCTCTTGTTGAAGGAGATTTGAGTTGTTTCCAGTTTTTGACAAATACAATTAAAGCGTCTCTCTCTATACAGAGAATTACTTTCTTCTCTTACCAGATGGGGAAAAGGAAAGCAGAATTCACAAAGCAAGAGATTAAAAACCAAACAAAACAAAATTCAGAAAACATGGAAAATAGAAAGCACAAAGATGATAAAAATGAGATGCAAATATGTGTGACAATAAGGATATTGTTAACAACTTTCCCTTAAATGACAGAACTGAAAAAGAAAAAAATGGTGCTAAGTTTAGGGCAGCTAAAGTTTTGTTTTTTCTTTTTTGGCCACCCCAAGGCATATGGAATTCCTGGGCCAGGGATCAGATCCAAACTGCAGTTGTGACCTGTGCCACAGCTGTAGCACCTGGCTCCTTTAACCCACTGTGCTGGGCTGGGGATGGAACCTGTGTCCTGATGCTGCAGAGATGCCACCAGTCCTGTTGGGCCACAGTGGGAACTCCTAGGCAACTAAATTTTCCCTTTCTGCAATTTCCTGAAAGGGCCAAAGAGCTACCAGGATAGAGATAACCTGGAATCAACCCTACTTGTTAGGGAGCGGTGCCCACCATATCCCCCCCCACCGGCACAGTGTCACGTATATTAGTACACCCCTCCCTTCGCCTTTACATCCCAGCCGAGTCCCTGCCGCAGGGAGCATTCTGTGCAGTATCAGAGCATAGACAGATGAGACCAGATAGAGATCGTCTACAGCGGTGTGCAGATGGGACCTGATTAAAGGACGCTGCTCTTAGCTCCTGTCTGAGGAGATTTAACAAAGGGAAAAAGTCTTATTTAGTTAAGCAGAGACTAATCAACACAAGTCTCATTGGCTTTACTAGGCGATTGGTGAATCCCGTAGCACCCCTCCTGGCCACTAGAAAGGTGCTTTAATAGGCTGTATATAACGGAAGGTTTTTATAGGAAGAAGGAGCGGGCAGGGGAGCTATTAGCAAAAGGAAAGAAAGGATTATTTTTAGGCCTTATTTAAATCACTTCTATGGGACGAAGAGACCAGCAAAGGTTTTATTGTGCAGATGGCCACTTCTTCCTCTGGGTGATGGATGGGGCCCACCTGGCAGGTGACCTCATTGGTGTTGAGCAGAAAATTCCAGACTGGTTGCTTAAGATTACATTTCTGGCGCAGGTTGCAACTGCTGTTAGGTCAGGTATTGTTACATCTAGGTTTGGTTATCTTGGGCTTTAGCACAAGTGACGCCCTTTTGGACCTGTGGATTTTCTCTTTACCTCGCGTCTCGTTTCACTCGTGAGGAGAGGGCTGCAAGCAGAGTGATCAGGTGAGATCCAGGGGTAGCAATCTGAGTTCTTGATCATGAAGGAAAGGCTAAAATTGTGGAACTGGATGGAAATGGAGAGCAGCAGCTCTAAGATGACTCTGGGGGTGTCGAGCCTAAGTGAGTCTCAAAGAGTAAAAGTCCCCAATCCTCTCTCGGAAATGGACTCTTCTTTGTTTTCACTCCTTTATGCTATTACTCCAGGTCCCTGCTTACTGACTAGTATTGAAGTAAAATATAACATGTTAGTGTGGAAGACCAGGAAATATGTTTTCCACTAGCTTCAGTGTGATTTCTGTTTTTAAATGCCAGAAAACAAGCAAGGCTAGATTGCTGGTTGGAAAATGTTATTTTGCTATTAATATTTAGATGTGCTGTAAGTAAGGTTCATATGAAGAATGTTTTCTTTTTTTGAATATACATGCCTAAAATATTTTAATACTTCGGGGATAACTTAAGAGGCATTTTGAATTTGCATGCTACTCTAGTTTTGTTTATTTTCAAATGTATGTGAAGAGAAAGTGGCATTCAGGTGAATTTTTTAAGATGTAAGTTGGTTATATTGATATATGATCCGGTGAATTTAGATTTTTCATTTGTCCTAAAATTAAATCATAGAAATATTGTATTTACCTTTCTAGAGACTAGAGGAAGAAATGAGATTGAAAGGAATTTTCCATATATTTGCATTAATTGATTCTAACTAATTGTATTTTGCAAAGAAAATTTTATTTGGTTGCTAAAATAAATATATGAAGAAGATAAATCAATCAGAAAGTTAGCTCCGCAGGTTCATAGACAAGATGCTTGCTTCTTTATTTGATTGATTGATTGATTCCTTCCAGAAATGGGTGTTGATCATTTAAAAATTTTTTTAAGTTTTATTTTGTATTGATAGTTGATTTACAGTGTTGTTTTAGTTTCAAGTGCACAGCAAAGTGATTAAGTTATACCTATACAAATATCTATTCTTTTTCAGATTATTTTCCCCTATAGGTTATTACGAAATATTGAGTAGAGTTCCCTGTGCTATATAGTAGGTCCATGTTGATTATTTTGTATATAGTAGTGTGTATATGTTAATCCCAAACTCCTAATTTATCTTTTCTTCCCCCTTTCCCCTTTGGTAACCATAAATTTGTCTTCTAAATCTGTGAGTCTGTTTCTGTTTTGTTAAATTCATTTGTATCTTTTTTTTTTTTTGAGATTCCCACATAGAAGTGGTGTTATGTGGTATTTGTCTTTCTTCGTCTCACTTTTTACTTCACTTAGTATGATGGTCTCTAGGTCCAACCATGTTGCTGAAATGACATTATTTATTTTTCATGGCTGAGTAATATTCCATTGTATATATTTACCACCTCTTCTTTATCCATTCCTCTGACGATGGACATTTAGGTTCCTTCCATGTCTTGAATATTGTAAATAGTGCTGCAGTGAATTCACATTGAGGTACATATACCTTTTTGAATTACAGTTTTCTCTGCATATTGCCGAGGAGTGGGATTGCTAGATAACATGGTAACTCTATTTTCAGTTTTTTGAGGAACCTCCATACTGTCCTCCACAGTGGCTGCACCAATTTATATTCCCACCAGCAGTGTAGGAGGGCTCCCTTTTCTCCACACCCTGTCCAGCATTTATTGTTTGTAGGCTTTTGATGATGGCCATTCTTTCTGACTGGTGTGAGAGGATAGCTCATTGTAATTGTGATTTGCATTTTTGTAATAATTAGTGATGTTGAGCATCTTTTCATCCTTTCTGGCCATCTCTATGTCTTCTTTGGAGAAATGTCTTATTTAGGTCTTCTGCCCATTTTTTGGTTGGGTTGTTTGGTTTTTTGATACTGTTGGTGTATTTTGGAGGTTAATCCCTTATCAGTCTTATTGGCTGCAGAGATTTTTCTTCCATCCTTCAGGATATCTTTTTGTTTTGTTAATGGTTTCTTTTGCTGTACAGAAGCCTTTAAATTTAATTAGATCTCATTTGTTTATTTTTGTTTTTATTTTCCTTATTCTAGGAGGTGGATCCAAAAAGCTATCACTGGGATTTATGTCAAAGAGTGTTTTGCCTGTATTTTCCTCTTTGAGTTTTAGAGTACCTGGTTTTACATTTAGGTCTTTAATCCATTTTGAGTTTATTTTTGTGTGTGGTGTTAGGGAGTGTTCTGATTTCATTCTTTTTTTTTTTTTTATTCAATTTTTGGTTTTATTCTGGTTTATCCAGCAAAGAAAATTATACTCACACTGAAAAAGGTAAAATGGACATCATGAAGATGGAATTGAAGCTGAGCTAGCAAATAATACATGCAACCAGCTGTCCAAAATGCTGGCCATAAATCCAGGAAAATACATCCCAGTTTGCATGAACTTGTAATTGTGACTTAAGATCATTCCCATCAATCTGTACGTTATAAGATTTCAAGGAAGACAATCTATTAACATGGACATTTTATTTTAAAACATACATATACAACATTGTGATGTGTGTAAAGAATTTTTATAGAGAAATGCTGGAAGTTAATGCAACAAAATGTTAAGAGTAACTCAACTAGGAAGAGATTTTTCTTGTTCTGTTTCCAAATTTTATGTTGTGTGTTTGATCACTTCCTGGTCAGAGAAAATGGAATTTTTTTAAAATGATAAGCAAGAGAGATGCTTGAAGACACAGGAGGAAAAGCAATAGACTGTGAAAACCAAGCATCAGTGACTTTGGCATAAATCCTCAGTGGTATGAATTGTTTTTTTTTTTTTTCTTTAACCAGCATATGAATTTTAATTACAGAGGCCTTATGTTCGCATAAAGCCATTTTTTTTATTGTTCCATTTACTTCTTTTTTTTTTCTCTTAATGGATTTTATTTCAATTATAGGTGTGCATAAATCATCACAAGTCAATTTTACAGATTTTGTATCCCAAACCCCCAGTGCATCCCCCCACCCCCCCAGATTGTCTTATTTGAAAAACCAAGGTTTTCCAAAGTCTGTGAGTCACTGTCTGTTCTGTAAGAAGGTTCATTGTGTCTTTTAGTTTCCACATGTAAGCCGTATCATTGGGTGTTGCTGTCTAATTGTCTGGTTTCACTTAGCATGATAATTTCTAAGTCCATCCATGTTGCTATAAATGTTGGTAATTCGTTCCTTTTAATGGCTGAGTAACATTCCATTGTGTGTATGTACCATATCTTCCCTATCCACTCTTCTGTCGATGGACATTTAGGTTGTTTCCATGATCTGGCTATTGCATAGAGTGCTGCAATGAACACTGGAGTACAGGTGTCTTTTCGGGTCATGGTGTCTGCTGGATAGATGCCCAGGAGTGGATCAAATGGTAATTCTATTTTGAGTTTTCTGAGGAATCTCCATACTGTTTTCCACAGTGGCTGCACCAATTTGCATTCCCACCAACAGTGTAATAGGGTTCCTTTTTCTCCACATCCTCTCCAGCACTTATTGTTTGTAGTCTTTTTGATGATGGCCATTCTGGCTGGTGTAAGGTGATTTCATTCTTGATCATTTGTTTTTAACCCACCACTGTTTTTGTCGTTCACTCTAGAAGTACAGTTTAATATAGGGTGAAATTTATTATAAAGACCACTTATGTGGCCTTTGGAAAAAACTATTCCAGTTTGTTCATCCCAGATTGACTCTAACTAGTTGCATGATCTTCTTTTCTTTCTTTCTTTCCTTTTTTTGGTCTTTTGTCATTTTTTAAGGACCACACCTGTGCCATATGGAGATTCCCAGTCTAGGGGTCTAATCGGAGCTGTAGCAGCCGGCCGACGCCACAGCCACAGCGACGCAAGATCTGAACCGCGTCTGCGACCTACACCACAGCTCACGGCAACGCCAGATCCTTAACCAACTGAGCAATGCCAGGAATTGAACCCACAACCTCATGGTTCCTAGTCAGATTTGTTAACCACTGAGCCACGATGGGAACTCCTCTTTTCTTTTTTAATAAATGATTTTTATTTTTTTCCATTATAGGTGGTTTACATAATTTTTTTAATACATGATTTTTACTTTATGATCTCAGGTTCTTAGTTTTCTTGTAAGTGGTAAGAGCAGTTGGATCTAGGATTTCCCATTAAAGTCTTCCAGTTTTAAAGGTTTCTAAAAAATTTTTTTTACATATAGGTTTTGTGGAACTCAGCAATGTTGTTTTGTGGTACCAGAAGGCATTTGTGCTGACAATGATTGCAAATAATGAATATGAACACTGAGATTTGAATCTCGGCTCTATCACCTAACTAACTAGTGGTAATATAATTAATTAATATTTACCCAGGGTTTACTACGTACCAGGCACAGATTTAGGTGCTTTACCTTTATAATGCCTTAATCCTCACATGAACCCTGTGTATGAATTGCTCTAATTGTACCCATTTTACCTGTAAGGAAATGGGGGCACCAAGAAGTTGAATTACCCCCAGTAAAAATCAGTAAATATAGAGCCAGTGTTTGGACATATGTTGCCAGAATCAAGAGCTGGTATAGTCAACGACAGTGTAATACTGCAGCACTCTTAATCTCTCAGAGTTGTTTTGTTTTGTTTTGTTTTGTTTTAGGGCTGAACCTGCAGTGTGTGGAGGTTCCCAGGCTAGGGGTTGAATCGGAGTTGCTGCTGCCAGCCTATGCCACAGCCACAGCAATGCCAGATCTGGGCTGCTTCTGTGACCTACACCACAGCTCGTGGCAACTGCTGGATCCTTAACCCACGGAGTGAGACCAGGGATTGAACCCGTGTCCTCATGGATACTAGTTGGATTCCTTACCACTGAGCCACAGTGGGAACTCCCAGAGATTCCCTTTTTTTTTAATCTGTAAAATGAGGCCCATGTTCACTCTTTCGACTTGGCTGGTTTGTGTGAGGCTGAAATAAGTAATGTAGAGGTTCTTGAAGTGTTGGCCTGAATCAGTGTCATTGCTACCTGGGGACTTGTTCAAATGCAAATTCTGGGGCCCCATTCCTAACCAGCTGACTCAGAAAATCTAGAGGTGAGACCCACCAGTCTTACATTTTAACAAGCTCTCCTCTTGATTCTGATGCGTGCTAAAATTTGTAAACCATTGGAATATTAAATGTTGAATTCATAAAAGAATATTTACAACACTTGTATCTCATGTATCCCATGTATCTCATCTAATGAATTGCAAAAATTGTGCTCTGTGTATTAGCTCCATACCCATACTTCTCCCTAACAGTCTGATACCCCAGCCCCACCCTGGAAGGAAAAATGTCCTGAAATTAGTGTATTTTATTTTCATATTTTTTTCCTATAGCTTTACCACATATTTAGGTATATTTATAAAAAACAATTCATTAAGTTTTCAAAGATTTTAAATTTTATCTAAAGACACCAACTTGTGTATATCCCTCATATATGTGTATATATATATATATATTTTTTAACTTGTTCAACATTTTGTTAGTGGTATGTGTGCAAATTTGATGAATGCGTTCATTTCCCGTGCTGTATTCAGTGTTTGAGTATAACTTCTTTCTCTATTTTTCCTTTCGGTGGACATGGGTTGGTTCCATTTTTTGCTATCACAAACATTGCTACTGTGAGCATTCTTATATATATTTCTTCATACATTTGTGTGAGAGTTTCTTTGGGACACTGATTTGCAAACCTTTTTTTTTTTTTTTTTTT
>PVHT021183556.1:12778220-12892529 GCA_004024745.2 Catagonus wagneri | reverse complement strand
AAAAAAAAAGTACAGTTAGCCTTCTCAGACATTATTGCATTAACCCCAGGGTGAAGGTCAAAGATGAGACGTGCCCTTTTTTTTTTTTTTTTTTTTTACTGCACCCACGGCATGCAGAAGTTCCTGGGCCAAGCTCTAGCAGTAATGACGCTGGATCCTTAACCCCCTGAGCCACCAGGGAACTCTGGAACTCTGAGAGGGGCCTTTTCTTTTTTCTTTTGTCTTTTTAGGGCCACACCCGCGGCATATGGAGGTTCCCAGGCTAGGGGTCTAACAGGAGCTGTAGCTGCCGGCCTTCGCCACAGCCACAGCAACGCGGGATCCGAGCCGCATCTGCGACCTACACCACAGCTCACGGCAATGCCGGATCCTTAACCCACTGAGCAAGGCCAGGGATTGGACCTGCGTCCTCATGGATGCTGGTCAAATTTGCTTCTGCTGAGCTATGACAGGAACTCCCCTGAGAGGTGCCTTTTTAGTTTTCATAGTTCTAATGGCTGAAAGTCGGCAGTTAAAGATCATAATGACAAAGATGACTTGGATCATCTTGTTAATGTTCTGAACAGCAGACAGCTCAAAATGGGACCCCATTCTGTGTTTGCTGGACCTTTTTCTTGTAGATGCTACCAAATGCTTAACAGAAAATGTCATGTTTTAATTTTTCTTCAGGGGGCTGTAATTTGAGAATTCATGAAAGAACCTAATTTATTAGATTAAATGCTAGTAATCCATCAACTTTTCATCATCAAATCTGATCCTCATGTGGGGCCTGTCTGTCTATCCTGTTGGTTTCTTGTTGCAGGATCCTAAGACTTCAAATTCCTTCTCTTTACTCTTCTCTCATGTAAGTCTGGTTTAAAAGAAAAGCCCAGGCCAAAACAAATATTTGGTAAGATGCAGACTATTTTACATTTGTAGACATACTGTCTTGTCTAGTTGGCTCTGCAAAATTACACTTTCAGGATATAAACAGTAAGCTGCTTGGCGCAGAATTCCAGCAGCTTGTCATCCCCAGCCTTGCGCAGAGCGGCCAGCAAGGCAGTTCATACACAGCGACTCCCTGCTCTTCCTCAGACAAAACAAGAGATTGCTGTGGTGCCTGCTGGCTCACAACAGCACAACTTGTTTTCTTGTCTCCTGTCATCATTTGATGAATCAGAGGCTGTTGGAGCCACAGGGCCCCTTAGAATCAATTGGTCCAGTGCCTGGTTTCCAGATGGGTAACTGAGGCCCAGACTAGCTCACCCAAGGCCATGCACGTGGAAATGGTAGAAGTGAGTTTGTTTAACCCAAAGGCCTTCCTTTATTTCTCCTTTCTCTGTCTTTCTCTGTAACAGCTGTTCACATTCCAGGGAGAAAACATCTTCTGAGCGCGTTAGTTGTGCGCCTTTTCTTGAAACAGCACCCTGGTGGCCTAGTGGTTAAGGATTCAGTGTTGTCACTGCTGTGGCCTGGATTCAATCCCTGGCCTGGAGAACTTGCATATACTGCAGGTGTAGCCAGAATGAAAAGAAATAGCACCAGATGAGCAGACAACATGATCACCAGTCACCGATTTGTATGACACAGCTCTTTGGGGATGCTGGAGTCTCATTTAAGGAGAGCATTCTAGGGCAGACAACATACTGAGACTCTGTCAGGCCCTTCACTTGCTTGTAGGCTATCCCAGGGCACACCTTTGTCGTGGTGGACCAGCCTGGTGAAATGGGATGAATGCATCCCCCGGGACCATATGAGAAGCAGCTTTGCTGCTCGTAAAGCTGGTTCCTCTGCGCAAGGCGCTTAACCCTTCTGAGTCTCTTTCCTCGTTAGATAATGTGGTTATTGGTACCCACTCAATACGGTTATTGTATTTCCTATGGAAAGGAAATCATAAACCACAGTGGGGATGAAGTGTATTCAGCAGGAGGGTGGGGTGTGTGTGGTTCTCCAGTGTGTAGTTGGCGTGAATAGATGACGTATGTGATTTGAAATCTTGTTGGAACGTCTGGCCAGAGACACGGAAGAGATAGTACACATGTCCCCCAGCGGGTGACTGGTCACTCCAGTGAAGGTCGTTGCTGAGGGATGTGTTTCCCTTGGGACTCTCCTTGAAGGCTTGGGCTCAAAAGGCAGATTCTTTTGCGTAATAAGCAAGAAGAGGCTGAAAGGGTGACAAGATATTGTTTTTTTTTTTTTTTCTTTTAAAAATTTTAAATGGGAGTTCCCATCGTGGCTCAGTGGTTAATGAATCCGACTAGGAACCACGAGGTTGCGGGTTCGATCCCTGGCCTCGCTCAGCGGGTTAAGGATCCGGCGTTGCCGTGAGCTGTGGTGTAGGTTGCAGACGTGGCTCGGATCCCGCGTTGCTGAGGCTGTGGCGAAGGCCGGCAGCTACAGCTCCTGCTAGACCCCTAGCCTGGGAACCTTCATATGCTGTGGGTGTGGCCCTAGATAAGGCAAAAAAAAAAAAGACAAAAACAAACAAACAAACAAAAAGCAAATACAATTTTTTTTTTTGCCTTTTGTCATTTTAGGGCCACACGCATGGCATGTGGAGGTTCCCAGGCTAGAGGTCTAATCGGAGCTGTAGCCACTGGCCTATGCCGCAGCCACAGCAACGCAGGATCTGAGCCACATCTGTGAGCTACACCACAGCTCACAGCAACACTGGATCGTTAACCCGCTGAGCGAGGCCAGGGATCAAACCCCCAACCTCATGGTTCCTAGTCGTATTCAGTAACCACTGCACCACGACGGGAACTCCCCAAATACATTTTTTAAATGAATTAATTTTTTTGCTTCTTCTTCTGTTTTTTTTCTTGCTTTTCAGGGCTGCACCTGCGGCATATGGAGGTTCCCAGGCTAGGGACTGAATCGGAGCTGCAACTGCCGGCCTACACCATAGCCGCAGGCATGCCAGATTTGAGCTGCATCTGTGACCTACACCACAGCTCACGGCAACACTGGATCCCTGACCCACTGAGCGAGGCCAGAGTTCTAACTTGCATTCTCATGGATACTAGTCGGGCCACAGTGGGAACTCCAATTTCGTTTTCTTGAGTGTTGGGAACCCACAGCTGCTGTGTTGGAGGGAAGGAGACGGACCTTGAAGTTTGGGGGAGAGATGGTGAATAACTGAGCTGAGTGGTGGATTTTATAAAAGTCACCTGGTGCCAGGAGCACCTTCTTGGGGCCTCCCCCCGGTGCCTCAGACCATGAAGGATGCTAAGTAATGTGTGGCCAGGTCCCCACAGAAGGGAAACCAAGGGGAAACACTTGGTTTCCCTTCTGATGGGTGGCAGACATCAACGCAGGGTTATCTGGGATGAAAGACCCAAACTGTAGTGGGAAGAAAAGTCTGGGGACGGCAGAGAAAAAAGAGAAAAGATCCCAGTGAGGGGGAGTAGCTAGTCATTTGTCCAGTTGCGTCGTGAGTGTGAGCTTTGCGGTGGGAGGGAGAGTAAGAGAAGCTCTTGTCCCACGCAGAGGTAAACCATGAATTGAGCGCAGAATTTAGGGGGAATATGAGTCTCGACTGGGACGGAGGGTGGGATTTGGCAGATGATGGAGGCAGAGGGGGATAATTAAGGCCGGGGTAATTCAGGGAGTGCTTTTGATTGTCAGGCTTAGGAATCTAGGATTTAGGGAAACAGTCTGTGGTGTAAGAGAGAGAGAGAGAGGGAGGGAGGGAGGGAGAGAGAGAGAGAGAGGGAGGGAGGGAGAGAGAGAGTGAGAGAGTGAAAGTGTGTGTGTGTGTGTGTGTGTGTGTGTGTGTGTGTGTGTGTGTGTGTGTGTAGCACTCCTTGCAGTTTGTGCTTAGAGTTTCCAGGACCAGGTGGTGCCTCTGAGAGCTTCTGTTTACTCTCCTGGTGACTCAGAAGGAGGAAGAGGTGAGCTTGGTTATTACAAGGCAAACACCCTGTGACACGGCACCCTCGCTACTTCCCGATTCCATCTGCCTGCTGGGCTGGCAGGGCTGGTGGATGGATCCGGTTAGGTGGGAGGTAGCGAGGGAATGGGGGGTGGGCGGTGGGGGGAGTCAGGGGTGTGAGATGTAGATTTTCTATAGAAAACCTGCAGTGTGCTTAGTGGACAAAACACTGGAATCAACCAGTCATGGGATGAAGGAAGTGAACTTCAGTGGAATCGGAGCTGCGGCCTCATGGCCCACAGAGACGTACATCTGGGAATCAGGAACTCATTCCTACTGACTTCTGTGCGGTTTTCTCGGAACCCACTTCATTAGCCAGCCCGTGTTCTGAATTCAGAATGTGGTCCGCGAGCTCAGTCGTAAATCATTTCCAACGTAATCTGTCCAGGCTTCTGTGCTGAGACAAAACACATGTTTGGGTGCTTCACCTCAAACAGGGAGGCCACCTGAGACAGGTGTGGATCGACCCATGCTCCTTCCTTCCTTACGTGCAGAGATTAACTGTGATGCAAGGCACAGCCTAGGGTCATGCTGAAGATCTAGGTCCCTTGCAGGCTCAGGAAAGAGCAGTAGGTGCCCGTGATTGGCAAAGGCAGGGACATCTTTCTATCTTGCCTTTTTAATGACCCTTTTGGGATCTGGCGGGTGGATTGATGAACTGAGCGACCAGCCTCCTGAACTGATCACAGCTGCAGAGATCGGGAGCAGTGTGGGTTCTTTGGATCAGGTAAAGGGCTAGGACTGAATCTCTAAAGTGGTTCTTTTTTCCCCTGAAAGGATGCAGATCACCCGTCACGAGAGAGGGCAAGAAATAAGCCTCTGCTCACAAAAAAAACAAAAAAGAAAACAAACAAGCTTCCTTGAAGTCTAATTTACATACGTAAAATCCACCTATTTTAAGCATATATAGTTCACTGATTCTTGGTAAATATGCAGAGTTATGGGAGCACTGTTGCAATCAGTTTTAGGATGTATCTTTCTCTCTATATAAGCCTGTTGTGCTTAGCTGCCGTTCCCACCGCAACCCTGGGAACCAGTCGTTTGCTGTACGTGCATCTCTGATAGACTTGCGTCTTCAAGACATTGTGAATAACCAGAAGCCGAACATACGTTTTGTGCATATGACTCATTTCACATGACATCTTTGAAGTTCATCCACGTTGCAGCACGTGTTTGTATTTCATTCCTTTTTATTGCTGAGTAATATTCCACTGTAGGAACAGAACATAGTTTACTTCTCTCTCTTCATTCTGCAGTTGGTGGCTGCTATGTTGGTTTCTTCGGGGAGTCATAAAAAAATTACCACAAACTTGGTGGCTCAAAGCAACAGAATTTTATTTTTTCACAGTTCTGAAGACCTGGTGTCTAAAATCAAGGTATCACCGGGCTAGGCTCCTTCTAGAGGCTCCAGGGGCAGTTCCTTTCCTTGCCTCTTCTCGCTTCTCGTGGTCATGTTGTGTCAGCCTCTGCCTCTGTCCTCGTGTTGCCTCCTCTCTGTGAGTCTCTCAAAACTCCTGTCTCTTATCCGGACATGTGGGATTGCGTTTAGGGCACATCCTAAATATTCAGAATAACCTCCTCTCAATATCCTTAAGTTACACTTTTTTGCCACATAGAAAAACATCCACAAGTTCTAGATATTTGCCGGGGGTAATTTGTGGGGGCTATTTTTCTCTGTACCACAGCAGCTATGAATATTCACGTAAAGTTTTCCTGCAGATCTGTTTCCATTTCTTTTGGTACTTAACTGGGCATGGAATTGCTGGGCTGTATGTAAATTTCTCTTTTTTTTTTTGTCTTTTTTGCCGTTATGTAGAGCCGCACCTGCGGCATATGGAGGTTCCCAGGCTAGGGGTCTAACAGGAGCTGTAGCCGCTGGCCTACACCACAGCCACAGCAACGCGGGATCCGAGCCGCGTCTGCAACCCTCACCACAGCTCACGGCAATGCCGGATCCTTAACCCACTGAGCAAGGCCAGGGATCGAACCCACAACCTCATGGTTCCTAGTCGGATTCGTTAACCACTGAGCCACGACGGGAACTCCTGTAAATTTATCTTGATCTTTTAAAGAAACCGCCAAACTGGGAGTTCCTGTTTTGGCTCAGTGGGTTAAGAACCCATCATAGTGTCTGAGCATGCGAGTTTGATCCCTGGCCTCGCTCAGTGGGTTAAGGATCTGGTGTTGCCGCAAGCTGCAGCATAGGTCACAGAGGCGGCTCGGATTTAACATTGTGGTGGCTGTGGTGTAGTCTGCTCCTATTTGACCCCTAGTCTGGGAACTTCCATATGCCGCGGGTATGGCCCTAAAAAGAAAAAGAAAAAGAAAAAAAGAGAAAGAAGGAAAAAAGAAACTGCCAAACTGTTTTCTGAAGAGACTGTATCATTGTCCATTCCTACCAGCAATGTATGACTCTAGTTTCTCCACATTCTTGCCAGATCTGCCTTTTAAAAACGTTAGCTGGGAGTTCCTGTCCTGTCTCAGCAGTAACAAACCTGACTAGTATCCATGAGGTCTTGGATTTGACCACTGGCTCCACTCTATGGGTCAGGGATCCAGTGTTGACGTGAGCTGTGAGCTGTGGTGTAGGCTGCAGATGTGGCTCGGATCCTGCATTGCTGTGGCTGTGGCGTAGGCTGGCAGCTGCAGCTCCGATTTGACCCCCTAACCTGGGAACTTCCATATGCAGTGGGTATAGCCCTCAAAAAAAGAAAAAGGAAAGATAGCCGTTCTACCGAGTGTGAAGTCGTATCTCCTTGTGGTTCTAATCTGCATTTCCCTGATGACTAATGGTGTTGGAACCTGTTCTTGTGCTTATTAGTCATCATATATGATTCTTTTGAAATGTCATCTCAGAACTCTTGCTCATCGTAAAAATCGGATTGCCATCTTCCTTTGGAGTCATTAAGACTCAGCTTACCGCCTTGCACAGTCTGACCCAGTTCTTGCCAGGCTTCAGGACTGTGGTGACGGAGGTCGCCCTGACGAGGCAGCGCTGGGGCAGCCCATTTCCCCAGGGTGCCTAGAATTGGAGCAAGGCCGCCACCCCCGCATTGCACCCTGTGGCAGGTTATTCCTGGGGGTAGATGGGACCCACAGGTGGCCCCGTGCCTGCCAACGACTGTATCCGGGAAGCCGGGAGATGCTCGCATTGTGTTCCGGAGCCCATGAGCCTGGTCGTGCAGGCTGGCCGTGGTCTGATGAGCAAGGGGACTGACCAACAGAACCCCACGGCATGTTCTCACTGGAGCCTGGTTTTTTTCTTTCATAACTCTTATCACCATTTTAACTAAGGAGTTTCTGTACTACTGTATTTACTATCCCTCTTCCTGTCCTAAACTATGAAAAAATCCCTGGTACAGGGACCACATCTGTGTGCTTCAACGCTCTGTTGCTGGTCTTTAATACAATACATGATACATAGTGGGCAGCCAAGCAGTATTTGTTGAATGGAGGAATGACTGTATTTTTTTTTTTTTTTTTTTTTTTTGCTTTTTAGGGCCACAACTGCGGCATATGGAGATTCCAGTCTAGGGGTCTAACAGGAACTGTAGCTGCCGGCCTGCACCACAATCACAGCAATGCAGGATCCGAGCCGCGTCTGCGACCTACACCACAGCTCTCGGCAACGCTGGATCCTTAACCCACTGAGCGACGCCAGGGATCGAACCTGTGTCCTCAAGGATGCCAGTCAGATTCGTTAACTGCTGAGCCACGACGCGAACTCCAAGGAATGACTGTAAAATGCCAGGAACAGGGGCCTGGGAGGATGCTCTCTGCTTTACAGTGGGCGATTCTCATGAAATGACTGAGGGTTATCTGTTGAAGAAGTGACTGACCCATCGCTGAACATGCTCTTTGGTGACTTGTCATTTAACTGCCACTGATGGCCATCCTTTCCCTGTTTGATTTCTCATTCCAGCGATCTATAACTACAACGCCTCTCAAGATGTGGAGCTGTCCCTGCAGATCGGAGACACGGTCCACATCCTGGAGATGTACGAGGGTAAGTCTGGATGACCTGCTGCCAGCCAGGGGGCAAGGCAGAGCCGCGGAGGTTACTTACTAATAAGGCACTTAGAGCAAACATCAACATGCTTTCCTTCTGGAAGTGGTGTGGTACAAATCCAGCAAGTGCTTAGGTTATACAGTTTTGTACCGAGGGTCATTTCCAAAAGCCAGCTGAGTGCATGAGTGCAGACATGCCCAGACACCACAATCAAAAAGCGTGACTCTGGGGAGCCCCAGGAACTGGCTGCGGAAGGGCCCGATGGGAGACATGTGGGCCTCTGGGCTGGCAGGAGCTCGGAGGAAACACCGCTGATTAAGTGGCTCTTTTCCGCTCAGCACTAAATGTTGCCAGGCTGCGGGGAAAGAGGAGAGAGACTTACTGGTGTGGTTGAGATTCCTGCAGAGAATTAGGTCAGGACGGCTGTAGGTCCAGAAAGCCTGTCCTAGTGTATTTCCTGCAACTCGGCCTGGCTTGGGAGGGTGGTTCCAGCTGCCCTGTAAGTGGGCTGTCGGGCTCTCCCCAGGACTCTCGGGTCATCTGAAAAGTACAGGTCAGATCTGCACCCACCCCACCCCAACTCGAGCTCTCTGAATCCTCAGGGGACTCCTCCATGTACCTACGTTTCTAATCCAAAGACTCAGAGTGTAGCAAATGTGTATTGAGGCCACTGACATTGTGGATCAAAGCAAAGAACATTGAGCATCCACTTATTCTTTTGGAAGGTTGGGGCAGAAGTGAGGTGGGAAGCCAGCCAGACTTTTCTCATGGTTGGGGGTGGTGGGCTTGTTAGGACAGGAACTCTGGATTTGCAGGGTCTCCCCCCTCCTTCCCAGTGTAAATGGTTATGGTGATGGCATGGCAAGAATCCAGTGCCGCTTCCGAGGACAAGACACAAAGACACAGGATGGGGGAGAGGAGACAGGAAGTCAGGAGGAAAGGAAGTAGGGCTTGGCCATAGGAAGAGCACGGTTCCCCCCATGATGCTTGGTGGAAGTGAGGTGAGATGTCAGAACCACAGAACCTGAGTGAGAGGAGGGTTTGACTTAGAACTTCCCCGTAAACGACACCAGCCCCTCACCCTGAGGATGAGCATGACAAGCTCTAGAAAGGAGGCCTTTCACAGCAGTTCCTTTTTCTGCAGATCCAGGAAGCGGCATTTGTACTTATGAGCTTTGCTGTTAGCCAGCTCAAATTGCCCCCTTTATTAATCTAACTTGCTGTGTCTTTGCTAATAATAATAACAGCATGGAGTTCTTGTTGTAGCTCAGTGGGTAAAGAATTGGACATAGTGTCTGTGAGGATGTAGGTCTCTGGCCTCGCTCAATGGGTCAGGGATCCTGCGTTGCCACAAACTGCGGTGTAGTTTTCAGATGCAGTTCGGATTTGGTGTTGCTGTGGCTGTGGCATAGGCCTGCGTGGGGGTCTGATTCGACTCCTAGCCTGGGAACGTCGATATGCAGGTGCGACTGTAAAAAGGAAAAAATAACAACAAACACTTTTGTAGCACCTGCTCTTATGCCAGGCAGTGTTCTGGGCACTTGAAAATACTAACTTACTCTCTTTAGCACTACTAGGATCTCTGTTTAACAGAAGGGGGAACTGAGGCACGGAAAGTGTTAGTAACTTACAGGTTTAGCAGTTCATCTGTCAATTGCCTAGGAGACTCTGCAGTTACTGCTGACTCCCTGTTGTTCTAGGCAGAGGGCTGGCAGTTTGCATTCTCCTTCTCCCTTTCATATACTTTAAAGTGCAGTCATGCAGTTTCTAGGGGCAGGGGAAAGAGAGGGAGGGCTGCCTGGTTTCTCCCCACTCTGTTCTTTCTCTCTTTTTATCCTCATAACTCAGGTCCAGCCAAACGTTGATTCCAAGGTGTCCCTCGGTCACCAAGACACTAGAGACAATCTCCTGACCTTCTTGAGCTTCTTTGCTTTTTGAAGCCATAGTCTCTTCAAGCCTTACTAGATCATACTGCTTTGTCAGGGGCCAGATTAATCCACTCTGTCTTCTTTATGGACACACATTTTTCCATTGCACACATCAAAGGCGCATGTTCAGTTTCCAAGGCCCTGAAAAGAATGTATATTTTACGGTTATTAGGCATGAAGTTTTATTGTTGACAATTAGATTCTGATTTTTATCATTTTTTCACATTTGCTATATGCTCATCTTTTTTCTGTTACTGTCCACCATGATTGCAGTTTGTGTCAGTTTACAGTAGTGTCAGTTTTTTTGCTTTCTGTATTCTCAGACCTGCTTTTAGGTACATACAGTTTAAAATTGTTACATTAGACAATTCTAACTTTTAATTCCCGTTTGTAGGACTTTTTTTCATTATCTTTGTCTGCAAGAGTGCCTTTTTCCCTAGTCTGTTTTGTCTGAAATCACAGCCAGTTCACTGGCAGTGCCAGGGCTCCAGTTTTTGTCCTCAAGGCATCAGAAATGCTGCTTAGCCACTTAGGAATCTTAATTCAGTAGATGCCCCGGGGGAAAGCAGGACCCAATGCTGGCCTTATCTTTCTGAGTTTGGTCTTTTTCAGATCTAGACCTGATAGTTCTTCACTTCCTATGTTAGCTCAGTGTGTGTGTATGTGTATGTGTTGTACGGTCGAACTTTTCTAATGAACCTGCAGAGTGTGGGAGGGAAGAGCAGAGAGCTGATTGGAAATCAAGTAGATGATATCTTTTAAATACATTTTCAAAATTCTTTTTTCCTTTTTTATGTGACCCCAATATGTTTCTTGAAATAGTTGAAGCACTTTGTCTTAATAGGATTCATATTACTGGTAATATTTAGTGTACCTATTATTTATCCTGTACTGAGCAAGCTCCCAGTTGACTAATGAGCATTCCTGAAAGTGCATTGTTACAGACCAAGCTAAGGGGGTCACTGAGCTTGGCTGAATGTAAATATAAATATAAACACACAGATGCATCCATTTCCTGTATCTTCCGGAGCTTGAGCCCAAAAAGTGCCATGTACCTAATGTTTTGTAACTCACACAGCGGTATGCTGGCCCAGTTGATAGACGGTCCTAGCAAGAACTGTTCCTTTATCACTGTTGCATCTGGACTGTGATGATCCAGGTGCTGTAGGTCTGATGGCAAGAGGCTGATTGTCTTGTTAATTGTTTCCATAACATACCTGGGGAGCCAGCCATAGAATTCTTTCATCTCAGGAAAGGATGTTAGTGCCTGTTCTGTAAAAGAGGACATGTGTCAGGGTGTGGGTGGGGAGAGTTAGAGTATGGGCTTATTCAGCTCATTAAGCACCTGAGTGGCACGTCAGCTTTATAGGGCTTATTATATCGGCTTAAATTTTAAAATAGTGTTTATTTTATGGGATTAATTAATTTTTTTTTTAATAGCGAGTGCCTTGTCGGATGCAGTGATAGGTTCTATCTGCTCAGTATTTTGAGGTTGGGTCCTCAGATTCCTTGGGTATTCCAGGCAGTCTAGGATGAAGGAGGGCTGGAGTGCTTTGCAAACATTAAAAGTGATGGAAATGCTGAGTAATAACGTGTGTTCTAGGTCCCCCCCACCCCAATCTCCTCTATCCTTAAAAAAAAATAAATAAACAAAATTCAAATACCCACAGGACTGCCAGATGGAATTTAAGGGTGGTGCTGGCGGCGTTTCATGGCCCTGGGTGGTTGTCTTTCAGCTTCCTGTGGGCACTGACTGCAGCAACATCCCCTCCCCCGCCTCCCAACACCCTGCCCCATCCTTCCTTTGAGATGTTTCAGACCAGACCTGTGTGCGTTTTTCTGGTGTGGGCAAGTCCACTTTTCTGGAACTCAGACTTGCCCACAACCCACAACAGAGTACACCTTAGGACTTTCTTCTTGCTTTTTCCTGCCCTGTGGTTGCATGAAGAATTATGGAAGTGGTAGCTTCTTGAAGGCAAGGAGCTTCACCCCACCTGCTGCTCTTTGCCCTGCAGGGCCCATGCCTAGCATAGCTCCCAGGATGTGCCAGGTGCTCAGCAAGTCTGTCCAGTGAGTAAAGATAAAGAGGAGACTAAAGCAAGCCTGTGGAAGCAAGGCAAGCCGTGTGGAGAGCAAGGGGGCTTGGGGGTTAACTGCCTAAAACAGCAGATAGTACTGGGCACGGCTGCTCTTCGCCTTCCAGGGGACGCCAACATTTCCCTGCCCCATGCAGACTGCAGAAGAATTTGTTTATCCCTTGAGCTTCTTTTTAGAAGTAACAGCTTTATTGAGATAGAGTTCAAATACTGTACAGTTGACCCATGTAAAGTATAAAATACACTGGTTATTTACAAAGTCTGCTCTTCACAGAGCTGGGCAACCACCGGCACTGTCTACTTTCAGAGCATTTTCATTATCCCCCAAAGAAATCCTCAATTCATTAGCGTTATGAGCCCCCCACCCCCCACCCTGTTCCAGGCAACCACCAGCCTGATTTCTGTCCCTATCAGTTTGCCTATTCTAGACATTGCACATAAATAGAATCATATAAAGCGTGGTCCTTTGTAACTGGCTTCTTCTAATTCATCTTTTGGGGGCTTATCCATGTTGCAACATGTGTCTGTATGCCATCTCTTTTTATTGCCAAATTAATTGTAGGCATATATCACATTTTATTTATCCATTCATCAGTTGATGGATATTTGGGTTCTTTCCGCTTCTCAGCTGTTAAGAATAATGCTGCCACCATGAACTTTTGCATCTAAGTTTTTGTGTTGATATGTGTTTCCATTTCTCTTGGAAGTATCTCTTGGAGTGGAATTGTTGGATCATATGGTCTCTTTGTGTTTAACCTTTGGAGGAGCTGCCAGACTGATTGCTTGGGCTTTGGTTCAAAACAGGCTACCACGGTCCACGAGAGAACGTCCATCATTCGTTTCTTACCAAAGTTCCTTTCTGTAACCTTGCCCCTGAACGTCACTAATTACTAAAAATCAGGGAAGGGAGTGTAATTGACTGAGAATCTATATTCTGCTCATCTTTTATAGACCTCCTTCAAGAATTTTGCCTTCAGAAACTTTTCAGGGAGCAGAAATCCTCAAGGACCAAAATGAGTATCCTTGCCTCTTTGGCCCTGGCCCCCCTGTAGTCACTGTCAGGTCTTTGCTTCTTTAACCAGACAAAAGATTTGGCAGTGAGACAGCTCTTCGCCAGCTGAGTGTTCTTTACCACCCCAGAAACACGGGCATGACTGAAAAAGCCCTGATGCTAAGGGGGAGGTCCCAGTTGTGATCATATATTCATTCAACAGGACTCTGAGCAAGTGTTATGCTCTTAAGTACATTTATTGAGCACAAGAGATGTTCTAGGCACCGGGGTCACCTGAGTGACAAAATGGCAAGGTTCCTGCTCTCATAGGGTTTTCATTCAAGGAAAAGACAAGTGAACAAAAAAGCATTCCGATATGTGTAAGTGCTATGGGGAGACAAGGCTGGTGTTGCAGGGACCACAGGTAGGTGAGGGTGATAAAGAGTGAAAGGAGAAGCCCACTTTAGATAGGGTGGTTTTGTCTCTGTCTTATCTAGGTTATCCACCCCTGGGCAAGGCATCTGAATTTTCTTTGTGTCATGGTTATTTCATCTAAAATCAGTTCATTCTTTGCACTGAAAGTGATTAAATGGAAGTGACTTCAAAGGTAAGCGTTCAGCATCTCTGGTGCCAGGAAGCTCTCCTCGCCTGTGATGACCCAGACTGAGTCACACGTGGTTTCATGCTCAGGGTCTGTTGTCCCGCTGATGGGTACTGGTTTCCTGGATTCCTCTCCACTGGTTAACTTGTTTTCAGCCCATAAACCACTCACAAGCTCAAGAGAGGGTGGCCGATGTTAACAGTGAGTTCTGGGGGTAAACATAACACACTTAGCCTGTGTTAGAAATAACAAAATGGGATAATGTCTCAAAGGCATTCCAAGCCCTACAGAGGCAGACGCGCTGAAAAGTTTTCTGTTATTTCTGTGTAGTTTGTAAAGACCCAGAAGAGAGCACAAATGATTGGATTGGAAACAGAGGAAGTGGACAGTCCTGAAAAGCTGAAATAAAAAGGGGCAATTTGTGTGTTTACAGGAGGTCCCTGGTATACACGTGTTACTCCTTCTGGTCAGTTTTGAAATGCACTTTAATCAAGAAATCCACTCCCTTATGATAGACACAGGAATAAAAATAGATTATGCACAGGAATCAAAATAGACTATGGCTTGGGCTGTACATGGTTTGAGTCTCAATTTTTTTTTAAGTGATTGTTATTTTTTTCCATTATAGCTGGTTTACAGTGTTCTATGAATTTTCTGCTGCACAGCAAGGTGACCCAGTCACACATACGTATATACATTCTTTTTCTCACATGGTCCATTTTCAGTGATGAGATATAGTTCCCAGTGTTGAATCTATCTATCTATCTATCTATCTATCTATCTATCTATCTATCTATTTATTTATTTATTTATTTATCTTTTGAGGGCCGCACCTGCGGCATATGGAGGTTCCCAGGCTAGGGGTACAATCAGAGCTGGAGCCACAGGCCTTCACCACAGCCACAGCAACGCGGGATCCAAGCCACCTCTGCAACCTACACCACAGCTCACCTCAACGCCGGATCCTTAACCCGCTGAGCAAGGCCAGAGATTGAACCCTCATCCTCATGGATGCTAGTCGCGTTCGCTAACTGCTGAGCCACGACAGGAACTCCAAGTCTCATCTTTATAAAGCAAACTTTTTTTGGGTAAGCAGAGAGGGCAGTATTATGATGGACAGGTAAATTTACCTGACTGAATGTTAGCTTCACAGCTGACAAAACTTGCTCACATAAAAAAGACCAGAGTGCCTTTGAAGAGTTTCTGTTTTTGTTTTTGTTTTCCAAGAAAGTGATGCTTTTTTTCAAGAAGCATCTTTCTGAGATGTGGTATTAAGGTCCCTCCATTGAAAGACAAATACCATATGCTGTCACTTCTGTGTGGAATCTAAACTGTGGCACAAGTGAACCTATCTCTAGAGCAGAAATAGTCTGAAACAGACATGGAGAACAGACTTGCGGTTGCCAAGGGGGAGGGGGGGAAGGAGTGAGATGGACTGGGAGTCTGGGGTTAGTGGATACAGACTATTACATACAGAATGGATGAACAACAAGTTTAGCACAGGCAACTGTATCAAGTCTCCTGTGATAGAATATGATGGAAGGTAATATGAGAAAAAAATGTATATGTAGCACTGTCACTTTGCTGTACAGCAGAAATTGGTGCAACATTGTAAATCAACTATACCTTAATAAAAAAATAAAAAAAGTAGAACCCTCCAGTGGACCATATAATGCAGGAAGGTCTATCAAAACCTTTCAGGACGTCTGAGTCCAGAACATGGATTGTCCCCTCCTACTGTCCTGTGCAACAGTGAGTCAACCTGGTAGCCTTGTTGTCCTTTATTGTTCCTCTTTTCTGTTCACTTCCTTCTCTATGTGCTCAGCCATGCCAGTGACCGTAAAACAAGTGAGAGACAAAAATCAAAAGTGAATTTTTAAAAATCAGTGAACGGTGTGTATGAGGGTTTACCGGGTGTAAGCTGAAATAAGGTGTCTGATGTACTTGTAATTTTATTTACTTTTGTGACCCCTTTGATCGAGATAATTGAAAGCTGATTGTAATTCAAAATCCATAGTCTTAACCATGTTTTAGTTGGAAAAACAGCTGCTTTTCTCAAACATAAATGGCAGTGAGCCTGAAAGCCTGGATTTTATGACAAGGATTGCGTGCGAACATTTTGGCTCGAGCCTTGACAGCAAATTAGGGCCTGTGGCATTTTGGTGAGTGTGCTGGTCACTTCCCACATCTGCTTGACCTTCACCTTCAGGACAGCTGGTCGGCTGCTGCTCCTGGGAACCCATGTTCCTGAGATGTGTTTTTCATTAATGTGTGTGGCAGCAGGAGTGTGTTTACAAGAAAAACTAATTAAAAAGTAGAGCCGGTGAAAAGTCTTACCTTGGGTTTAATCTTATCAAAAAGAATACATTCCCCTGGTTTTCCTTTTGAGAAACCTTAAGAGTGTGCTTCTAAAATTCCATCTTTAAAATTTGTGTTATTGGGAATTCCCGTTGTGGCTCAGCAAGTTAAGGACCCAACGTTGCGTCTGTGAGGATATGCCTTCAATCTCTGGCCTTGCTCACTGGGTTAAGGATATGGTGTTGCCGTAGCTGTGGTGTAGGTGGCAGGTGTGGCTCAGATCCTGTGTTGCCGTGGCTGTGGCTCAGGCCGGCGACTGCAGCTCTGATCGGACCCCTGGCCCAGTAACTTCCTTATGCCATAGCTGTGGCTGTAAAAAGAAACAAAAAATGAAATAAAATCATAAAATGAAATGTGTGTTATTCGCCTATAGGTGAGTTTAATACCTTCTAGGATCAGGGTCAGAACCCTTTCCTGAACGGAGCCTTCCTTGAGTAACTTTTCATGAACTGGTACTTGGCGTTGGCCCATCTGGGCAGCTCCCTGTGTGCGGAAGGAGGCAGGCTCAGCCTGAGAGCCAAGAGGTCTTAGGGTTGCTCTGGAGGAATGTTCTTGTGAGCTTTTGGTGTTGACAGGTCCCGGTCTCTGAGGGATCTTCGTGGAATCAAGGGTCAAGAAGGCGGCAACGTAGTGAGCAGACTCCCTCCGTCCCACGCACATACCTGCCCACGCGCGGCTGCCTTCACACCTCTGAGCGCTGCCCAGTCCCATCACGTGGTGTGTGACTTTGATCAAAAATGCCTTTGGTGTCTCCCCCTCATTGCAAGACATAGCATGTCCTGCCCTCCTGGGGCTGGGTAAGACTCAGCGATTAGTGTAAAGAAAATGGCCTAGAGGAAAGTTCAAAATTGATTGAGGGCCAGTTGGAATTAGATGGTTCTCTTCTGGCTTATATCTGGAAAGAGATGGTTGAATACATGCGTCTGTTTGCTCATGGTGAGATGAGTAATTTATGATCTTTAAAAGCATGTAAGGAGGCTTAGGCATGGCATTATAAATACTAACTGTCTGCTAGAGTACCTCATTTATTCAGCCCACAGAGATAAATCATTCAACAGAGTGTCATAGGAGCAGAAAACACGATACCTTAAAACTTATGTGCCACAGAGGAGTCTTACAAACACACGAGAACTTCAGCTTTTTTTCTTGCCTTGCCTCCATGTGTAGTTCAGGCTACAAATAGGGATAGCTAAGAAAGATTCTTGTTAAAGAAAGATTATTTGACTAACCCTTATAGTCCATGTGTCTTGAACGTTTGCCATTCAAACGAGAATATTAAATGTGGATGCCTTGAACTTTGACAATAGAACCAGAAGATTTTAAATAACTGTACGTAGCAGTTTAGTCCACCTTCTTCTTCTTCCTCTTCCTCTTCTTCCTTCTCCTCTTCCTCCTCCTCTTCCTCCTCTTCCTCCTCCTCTTCCTCTTCTTCCTCCTCCTCTTCCTCCTCTTCTTCCTCTTCTTCTTTCTCTTCTTCCTCTTCCTCTTCTTCTTCCTCTTCTTCCTATTCTTCCTCTTCCTCTTCTTCCTCTTCTTCTTCCTCTTCTTTTTCTTCCTCTTCCTCTTCTTCTTCGTCGTCTTTTTCTTCTTCTCCGTCCTCTTCGTCTTCGTCGTCGTCGTCGTCGTCGTCGTCATCATCGTCGTCGTCTTTTTAGGGCATATGGAAAGTCCCAGGCTTGGGGTTGAATCAGAGCAACAGCTGCCAGCCTACGCCACAGCCACAGCAATGAGGGATCCCAACCGTGTTTGCAACCTACACCACATCACATGGCAACACCAGATCCTTAACCCACTGAGCAAGGCCAGGGATTGAACCTGAGTCCTCATGGATACTAGTCGGGTCCATTATCACTGAGCCACCAAGGGAACTCCTAGTCCATCTTCTAAGTGGCAGAAACAGTTAACACTAAATCCCTCACCTTAAATACGTGTGTTGTTTTCACCCTGCAGGAGTAAGAATTTGTGATTATAGTTGGAATTGAAGGATGTGGGTCAGGGACTTTTTCTTCTTTAATTAGTCTTACTGTCAGATTCATTGCCCACTGAGGGTTTAAGCAGGCCTTCGCGTCCCCTATTCGGGTGACCTTTGAGTTCTTTTGGGGCTGTATTCCATCTCTGCTTAGGCCCTGGGGCATTCGGCACCATGTTTCCTGGTTATTCTGTCCACTCTCACATGGTTTTTCTATTGCTCATATTGTTTCCTTTACTTTTTCTTGTTTTCTTAAAGTCCCATTGTCTTATCATTTTCTTGGGAGAGGAAGCTTATCCTGTTGGAAAATAAAAATATATTTTCTTATCAGCCCCAAGGGCTCTGGGATGAAGCTTCCCCAGCATGATTCTAGTTGCCGATATATGTGTCTGCTTTATGTTCGTTATCAGTAATTTAATAATTTAGAGAGGTTCCGCTCCTCCTTCCAGGGAGCACAGACAGATGCCTCAGAAAACAAATGAAAGAGAACTCCAAGTAGAGCCTCCTTTCGTCCTCAGCATAGATGCTGATGAGGCCCTAAGAAGTAGGAGCTGGTCCCTGGATGATGCCCTTGGGTCCCTGCATTTCCACCTTTGGCATTTTCCATTCTTCTCCATGCCAGGCATTGAGCTAAGGGCTTTCATAGGCTGCATCTCAGTTGTGACGGTCGTGAGAGATCAGAGGTACTGATGCTTATTTAGTAAATGTGTGAAGTGTGGGAGAGCTGTACCTCCTGCTTTGTTCTCTTTCCTTAGCATTGCTTTTTCTGGGTCTTTTATGGTTTCATATAAATTTTAGGATTATTTGTTACGTTCTGTGAAAATTTGTCATGGGTAATTTGATGGGAATCACATTAAATCTGTAGGTTGGCTT
This sequence comes from Catagonus wagneri, assembly GCA_004024745.2. NCBI lineage: Eukaryota > Metazoa > Chordata > Mammalia > Artiodactyla > Tayassuidae > Catagonus > Catagonus wagneri. The sequence goes on along the minus strand of PVHT021183556.1, from coordinate 12,873,791 downwards.
TAGGTAGTGTGGCCATTTTAACAATATTCCATCTTCCAGTCCAAGAGGATGGGCTGTCCCATTTCTTTTAATTGTCTTCAGTTTTCTTTACCAATGTTTTGTAGTCTCAGAGTTCCTGTCGTGGTGCAGCAGGTGGAGAAGAATAGTATCCATGAGGATGCGGGTTCGATCCCTGGCCTTGCTCAATGAGTTAAGGATCCAGCAATGCCGTGAGCTGTGGTGTAGGTTGCAGATGCAGCTGGGATCCCGCATTGCTGTGGCTGTGGTGTCGGCCAGAGACTGTAGCTTCAACTTGAGCCCTAGCCTGGGAACTTGCATATGTCACAGATGTGGTCTTAGAATGCAAAGAAAAGAAAAAGAGTGGAGGGGCCTCTGACTCCCCCAGCCTGTGGTGGTCTCTCTCTCCCTCAGTGTCTGCGGATAAATGACTCGCATCCCCGGCTGTGCCCTCTCACCTGAGTTGGTACAGAGGACATACGTATTGGACCCAGTGCTCTAGCACTCTGACACTCTGGGAGGGTCCCACCTGGTTCATATTCTTTTTTTTTTTTTTTTTCCCTTTTAGGGCTGCACCCGTGGCATATGGAAGTTCCCGGGCTAGGGGTTGCATCAGAGGTGCAGCTGCTGGCCTACACCACAGCCACAGCAACGCCAGATCCGAGCTGCATCTGCGACCTACACCACAGCTCACGGCAACGCCAGATCCTTAGTCCACTGAGCGGGGCCAGGGATCGAACCCAAATCCTCATGGATACTAGTTGGATTTGTTTCCGCTGTCCCGTAGCGCGAACTCTTGGTTCATATTCTTGCTCATGCTTCTGAAGTTTGGCCACCAGGACTCTTAGTGCTATCACCCCCGTTGGGTTCCACCTCTGCCTCTGTCAGTGTCACCCCCGCTGACAGTGTCTTGTCACCCCTGGCTATTTGGGTCCACAAAGTGGAGCCCAACATTGTAGCCTTGCCTTTTCTTTTTAGGAGCTATTCCACTGAGGGACTCGGAGCAGGTTTCTCAGTAACGATGCTGAAGGGGTGTTAGATACAGCAGAGGGACACACTGCAGGGCCTACCTCGCATCACCTGACTCATCCCCTGAGTTCAGGCACGTGTTCGTCCAGCATCTCTGCACAGGATGAGTTTCCTATCTTCCCCGGAGCCTCCATTCCCCCTTCAGAAATTAAGGCAGCCTTCATCCCTCGCCTCGCTCATCTCAGTGTCCTCAGGAAGCTTTAGGTGGTCTGATGAGAAAAGCAGCTAACAGGGAAATACCAGAAATCCTGGGAAACCAGACTTGCAAGTTTGTCTCTTCCCCCCTTCCCTGTGTGTGTCTGTTCCCCTAGCAGTTAGAGTAAAAAATTCTTCCAGACCAAGAGCTGGGGTGATCCCACACTGCTTGAGCAAGACCCCCCCAGAGCCTAGCAGGGTTCCTTATAAAAGCGGGCCTCCTTAGATGTATTTTGCTTCGTGACGTGCTTCCTCACTCAGACCTACACCCCTTCCTCGGTCATCTTGCAAATTGGCGCTGAGGAGCGAACCAACGTCAGAAAGAGTTAACAGCAAATTCAGGGGCATTAACTACCAAAACCACGGGCTGCATCCACGCACTTTATCTTGCCTGAAGTAGCTGGATAAGTTACAGAAATGGATCACAGAGGAGGGAAATTAGGACAAACAGCTGGCAGGGTTATTTAAAAAAAAAAAAACGGCACGAAAAAGCCACCTCTAGAAAACAAGAAAGGGAGTTGGCAAGCCAGAGAAGGGATATGGTTTAGAGCAGAGGACATTGCATTTCCTCCCTCCCACTGAACTTCACAGTGTCCGTGGGGTTGCAGAGAGATTTCCCAATTTTTCGGTGGATGTTGGGATGTGTCACCTCTCCATTCTGTTGGCTGTGGCTTGGATCTGCTCGTCCTGCTGGTCCACCGCCTAGACCAGGTCCCTGAGGGGGTGCGTGCTGGTTGAAAGGAGAAACGGTGCCATCGCCCTCTATTGAAGTGGCCAGAGCGAACCTCGGCATGTTCGCTCTGGAGTTAGATTTCCAAAGGCATGTTTTAGTGGAAGGATGTTTAAGAGATCAAAGCCTTAATGACTTTAAATTAATACTTGAAGAACTGGAGTCCCGCCCAGCGGGTGAGCACGGAACCAGGACGGAGACCCACACCTTTTGATTTCAAAGAGTCTTCCTCATAAGGAGCAGTGCCTCTCCTTTCCTGGGCATTCTGGCCACCTGGGCAGGTGCTTGGGCCCCGCCCTGCCCCCTGGGCCCAAAACCCCAGGGACAGAGGAGAAAGGTGGGTCCCTCAGACCTGGCGGTCGGGTCTTGAGTCAGAGGAACAGATCTGAGTGCACGTTCCATCCATCTGTCCTGTCCTCGGCCGCCTGCTCCAGGAGACCTTCTCTTTCTCATTGATACGTTCATCAGAAGTTTACTGAGTGTCTGCTGGGTGCCAGGTACCCTGTAGACAGGTGGTCTTATTCATTCAGGAGGGAAAAGATGGGAACCACGCCTCTTTCTTTTCTTCTGCCTTGCCTGGCTTGTGCTTTCGGGCTTTTTATAGCGATAGGACCTTGTGGCCAAACTCCTCCGCCCTGAGAGGCAGTGCCTTGAGCAAGCACGCCAGTGCCACCCCCCACCAGCCCGGCAGGGCTGAGGGGGCACAGGTAGAAGGGAAAGAGACACGAGCCGGGCAGCAGGAGGCCCTTCATGTTTGGACCCTCGGCTTAGCTTGTAGCTTGACTTTGGACGACCTTCTCAGTTCCTTGTCTCTGTTTCCCGTTTTTGAGGTGAGGGTGTTGGATTTCAGTGAACTCCGAGTTCCTCTCTGTGCCCACCTCCAGGGCACCCACTCGGGCCCAGATCGTTAACCTGGATGACCTTTTGGTCTGCCAAAACGGTACCCAAGGAAAGACTCCTCTTTTACTGCCTTTGCATGCTTTTACTCTCTGCCTTTGAACTTCGTTTCAAAAGCCCCACTGAGAGGGTCGGTGCGTTCAGAAAAGCAGACATCCTGAACCCCCAAGGCTCTGTGCTGCCTTCAGAAACAGATCCAACAACCGAGCCATCTCTGTGTCTGCCTAGCTTCCCCAGAGGGAGGGACCTCAGGATCTCTTTGAGGGACACTCCCTGGGGATGGGAGGGCAGGCTGCGGCCATGGAAACCTCACAGGCTCACCTGGCACACAGGGGGTGGAACCTTTGACCTTGGCCTAATTAACTGTGCTTTACCCAGCAAGCTACCAGGCCAATGATACCTTTTTTTTTTTCCTTTCTGATTTTTGTGTCATTTTCTTTCTGTTTTTTAAAGTTTTATTTGAAGTGTAGTTAATATACAAGGTTGAAGTGTCTTAATTTACAATTTGTGCTGTACAACAAAGTGATTCAGTTCTACGTGAACACTCATCCATTCTCTTTCAGTTTCTTTCCCCACATAGGTTATCACAGAATATTCAGTAGAGTTCTCTGTGCTATACAGCAGTTCCCCATAGGCCAGTGACACTCAAACAAACAAACAAAAAAACAGGATTTAGCACCTGCTCCTACTCTGTGGCCCTTCCCCCCAGTGAGGGTACATGGAAACAATGGCTTCCTAATCTGTGTCTTGCCTTTAATTCCTGGGAGATCAGAAATGATTTATGATGACACAGTAGCACGGATGTACTTAGTGCCACTGAACCGTATACTTAAAAATAAGTGAAAATGTTATATTTTATGGTGTGTGTATTTTCCCATAATAAAAAATAGTTTATTGATGGGGAGGGGATGGAGAGGAAATGAATTTATCTTGGGATTGCAAGATGAGGAGAGATTTTACAAAAGGCTCCCTGCTTTATGCATCAAAATGATGCTTTTATGGTTCAGAAAAATCTTCAAGGGCCCCTCTGGGTAATTGCCTTCAGCATATTCATAACCGTCCCTTTGTGTGCCAGGTCTGCAAGCATCACCATTAAAGGGCCTTTTGTATTTCATTATTTGTTTACAGCCTCTTTCCTTCCTCCTTGAAGACGGTGTCTGGCACGCTGCTGCAGCTTGAAAGAAGTGTTTTTATGTATAATAGATGAAGGGCCACATCAGCAATGTGAAGCCTTAGCTTCAGTGCTTGTCTGCAGGGAGGATTTTCTAACCACATGGGCTGGCTGAAGTGACCCCACCTCCACGCGCCCCCCCCCCCGCCATTTTTTTTAGATTGAAGTGTAGTTGATTTACAGTGTTGTGTTAGTTTCAAGTGAACAGCAAATAATTCAGTTAACATACATCCATGTGTATTTATTCTTTTTCAGATTCCTTTCCCTTATAGGTTATTATAAAATACCGAGTAGAGTTCCCTGTGCCACGTAGTAGTCCTTGCTGGTTTTCTGTTTTATATATGAGTATGTATATGTTAATCTCAGACTCCTAATTTATCCCTCCCCCGTCCCTCGCCCTTTGGTGACCCTAAATTTGTTTTCAAGTTTGTGGGTCTATTTCTGTTGTGTAAATAAGTTCATTTGTATCGTTATTTTTTTGAGTCTACATTTAAGTGATGCTATGTGGTATTTGTCTTTGTCTGACTTCACTTAGTATGATAATCTCTAGGTCCATCCATGTTGCTGCAAATGGCCTTATTTCATTCTTTTTTATGGCTGAGTAGTATTCCATTGTGTATATGTACAACCTCTTCTTTATCGATTCCTCTGTTGATGGACACTTAGGTTGCTCCTCTGTCTTGGCTGTTGTGAATGGTGCTACAGTGAACCTGGGGGTGCATTGTCACTCTTTCCTCCGTAACTTTTAGGCTTTATTAATTGACTTCGTTCACATGCTTGTATGTTCACATGTGTTTTTCTCTTCCTGTTATAAAACAAGACCTTGAAGCGTGGAGATGTCGTAGGTCTTGCTCTTCTGGTGTCTCTTCGTCAAATGAGTAAATGAACTTCCAGTTTGTGGTCGAACTTTTGGAAATAGCAAAACTTGTTCAGAATCAGTTTGGGAGCACAGAACGAGTGGGATGCATAATGTCATGAGGGAGGCACGATACAAAGTAAAAGCAATGGAGAAATAGCTCTGATTTTTCACATGTGACCCAAAGTAGCTTCAGAGGTAGTTTCCAACCAAAATATTCAGTAATATTTGAGCAATGCCTTTATTGTGGAATTCTGTGTCACTTTGAGGTGGTTGCTTTGTAACGTTCATTTGACAAAATACGTTTTTTTGGAAATCGGTTTGTAGAAATTGTAGTGAAATGTATATAGAATGAAATCTATACTTGGGTGTACAGTTTAAGGAGTTTTAACATATAAATGCACCACATGCACCCTACTACTCCAGTCAAGATCTAAAACATTTCCCTAGTTCCAGAAGGTCCTCCCTGTCGCCTTCTTCCACACTATTCCCACTCCCCCAAAACAACTACTGTTCTAATTTAGATCACCGTGGATTGATCAGTGTTTCCTGTGCTTCAGTTCTGTATAAGTGGAATTTTTCACGTCTGTTGTGTTTAGATTCTTTCATCCAACATAATGTTTTTTAGGTTCACCCATGATGTTGCATATAACTGTAGTTCATTCCTGTTTCTCACCAGCTAATATTTTATTATGTGAATATCCAGTTTGTCAGTCCTCTATTGGTGTACATTTTGATGGGTTCCAGTTTTTGACTATTAAGAGTAAATCCTCGGGACTTCCTCTGTGGCTCAGCATATTAAGGACCCAACGTTGTCTCTGTGAAGGTGCGGGTTCGATCCCTGGCCTTGTTCAGTGGGTTAAGGATGAGGTGTTTCCACATGCTGCAGTGTAGTTCGCAGATGCGGCTCACATCTTGGCATGGCTGTGGTGTGGGCCGGCAGCTGCAGCTCCGCTTTGACCCCTAGCCTGGGAACTTCCATATGCTGCGAGTGCAGCTATAAAAAGAAAAAAAAATACTCTTGTGTAGTATTTTTATAGATTTAGATTAAGTCCTTAGGAGTGGGGGTGTTGCTTGGTCATAGGTCATGTGTATCTTTAATCTCAAAAGAAACTTCTGGTAATGTAAGAGAGTTCCAACCGGTGATCTGTATCTAGTCAGTCTATAACTTTAGCCATTGCAGTGGGTGTATAGTGTCTCGTGTTTTCTTTTTAGAGTATCATTTGCATTGAGTAAAATTCACCCATTGAATGTAGTTCTGTGGGTTTTTTGACAAATGCATGCAGATAAGAAACACCCCCACAGTCCAGAGAGGGGACAATTCTGTTGGCTCTCTAGAATTCTCCTGTATTTGTTTGTAGTCGACGTCACACCATCCTCAACCTTGATTTGTTTTCTTTCCCTATTTTTATTTCTGTTTTGTTTTTTGCCTTCGTCTAGTCCAGGGTTACCAAGATTAATAAGGTGTATTTTTTAAAAAATTTATCATTGTCATAAATGTATGTAATTTTAAAGGTCATTTCTACAAAGTTTATAATGAAAAACAACAGTCCCTCCCAAATCCTTTTGGTTTCTGAATAACTGGGCTCCTAGTACTTGCTATTTCTATTGCATTTTTATTTAGCAGCTACTCATTGTAGAAGACAAGGAGATAGTTCTTTCATACTCCCCACCAGCCACGCAAATACCTATTTTTCTCTAATGGAGTTCTCCCAATATAGATACATCATGATTTTTTGTTTTTTTAAAAAGTTCTCAGAGTTCCCTTTGTGGCTCAGTGGTAACAAATCTGACTGGTATCCATGAGGACACAGGTTCGATCCCTGGCCTCGCTCAGTGGGTTAAGCCAGTGGGCTCAGTGAGTGTTGTGGTGAGCTGTGGTATAGGTCGCAGACTCACCTTGGGTCTGGTGTTGCTGCAGATGTGGTATAGGCCAGCAGCTGCAGGTCTGATTTGACCCTTAGCCTGGGAACTTCCATATACCATGGGTGGTGTGGCCCAAAAAGACAAAAACAAAACAAAACAAGAAAAACACCTCATTTAGAGTCTTATGTCCATGGAGTATAAGCACCAGAGCCTATCAGCATACCTTGATTATTTCCTTTCTTGAACAATAGAGGTGTTGATTCTTTGTCCTTGATCCTCTGTGGACCCACCTCTGTTTCATACCTAGACTTTCTGACAGGAGTGTTTGCCTCCCTGTAATATGTTCAGAACAATGAGATAGTTTTGCAGCTCCATTTTTTTTCTTGGATTCGTTCGTCATGGAATCGTCTATCCTCCTGCTTCAGTTTGTACTGGGTGTTCTCTGGGCCAGTTCCGAGCTTCTTTCTGAGATCTCCATCAGTTGTGTCAGGGTTAAAAAAATAGAAACTAAGTAGGTATTTCAGCAAAGTTAGGGCTAATATGCATGTGTGTATAAACAGAGAGTAGCACTCCTGTTACTCATTTTGACTCACTTTAACCTCTCTACTCAATTTTTTTTTTTTTTTGGTCTTTTTAGGGCCATACCTGCAGCATATGGAAGTTCCCAGGCTAGGGGTGGAATTGGAGCTACAGCTGCCGGCCTACACCACGGCCACAGCAACGCCAGATCCGAGCTGCGTGTGCGACCTACACCACAGCTCACAGCAACGCTGGATCCTCAACCCACTGAGCAAGGCCAGGGATCGAACCCACATCCTCATGGTTACTAGTTGGGTTTGTTATTGCTGAGCCGCAATGGAAGCTCCCTGTATGCATTTTAAAAGTCATGAGTAAACAGGGCTACCTTCAAATCCAGCCCAGCATGGCAGCGTTCATTCTAGTATTTTTCTCTTTCTGTCTTTGTAACTCCCTTTTGTGACGGTAAGCAGGCAGACTTCCAACATTCCTAATATGTTTTTTTTAACCAAGTCCCCCGCGTGTAACCCATCCGCGTCTTCATTAACACCTTCTCCTGCGTGGATGTCCTCCTCATCTCTGATGGCCCGTGTCTGTCCGCCATACCCCACCTCAAGTCCTGCATGAACGCCCCTCTCCTTATCCCACTCGGGCTCCGATGCCCCAGGTGGGTCCCCTACTCCCACGTGGATGCCCACCTTGTTCTCCTTGGGTTCCGGCATCCCGTGTCAGCCTGGCCCCGGTCTCAATCCCCCTGCGCACAGACCTTTGCAGATGCCTAAGTGGCCCCATCCAAGCTGATCGCTCAGAGCTCAGTTGTTCAGGACACGAAGCAGAAAGGTCAAAATCGGTCTCTTGATTCTGTCTCCTGTTCGCCCATATTTTTCTTTTTTCAGTCTTATCCTACCAAAGAATAATACTGTCCACTCATCCGTGCTTGCATGAGACTAAATACCCTTGAGTGTTTGCCTTTCTTCCCTCATTCCTGGCTGCTCCCAGCTGAGTCATGAGCAATGCCTATCGGTTCAAAATAGGTCCTGCGTCTTTTCATCTCTCTCCATTTTTCTAGCACCTGCCAGTCTTCTTGCTGGTTTCCTTTTTCCCCTGTGTTTCACTCAACTGGACAATCCATTCTTCTCTAGAGCAGGCACTGTGATCTTGAAAAGATGAGGCATGATGTCATGTGGAACCTTCCAGGGGATTCCCATTATACTTAGGATAAAACCCCACTTCCCCCACGGTCCATGACACCTACGCGCACAGCGTACGTTAGCATTGCCAGGGGAACTTTTTTGAAGCACTGAGCCTGGGCCCCACCTGCATCCAGTTAAATCAGAACATCTGAGGACGTGGCCCAGGCATCAGTATTTTGTATCTTCTAGGCAGCCAGGGCTGAGAACCCTGCCTCCACATGACCACCTTCTTATTGCTCTCTCTCCTTTCATGACTGGTTCCACTTAGCCTCTCAGAGTGCCTTTCCTTTGGTCACCTTATCTAGCATCATGTCCCATGTGACTAATCATTTTCTGCCATGTACTCCCGTTGAGTGTTTCTTCCCAGCACCATCATTATCTGAGATCATCATATATATATATATGTGTGTGTGTGTGTGTGTGTGTGTGTGTGTGTGTGTGTATGTATGTATATGTATATAATATATACTGTATAATTATATAATGTATAATTTATTATTATATATATGTATGTGTGTATACGTATACATTAGAGTGTAATCTTCATGGTAACTCTTGCTTCCCACTACTCCGTGGTATCTAAATTAGTGCTTAATAAATATTCATTGAATGGTGGCATGTAGGGGCGTGAAGAGCCAAGTAAAGGACTTGTCCTCTAGGAGCCAGAAAGGGTGCGATGGCCAGAGATGCATTTGGACAGGTGAGGGGCAGTGGAGCAGGTGATAGTCTTGGCCGATGGAGATTATCTGAGAAACCAGATAAAGTAAGCAGCTTGGACAGTGGAGTTAAGAGCTCTGATATTTTTAAATCAGAGGGGAAAAATTTTTATTCTCAATTGGGGCAGTTCCAGAAGAACAGAAATGACTGTTTTCTTGAAAGGAAGAGCAACCTTTAGCATAGAATCAGTTTTGATGTTCTCCATGGTTCCTGGAAGCTTACTTTTTAAGACTTGTCATTTCACCTACATGTAGGTAAGTCTAGTCCTGTGGACTCACCCTCTCCCCACTGTTCCCTTCATCTTAATAATATGTTAACTTGAGAAAGCATCTGGGGAGTTCCCGTGGTAGCTCAGCGGAAACGAATCTGACGAGCATCCATGAGCACGCAGGTTCCATCCCTGGCCTCGCTCAGTGGGTTAAGGATCTGGCGTTGCTGTGAGCTGTGATGTAGGTCACAGACACAGCTTGGATCCCACGTTGCTGTGGCTGTGGTGTAGCCCAGTGGCTACAGCTCTGATTCAACTCCTGGGAACTATCATATGCTGTGGGTGTGGCCAAAAAAAAAAAAAGGCACCTGAGATTCTGACCAGTTCACACTGCTCATTGATTATAGCTGCTAGTTGATGTGCATTCTGTAGCATGCCATATTTTACTGTAATTATCTTGCTTTACATGTTGGGATTAATTAGTAAATTATAATCTTGCTTGTATCCCAACCTTGGTTTGTAATACAGAAATGAGCAAACATACTCTTGGACTAATACTATATCTGTTGCATTTACTAGCAGCTGAATGTATGGAATCCCAACAGTATATGCTGAAAACTCCAGAAGCAGACAGTGTTCTGTTACTACCTGTTACCAGGGAACATAACCATTCACTTTTTCAAAAATTCAGCGTGGTAAATTTGAGCCTTTAGATCAGGGTTATGCACATACCACCATTCTAGAGAAGACTTAGGAGGTTAAAAAAAAATGTTTTCAAAAATGACAGGTTTAGGAAGCATAATTCTGTAATGGATGGCTGTGCAAAAACACTGTTTACAAAAGTACAGATGAATTCCCCTGTGACAGTGGAGCGAGTCTACGTTGTAACATCTTGGTTTTTTAAGATATGCAGAGAGATGAAAACTCCTTGGAAGAGACTAAAGTCTTGTTTCTCAGCTTGCCTCCCCCTCCCCATCCCAGGATAGTTTATTCATGCGAAAGCAGAATGAAGCAAGTACATATAGCTGTAAAGTTTCCTGATGGAGTTCCTGCTGTGGCACAGTGGGATCGGCAGCGTCTCTGCAGCATCTGGACACAGGTTCGATCCCCAGCCCAACACAGTGGTTTAAAGAATCCGGTATTGCCACAGCTGAGGTGTAGGTCAAGACTGTGGCTTGGATCTGATCCTTGGCCTGGGAACTCCATATGTCACGGGGCGGCCCCAAAATAAAAAAAATAAAAAGACTCTTGAAACCTGGGAGAACTGCTTGGTATAGTTATGGCTGGATCTCCTTGTGCATTTTGGCATCCTAGGTAGGGAGCAGTGTTTCCTGTTCAGGTATCTTTTTCTCAGCTGTGGACCTTGATACAAACCTATGCTCAGTCCACAGCCTAATTCCACCTTCTAACCAGGAAAAAAAAAGTTAGCAAAATCCTTAAAATTTATGAATACTGACAGTTTAAAATTTGTGGAAATCTTCATAAATCTGTGCTCCAAGAAAGTGAATTCAACACTTTATTTGTCGCATATCCAAAATAGATTGTGTGTCCCATGTTGGATAATTTCGTACAGAATAAGTTACAGGAGAGTTCTTGAACACTGTTAGCAGAGGCGTGAAGTTTTTTGGTTTGTTTGTTTCATTTTAATCTATTTTTTATTGAAGTGCAGTTGAATTATAGTATTGTGTTCATTTCTGGCAGACGGCAAAGTGATTCAGTTATACATGCATATATGTACTCTTTTTTGTATTCTTTTCCATTATGGTTTATCATGGGGTATTGAATATAGTTGCTTGTGCTGTACAGCAGGGCCTTGCTGTTTATCCATTCTCTGTGTAAGAGTTTGCATCTGCTAATCCCAAACTCCCAGTCCGTTCCTCCCTCATCCCACCTTCCTCTTGGCAACCACACATCTGCTGTCCATGTCTGTGAGTCTGTTTCTATTTCATAGACGTTCATTTGTGTCATATTTTAGATTCCACATGTTAAGTAATATCACATGGTATTTGTCTTTCTTTTTCTATTTTACTTCACTTAGTATGAGAATCTCTAGTTCCATCCATGTTGCTGCCAATCCATGGCGTTATTTCGTTCTTTTTTGTGACTGAATAGTATTCCATTGTATAGATGTACTATGTCTTCTTTATCCCTTCATCTGCTGATGGACATTTAGATTGTTTCCATGACTTAAATATTCTAAATGGTGCTGCTGTGAACAGAGGGGTGGTGCACGTGTGTTTTCCAGTTGTATTTTCATCTGGAAATATGATGCCTGAAGTTTTAAGTATAGTTTACATCAGCTCACTGTGTGTGTATGGCTGCTTTACATTTGGACAACTTACAACAGGCTTTCCTTAGGGAAGATGATCACACTGATGCCTCATGGGCCCGGGGCATGAGGAAAATTATTACAGTGAATTACCTGTAGTGGGTGTTCAATCAATTCAGTATAAAATACGTGTTTGTGGACATATTAAATTCTGTACTCCCTCTATGAGATAGAGGGTGGGGAAATATCCATAGGAATTTGTCTATTTATTGGAATTTTTAAAAAGAAGTTAAAGATTTTACTTAAAGCTTTAATAAGCGAACACATCAAATCTTTTTATTGCAGGGGCTGTTTATAGTATTGCCAAGAATTATTTACAATGTGATTTTATTGTTTGTTTCAGCTTCTTTTTAGTGGTGTATATATAAGTTTTGCTACTTCAATGCAGAATTGTTCCAGAATATTGGGTCTCTTCTTGGAAACGTGGGAAGGTGGGAAGTGGGGGTGGGAAAGAAAGCAAGAGGGAGAAAATATATAAAGTATTTTAAAATATTTTTATGTTATTTTATTTAAATTTTATTGAAGTATAGTTGATTTACAATGTTGTGTTAATAAAATATCTATTTTAATATTATAAGGTGACTTGTAGAATGTATATAAATTGATAAGAGTTCATATTCATTCATGCAAAAACTTTTACTTTGGAAGTATTAAGGTGTTAAGAGGTGGGGCTGCCTTCTGCCTTATTTTTTTGTTCTATGCTTTTTTTCTCCAAAGGAGTAGAGATGAGGCATGGTTCTAAGTGCATTTTAAATCCTTTAGTTATCAAGAAAATGAAGGTCTGGAGTTCCTGTTGTGGCTCAGTGGAAACAAATCTGACTGGTATCCATTAGGACACAGGTTCAATCCCTGGGTTAAGGATCCGGTGCTGCCGTGAGCTGTGGTGCAGGTCACAGATATGGCTCGGATCCCATGTGGCGTAGGCTGTGGCGTCGGCTAGTGGCTATAGCTCTGATTCGACCCCTAGCCTGGGAACCTCCACATTCTGCAGGCGCAGCCCCAAAATGACCAAAAAAAAAAAAAAAAAAAAAAACAAGAAAAAGAAAAGAAAGGTCTGAAATAGATCTAGAATTTTGTCGTATAATAAACCAAAATGCTCATTCTGTCTGCTAATAGCCTCTTAGATTCCATCACAGTGTTGTCACAGAATGCGAGAATGTGTATTGCTGATTATCCCAGAAAATTATTATCTCCATATCATCCCAGATAATATAAACGGTTTTGTGTTCTCTTCTACCCTAACAGGTTGGTACAGAGGATATACCCTCCAAAATAAATCCAAGAAGGTACGGCTTATCATTCACTTTTTAGTTTGAAGTCTGTCCGCCAGTTTTGTGTTGCACCCTCTGATTCCATTATCCGCTATCTGTAGACCTAGTTTGCTTTCTCTTTGATGGCTGTTCTTTAGGTTTGAAAGCAAATTCTCTGACCCCAATCAGTATTCAAGTAAAATAGTGCAGGTCTTATGAGCAGAGGTGACTGACACACCGGGGAGGGCTCTGGGGGATTCTTGCTCCTGGTCCCTCAGGTTGAGCGGTATGGTGACACATGGGCACTGCTGTTTCAGGGGGGAACCCGGGCTTCTCACTTTATCCCTCAGCTCCAGTGCTGAAACCCTGGAACCAGACAGTCTTCCTGTTTCCACCTGACTCTTTCCTTCATTGTGAAATAGGTAAACTAGTAGTTTTCAAACTCTGAAACTCACATGAAATCAGCGGAGTGGGTTATTTTCTTGAAAACAAAACTGAAAAATAGAAGGAAAATGGAATGCCATGGGCGAGGTTTTCTTTTGTTTGTTTTTGTTTTTTTTTCCTTTCTTTTTAGGGCGGCACCGGAGGCATATGAAAGTTCCCAGGCCAGGAGTCAAATTGGAGCTGCAGCTGAGGCTGACACCACAGTCACGGCAATACCAGATGACCTATGCCACAGCTTGCGGCAATGCCAGCTCCTTAACCCACTGAGTGAGGCCAGGGATCAAACCCTCATCCTCACAGAGATAATGTCCGGTTCTTAATTCGCTGAGCCACAGTGGGAACGCAGTAAGTATTATTTCATGGAACTTTTCATTTTAGCTCTATGTCTCACAGTATTTTATGTATTTTTAATTCTGCTTTATGATAGTAGAGCTGAGCTGCTGTCTCATCATGGGCAAAGCGTTTGAAAAATACTGACTCTCATAGGTTCCTTTTCCTAGAGCCAAAGCTGCTGATCATCAAGCTAAAGAAAATCTATGAGTTATGTTAATACCCCCTCGGTTTATTTTAGGCCAGGTCAGCGCTTTTCTTGTGACACTGCGTGCTGGGGCAGCAACGCACGTCAGCACTTTCTTTTGAAAGAACACAGTTGATAGGGCTGTATTATTTCACAGTTAGTTCACATGCAAACTAGTGAATTAGGAGGGGTGGGAGAAGGATTCCTGGAGTTTATCAAGTGCTGAGTGAAAAAAAGAATAATCAGTTTTTACTCTTCCAATGTGGCACGAGACAGAAGTGATGTCAGAACACAAATCTCAAAAGAGCTATGGGGAGTTCCTGTTGTGGCTCGGGGGTTAAGAACCTGAATAGTATCCATGAGGATGTGGGTTTGAGATCCCTGGCTTCCCTCAGTGGGTTAAGGATCCAGCGTTGTAAGCTCCTGTGTTGGTGCAAGCTGTTGATCTACAGCTCCTGTGTAGATTGCAGATGCGGCTCAGGTCCGGTGTTGCTGTGGTGTAGGCCAGCAGCACAGATCCAATTTGACCCCTAGCCTGGGAACTTCCATATGCTGAGGGTGGGGCCCTAAAAAGAAAGGAAAAAGAAAAGAGCTACGGGCCCAGAAAAACACCTTTCCACAAGGTATACGCCATTAAAAACCAGGACTGTTCTGGGCAAGCTTTCTATGTTGTTACTCTTGGAAAACATTCGGTATTTGCACGCGTATGTGCACACACATATTTTATTAGCTCTGACAGTTTAATAATCTACCAAAATAAAGGAGTGTTTGCCTTGGATGTGAGTATCAACTCCCATCATTTTGGTCCTTTTTTCCCTTAAATCCTGATGCTGAATTTTTCTACCCACGGTTGGTTCTTATAGAGAGTTGCTTAATTATTTTCATTGGATCTCTTTCCCTGCCCTTCAAACAGAGACCTAAGACAGCTGGTGCTCTGGCCTGAAAGAGAGCGTGATAGGCCAAAGCGAAGACCTTTTCCTTCTGTGCTGATTGTTAACAAGAGAACCTCATTTTCAGCCACCCCACTCCTGCTTGGTTTGGATTTAACACTATCAGTGTGTATTTTACTCATAATTAGGGAAGTGGTAGTTATTTTTCAAAGTGTGATTAGATCGAACAGTTTTGAAGTTCTAAATTTATCAAAGAGCAGCAATTACTTACATACTTAATTACAAATCCTAAAAAAAAAATTAACTTTAAACCATCAACAAAAATCCATTCTCAGGGAGTTCTCGTCGTGGCACAGTGGAAATGAATCCGACTAGGAACCATGAGGTTGCGGGTTCGATCCCTGGCCTCGCTCAGTGGGTTAAGGATCCAGTGTTGCCGTGAGCTGTGGTGTAGGTCGCAGACGCGGCTTGGATCTGGCGTTGCTGTGGCTGTGGTGTAGGCCGGTGCTGTAGCTCTGATTCGACCCCTAGCCTGGGAACCTCCATATGCCATGGGTATGGCCCTAAAACGACAAAAGACCAAAAAAAAAAAAAAAAAAAAATCCATTCTCAGATAAGATCATATGAACTTAAAGACCAAACCGAATTTTTTATTTTTAGCAAGTGAATGTGAATGGTGTCTCAACAAGGTTTCAGACCACAGGTTTCCCGTTTGGCGAGTCCACAGTTTGTAAAGATCTTTTTCAAGCATCTCTCAGGCATCCTTTGAGGTCCTAATACGTCAGCATCTATCTGTTGTTGGCTTTGGAGAGTGGATGGGGGAGCTTCACCAGGATCTCAGTGACAAGGTCTCGATGTGCTTGTAATTTTTTTGTATTCATTTTCTTAAAACATTCATTTAAACTTTAAACCTCACTCTTGAGAAGAATTATTTCGGGGAAGAGCATTTCTTAGTTCTTGATAATTAAACTCGGTAATACAGTCAGATAATAGTACAAACAAAGGCTGTGTGTTTACTTGTTGAATCTTAAATTGAAATATCTTTCTGGTGGAGAGATCTAGGAAAAACAGAGAATTCAAAGTCAGTTGTCAGGGATTATGCCCAATTTTGTCGCCGCTTCAGTAAGCAATCCAGCCTATTTGAAATGCGCTTCTAATGCTGTTCCTTTGTTTGCCAGTTTTTAGGGGAAGAGCTACTTGAAAGGCCTATTGTTCTAATGGAAATTTTTGGTGTCCTTTACAAGCAGATTAGCTGGATGGTGTGGTGATAAAACCATCTAGTGGTTTTGCAAATTAAAGAAACTAAGAGCTTTGCAGAAACTGATTATTGATCCTGGCAGGACTGGGGAAGCGTGGGTAAGACCAATATCTAGAAAATCGTTAGTTCTTTTTCTTTTTTTTTTTTTTTTAACTCAAGTGAGTAGGTTGCATTGAGAAAGCAAAAGCAAAATTGAGAAGTAGGCTGTAAATCAGAACTGTACTACCCAGGTTTATTCTGGCTTTCACTGTGTCAGAATGGCACAGCTGGGAGTTCCCTGGTGGCTCAGCAGGTTAAGGATCTGGTGTTGTCACTGCTGTGGCTCAGATTGTTGCTCTGGTGCCAGTTCCATCTCTGGCCCGCGACCTTCTGCGTGCCAAGGGCACAGCCAAAAAAAAATAGCATAGGAAAGGCATGCAGCCTCAGATTTACCAGAACAATTAAATGGCTGTAAGTGGATACATGTAATAGAGTGGAAATACAACAAAATAAATACTCCCTTAATATGAAAATCACCATGTTTGTGTACCCAGTATAAATTACCTGCTTATGATCTGCATAGATGTCAGAAAATAAGCCACTTATATTACGAATGTTTCTATTTTGGATTTCTCCCAGTTATTAGGAGGCTAGCCATCCGAGTATAATGTATGAAACATTTAATTGGCCCTTTATCATCTTGATTTGGAAAATTTTCTGCAAGGGTATTCATTGGGACAAGCAGTTGTACATCATATTTTAACCTGCAAATATAGCTCCTTATAACTGCTACTTTAAGTGGTTTGCTCTTACTCAAAACGCCACCTTTTTGGAGTTGTCTTTGTGACTCAGTGGGTTAAGGACCCGACATAATGTCTCTGAGGTTGCAGATTTGATTCCCTGGCTTCACTCAGTGAGTTAAGGATCCTGCGTTGCTGCAGCTGCGGCTGTGGCATAGGCCGTCAGCTGCAGCTCCAAGTTGACCCCTAGCCAGGAACTCCCATATGCCACAAATGCAGCCCTAAAAAGAAAAAACAAAACAAAAACAAAACTCCACCTTTTTATGAGTTCTGGACAACCTTTTTTTTTTTTTTAATGGCTATACCTTTGGCATGTGGAAGTTCCCAGGCCAGGAATCAAACTCACACCTCTGCAGTGACCTGAGCCACTACAATCAGATTCTTAACCCATTACACCACAGTGGGAACTCCTGGGCCATGTTTTAATTGTGGTAAAATATGCTTGACAAGAAAGTTATTATTTTAACTATTTTAAAATGTACAATTCAAGGGTATTCACGTTGTACAACCTTCACCACCATCCATCTCTAGAACTTTTTCATCTTCCCAGAATGAAACTCTGTACACGTTGAACACAACTCCCCATTCCTCCCTCCTCCCAGCTCCTGGTAACCCCATTCTTTATAAATCTGACTCCCCCAGGTCCTTCGTGTAAGTGGGGTCAGACAGCATTTGTACTTTTGCAGCTGGCTTATTTCACTTAGCATCCTGCCCTCAAGGCAAGTGCTGGGCAGCCTGACCTGGTTCTCCATAAAGACGGTGGTCAAGAAAACATTTACCGTGACTTAGCAGAGAGAAGAAACACCCAAGTTTCCTTAGGCTTCCTAAGGACCGTTCTGGAGCTTCAGAAACTCAGAAATCAGCCCCCAAAGGAATTATACACGCATTGAATTTTTGTTCGAATTTAACTCTTGGATCAGTGTTTTGGAATCACTCTGAATCCTGTCCTTATAATGAAATGAGATAAGTGGTACCTTGTCTCTGTGTGTGTTCTGGCTTTTGTCAATAACAGGATTGGGGTAACACTTTTTACCTTGTACACCCCACCCACGCCTACCCCTGTATCAAAATGAAAAAGGGAAGAGATACATGTACGTTTGTTGTGTTTTGTTTTGTTTTTTGCTTTTTAGGACCTCACCTGGGGCATGTATAGAAGTTCCCGGGCTAGGGGTCAAATCGGAGCTGCAGCTGCCAGTCTACACCACAGCCAGAACAATGCCAGATCCTTAACCCACTGAGCGGGTCCAGGGATCGAACCCGAATTTTCATGGATACTAAGTCAGGTTCGTAACCCACTGGTCCACAGTGAGAACTACTGCATGTACGTATTTTTGGTTCTTCCTGCCTGGCGGGAAAGGATGGCCATTTTGCTTCTGACCCAAACAGTGGCAGGATCCACCCTGTCATCTCTCTCGTGCCGGGAGCAGCTTCATCTCAAATTTTCTTGCTGTTTCCTGTTTTATTGGCAAAGGATTAAGAGGGCGAAAGGTGAGAATTGCTCAGAAACATAGCATACAAAACTAGTAAGACCAACTCTGCTTGAAATGCACTAGCTTTCTGGCTCTGAGTGGATTAAGGGTCACTTGATACACACGCATCTTTGACCTGGTCGCCCGAGTGTGGACGTCTCCCACCTTTGGGTTCAGCCTCCCCCAACATGCGGTGTCCACACAGCGGTGCTTTTATTGGCGCAAGGCCCCGAGCAGCTGAGCCATGGTTCCCTTTAAAAGTTGCTTCTTCTGCCTCTCCTGATCTGGCTCACAAAGCACACAAATCTGCACCTTTTCCAGATGGCAGTGTCTCTGTTTACTGAAGAGCCTGTCACACAGGTGAACAATAGAAGCTTTTGGCTTTTAGGAAAACTCCCATCCGTGCCCGGCTTCCTGTTGGTTGGATCCAATCTTCAGTGCTGCAGTTTCTCCCGAACCAGTTTCCAGGTGTTTATCTTAGGTCTTTCTGGGCCTTCATTTGCCTCTGGGCAGTGTCACAATACCGATGTCAAATTGCATATAGAATAGAGAGCAGTTTGAGGCTAGAAAATGCTAAAAATAACCAGATAACCAGTCTTAATTGTTTCGGGTGCATTTTGTTTATGTGAATCTGTTAAGAGGAATTACTCTAGAAAATCACTGTAATTTTATAGGCCACTAAGTACCTAGCCCCCGTCTCACTAATTATATGAAACACTGCAGGGGAAGCACCTCGTGGCACGTAGGATCTAGAGAGGGTTTTAGGATCTCGAGAGTAAACTCCTTACAGTTATTGCAGCTCTGAGCTGACCCAGGTATGTCTGCCTTTTCATTTACAAAACATTTAGCTTCTGCTCTCTGAACCCAAGTCTTTTTTTTTTTTTTTTTGTCTTTTTGGGGCCACATCCATGGCATTTGCTGGTTCCCAGGCTAGGGCTCGAATTGGAGCTACAGCTGCTGGCCTACACCACAGCCACAGCAATGTGGGATCGGAGCCACATCTGTGACCTACACCACAACTCACGGCAACGCCGATCCTTAACCCACTGAACGGGCCCAGGGATCGAACTTGTGTCCTCATGGATGTTAGCCAGATTCATTTCTGCTGAGCCATGACAGGAACTCCCCAAGTCTTTTTTTTTTTTTTTTTGTCTTTTTTTGCCTTATCTAGGGCCGCACCCACAGCATATGGAGGTTCCCAGGCTGGGAGTCTAACAGGAGCTGTAGCTGCCAGCCTTCGCCACAGCCACAACAACACGGGATCCAAGCCATGTCTACAGCCTACACCACAGCTCATGGCAATGCCGATCCTTGAGCCACTGAATGGGGTCAGGGATCGAACCTGTGTCCTCATGGATGTTAGCCAGATTCGTTTCCGCTGAGCCATGACAGGAACTCCCCAAGTCTTGATTTACACCTTTTTCGGTGCTTCATCCCTGCTTTGCTTGAGGTGGCCAGGCAGTGTAATTGACGTCCTGCATCCTTGACTACAGACCTAGCTGCTGTCCTGGCGTCCTTGCCCTCCTACCCTCCTTCTATTCGCGCTCCGTACTTTGGGCTGAGATTTTTATGGCCACCTAACCAAAGTTCTTCTCTCTGTAGGGTATTTTTCCGGAAACGTACATCCACTTGAAAGAAGCCACTGTGGAAGACCGCGGGTAAGTCCTGCCGTAGGAATAGGAAGACTCCTGACAGTTGAGGAAGACGTAACTGTCATTAGAGATTGTATGAAGTCGTAAAATTTCATGTCATGCATTGTTAGTCTCAGCTTATCAGTTCAGTTTCTCAGAGGAGAGGGAAATGAGGGAAAACTTTTTCCTGGCTTCATTCCTTCTTCTGTCGTCTCTTTATAGCTGGTCCTCCCTGGCGTCCTTCCCCAGAACCGCAAAGACAGATAATGAATGAACGGGCAGGGCCTTCACCTTCCTCTCGCACTAGCTGCGTATTTTGATGCGAGTGCGTGTGCCTGAGAACATTTGGTGCTCTTTTGCTGTTAAGACCTGAGAAACCCTTAGGGGATGGGTGAGCAGGCAGCATCCTGTGCTCTTTAGCACTGAACTGAAGGTCAGATAGGTCGGCCAAGGGGCTTTCCCCCTGCAGATCGGGGCAGAAAACAAATCTGGCCCCGCATGGGTCATGAACTTGGGGGAAAATTATGAACTAGCTAATGTGTGTGAGCGTGCTTTGCAGATAAAATCCACAAAGTTCTGGGTGGTCTTGTTTCTTATGCACCTTGTCATTTGTCCTTTAAAGTACTGCCTCTGTAGAGGCTGAGGAGAGGGGGACCCTTGGCCTGAGGTGAGAGAGGCCACTTTGTTGGCAAGCCCGCAGGCAGGAGAGCTAATGGGGGAATAATGAGAGCCTGGAGCAGGACTCCCAGGGCTTTCAGAGAGTGGCGGGGGGGGGGTGGGGGGGTGCAGAGGCACTGGCTCACAGCTGCAGAGGGCAGTCTCAGCCCTAAATTCTGCACCCTTGTTGTATAACCAAGGGATGGAGATGTGCCCACATTCACCTGAAAACCAGGTGTCTTGCCCTCCTGGAGAATTTTCTTTCCAACCGACCAGTGCTGGGCAGCCTTCAGGGTCACTAGCCACAGCTGCGTTGGTGAAGAGGCAGGCTTGGGGATGTGTTCTCACTCATTAGTGTTGTCAGGTAAAATGCGGGGTGCTCGTTTAAATTTGAAATTCAGATAATAGCCGGTCAGTTTTTAACGTGTATGTCCCAGATATTCCATGAGACAGACTTAGGCTTAAGAATTATTTTTATTGGAGTTGCCGTCGTGACTCAGTGGAAACAAATCTGACTAGGAACCATGAGGTTGTGGGTTCGATCCCTGGCCTCGCTCAGTGAGTTAAGGATCCGCTGTTGCCGTGAGCTATGGTGTAGGTCGCAGACGTGGCTGGGATCCCACATTGCTACAGCTGTGGTGCAGGCTGCAGCTGGAGCTCCAGTTAGATCCCTAGCCTGGGAACCTCCACATGCCACGGGTATGGCCCTAAAATGACAAAAGGCCAAAAAAAAAAAGGGGGGGAGTTACTTTTATCTATCTGAAATCTAGGCCTAACTGTACAGCTTGGAGTTTTAATTACTCCTGGCAGTCCCACTACTTATCTCCATTTGTTTTCTTGCTTTCACTGCCTCCTTTTCTCCTTCTGCTAGTCATAAAAATACCAGACAGGATATATGTGCATGAATGTCAGGTCTACCTTCATAAAGGTCTCCCAAGTAAGTGAGGATTTTGGTGTATATACATTTTCTATGCTGGGAGGCAGCTGATGAGAGTCAAACCTCAGACCACTGCAGAAGAGAGCCCAGCCTCGGTTCTACCAGCAGGTCAAGCCCCAGGACCTTTGTGCCAGGAACACTTCTCCACCCACCGTCCCTAATGAAATTGCTCCTTGGCAGAACCAGCAGAAGTACTGGGTTTGGCTTCCATCCCTGGGAATCGCTGAAGCCAGCCTAGCTTGGTATTTGAGGCTCCTGTAAAGATCCAAAATGGAGAATTCATATTGAGAGTCATGGTGTTTAAGCTCTCTCTCTCTCCATTCTCTGCCTTTTAAAAATCATACTCTTTATTGCCTGAAACACAATTCAGACTAGTTTAAACAAAAAAATGGCTTCCCTATGAGAAACTCTACATGCAGGCTGGCCTCAGG
This sequence comes from Catagonus wagneri, assembly GCA_004024745.2. Taxonomy (NCBI): domain Eukaryota; kingdom Metazoa; phylum Chordata; class Mammalia; order Artiodactyla; family Tayassuidae; genus Catagonus; species Catagonus wagneri. The sequence goes on along the minus strand of PVHT021183556.1, from coordinate 12,851,824 downwards.
AACAGCTGAATCCAGGAGCTTGACCTGTGGCACTGGGACTCAGTTTCTCTGTTTTCGTCTGCCTGCTTGCTTCTGTCTTTTATGCTCTTTCTCTTTTCTTAGATACTTGATGTGATAAAATTCCCTACCCAAATCTACCCTCCATGGACAAGTTTTACTTTGTTTCAAGCCCACCCAGCCCGATTCCCATCTTTGAGTTTGGAGAGATTGTGACCTCCATCAAGGAAAGCAGCGGTGATCCACCTGGAGTGAAGGGAGCATTTCTCTGTTCTCTTTAGGCAACATGAGACCGTGATTCCCGGGGAGCTCCCACTGGTGCAGGAGCTCACATCAACATTGCGGGAATGGGCTGTCATCTGGCGCAAGCTCTACGTGGTGAGTTTGCCCCTGGGGCTCGGTGCAGGTGGCATTATTCTTGGACCCTCAGCCTGTCTGTTCTGCTGCAAGGAGGTGGCCACTCTGAGCTCTCTGGCGTGGAGTGGTTGCAGCTTACCTAGACAGTGCAATGGCTGCTAATGAGCAGATTCCTATTTTCCCACAGTAGGATCTTTGATGATATGGGCAGTGGAAGAAGTGGCCATAATCATTAGGTCAGTATTTTCCTAACTGACATACTGATTGTAAAGTTATAAGGATAATAATTACTGCAAACACATCATCCCTACTAAGCACCAAGAACTACAAGGAAGGTATAGTTATTACTGGTTTATTAGTGGGGAAATTGGGAGCGTGCTCTTAGCCTCTGCATGTATCCCAGTGCCTGGATATTTGTCACTGTCTCAGTACTCAGACACGTGTCCCATGCAGGTGGCATTCTCTGCCTTGATCAGCTTACCTTACTGACACCAAAACATGGATTGTGTTAAACCATGCTCTGAAAAGTCTCTTTTTGAGGTCAGCTCATAGTACTGTTTCTCACAACAATGATTTGACCTCAGAATGCTAATAAGATATGCCAGGTCAGTGGGAAATTACATAGGAATCAGCACATTCTCTCCTTGATAAATCATAATCACAAATTTTATATACAGGTTTACAATCAAGACAAGGTAAGTCTAGCACTTAATATTATCAGACTGAAAACACCTGGGACAGCCACCTTGCAGGAGGCCAAGAACGCTGAGTCTGGTGGCAGCAAGGCTGCACTTGTGTCCTCTTTAGGAAGCCCCTTTGTCAACACTGGAATGCACAGACATTGTTTTCTAGTTTCTTCTTTCCTGGAGACCTTGTGGGTTGGCGTCTCAAGGTCTTGCCTTCTGTAAGCATCTCCCGGGCTTCCATGGCTGACTAGGAATTCCTCCAAACATATATTCCTTCACCTGACATGTGAATGATATCAGTGAGGTAAATGGACTTGACTCAGTGCCTGGGAGCCAGTCTCTTTCCTTGGGTTGCTTTGCTCACTTAGGCTTTTGTTCAGTCATGCGTTGATTCTGCATTTGAGCTCTCAAAAGCCAATCTTACTAAGTTCCTGGGAGCACCCACTGTAGACCCTCAGTACTTAAAAAGAGGAATCAAAACTCATTCTAGCATAACTTCTTAGAGTCAGTGGAAGATATTTCCTTTCCCAGGGGTACGGTTTCCCAGGCTGGATCACCTCAGTAGAAGTCACCAAGCCCTTCCCTGGAAAAGCACTTGATCTTTCTCTTCCTGTCCATCCTTCAAGGCCCCAATTTAAGCCCATTCTCCCTCATAATGTATCATCTAAACACACCAACCCGTAATGTTTCCTTCTGGACTATGGAGCTCTTAAGATGAACCTATCATCTGGCCCCTGGGGTCCACTGCCTTATAATGGAAGTGATCTTTTGATCTCTTTATGTTTCATTGCAGAGAGAGCTAACCTGTAGGTTCTTAAATGACAAGCTCAGGGATGAAAGAGATGCTGATTTAAGCCCTTTGGCCTACATCGATCATCTTGTCCTTCTATTGAAAGCATTTTCTGGTTCCGGTTAATGGATTGGCTAGCGGTGGAACGAGGTTGATGGATGGGTTAGTTCCTTAACATAGTCTTTCTGGAAATTGGCAAGTGGTGAAATGTATTAGCTAATAAGTACCAGGACAAGAGATTTTTATAGTTGCAAAATACCTAAGAGTGGAGAGTATGAATGAGCTAGACTTTTCTTCTTGCTAAATCACCATTCTTATTCTTAGTTCATTATCTGTGTGTAATACATGTCCCCAGCTAATTGTGCCAAGTCTGCTGTTGACTTGAAATGGGAAATCAGTGAGCCAGGGAGGAAGAAATAAAATTCGTGTATTTGGGCTCCCAAAATCTGGTAGTAGTTAAATGGTGATAAGCTCTGGTTGAGGATTTCCTGTGTGGAAGTTCCACTATTTAATAGCAGAATTAGGTTCTAAGATAAAAAGGAAAATCTACGCTCCTCTTAGGGCAGCAGTGTCTTAATTGCCTGTCCTAATTTTGACATCTCCTAAAATACTTATTTTGTTATTTATGAATATTTTTAAGTGTCTTGTAGCTGCTGTTGGTGAACTAAAAGGCATTCATTGTGGGAATCTTAATCAATTGATAGGGCTGAGAATCTGGTTCTGCTTTGACACTTGCCTTCCCATGCAGAAATGATCCACTTAAAATGGAAATCTTGGGAGTTCCCGCTGTGGCACGGTGGGTAAAGTGTCTGACTATAGTGACTCCAGTTGCTGTGAAGGTGTGGGTTTAATCCCTGGCCCGGCACAATAAGTTAAGGATCTGGTGTGGCTGCAGCTGTGGCCCAGATTCGATCCCTGGCCCCGGAACTTCCATGTGCCACAGGTGCAGCCAAAAAAAAAGGGGGGTGGGTGGGAATCTTGGCTTTCTTGTTTTTTTTGCCCTGTCCTCTCCTAAAGCATTGACAGTTCCCTTCAGGCAGAATTTCTGAATGACTTTCTCCAAAAATAGCAAGCCTCAACTATTATGCTTCACTGGGGAAAAAGTAAATGGAACCCAAATCTGTAGCTTTCGATTCTCCCACCTGCCACCCCAACACACACACACACACACACACACACACACACACACACACACACACACTTTTACTGGTGTTTGTTTTCTGACTCTGTACATTTCTTCAGTCTGTGTAAAGATAAATACAGATTTTACTCATATACATCAGCACTTGTGTTGTTTCTCTCGTGTATGTTCTCCCACAGATTATGAAACCAGGTATTCTGTTTGCTGTCTCTAAGGACACCTTAGAACCTCTGCATTTCTCAGCAACACATTTCTTAGTTCTCTTCTTTCTGGTCTAAGTTCATGAGAAACTGAGGAGGTAGGTCTAGCGACTTAAGTGAGGGGAAAATGTCATCCACTAACCAGATTAAGCCCAGCCATGTAGGCACAGGTAATTATTCTAGAAAGGAAAGGTGTTTGCATAGCCCTGATTTCTGTTTAGCAATCATACTGTGACCTTGTGAAATTACCATCAATAAATGTTTTAAAGGGGAGGGGGGTGGCTGTGCCTTTGAGAGGAGACCCCCACCCCTTCAACCAGAGTAGAAAAAGAACTAACTTACTTTTCTCTGTTATATTATTTATTGATATTTCACTTAATTGTGTTTCTTCTATATGCCCCGGGGCAGAAGCAAGCTGTGGGGGCCAGACAAGGGACTAGAAATGAGGACACCTGATTTCTCATCCAGGCCCTGCCCTGGTTGACCCTGGTCAGGGATGAAGTGCTTAAAGTCTCTTAGTGTCTGCTGGATTTTGCCCGTTTGTAAAAGTAATGGAAAATCTGCCTTGTTGACACCATAGAGTTGTGAGGGTGTGGGAAGTGATGGTGGCTGTGAAGTCCTTGTTCAGACAGACCATCTAGGATTCTGCCCATGTGATTCTAAGGGTCCCTTTTTTTTTTTTTTTTTGGTCTTTTTAGGGCCCCACCCACGGCATATGGAGGTTGCCCCACTAGGGGTCAAATCAGAGCTGCAGTGACCGGCCTACACCACAGCCACAGCAATGCAGGATCCGAGCCGCATCTGTGATCTACACCACAGCTCACAGAAACACTGGATCCTTAACCCACTGAGCGAGGCCAGGGATCGAACCCGCATCCTTATGGATTCTAGTTGGGTTCATTATTGCTAAGCATGATGGGAACTCCTGATTTTAAGAGTCTTGATGTCTGAGCTAGAGACTCTGAAGCTCCCTTCTGTCCCCCCGACCCTGCCCCTTAGCCAAGGCCACTTCCATTGTCTTGTGTCGTCATCTTAGACGGACTGGCCTTGAGCACTCAGTAACTAGGCTACGTGTTTCTCACCACAGACAGTGAGCCTCTTAGCTGAGGTCACGTCCAAAGGCAGGGATCACTGCACAAAGAGAGGAGAATCCAGCCAGTGTGGTGTGCAAGTTCACTGTGGTTTCTGAAGAGCTTCGCCCGCACTGCTGTTCCTTTCTTGGAGCCCCATCACTGAGTGTGTTTGATCAGGAAGGGAGGGAATGCTGTGAAGTAGGCAGTTGCCTGGGGCAAGAGTGAAACTGTGGATATGGGAGTCAGCCCTGAAATTCTGACTCGCTCCCTTCATTGGTATGCACTTTTATACTCAGAAAAAAAGAAACCCAGTCATAGTTCCTGCAAACCAACAGACAGAAACAGAAGGAACACAGATTCTGCAGTCAGAGATCTGCCAGCCTGAGACAAGTCCTTTGACCTCGCGAGCTTGCCTTTCCGCAGCTTCCGTGGTAATCATGTGTTAGCGAGGCCTTGCAGGTTCGCTGGAAGAATTCAGTGGGATAATGCGTGTAGAACTCCTAGGACTGTGCCTGGCGTGTTGTCTTCAAAATGTGACAGCCCCTGACTGTCCCCTTATAGCACTGCTGCACCAAAGGGCTGATTCATGATGAAAAGTGGGAGAACTAGATCCACATGGAATTTTGCCCTTAAGTAGTTTGAGCCGGTCGTTCCATGTCCTCCAGGCTTCTTTCCAGCCCCTGGAGTTTTTTAGCTCCTCTAGGTGGATAGCTTTTACTTATTTATTTTTATCTTTTTAGGGCCGCACCCACAACATATGGAGGTTCCCAGGCTAGGGGTCGAATCGGAGCTGTAGCTGTCGGCCTACACCACAGCCAAGCAATGCGGTATCCTAGCCGAGTCTGTGACCTACACCACAGCTCATGGCAATGCTGGGTCCTTAACCTGTGTGAGGCCAGGGACTGAACCTGCGTCCTCATGGATACTTGTTGGGTTCATTGCCACTGAGGCACAGCGAGAACTCCTAGGTAGATAGCTTTGAATTACTCCATCCGTAATGTTGTGCTGCCTCTCCGAATCTTATGGTTTTCCCCAGCCTTGCAAAGTAGATCCAGTGAGCTGAGCTTCGGCTTCTTTTTCTTCCTCCCTGCTGCCACACGAGGTCCCCCACCTGGAACTCACATTGATTTACATGTGATTGGATAGATGTAATATCTCCGTTTACCTTTCCAGTGACAGCCCCCTTACACTTTTCTTGAATATGCACATATCTGTGCCTCGTGTCATCATTATGTTTTCTCAACTGAAAGTCGGATCTTTTTTTATATTTAAAAATTTTTTTTTGTCTTTTTGCCTTTTCTGGGCCGCAACCGCGGCATATGGAGGTTCCCAGGCTAGGGGCCTAACTGGGGCTGTTGCTGCCAGCCTACACCACAGCCACAGCAACGCGGGAACTGAGCCGCGTCTGCGACCTACACCACAGCTCACGGCAACGCCGGATCCTTAACCCACTGAGCAAGGCCAGGGATTGAACCCTTGTCCTCATGGATACTAGTCAAGTTTGTTATGCTGAGCCACAATGGGAATGCCCCAGATCTTTTTAAAACGAATTTATTGGAGTATGGTTGGCTTACAGTGTTGTTAGTTTCAGGTGTACAGCAAAAATGAATCAGTTATACATTCTTTTTCCCCGTATAGGTTATTACAGAGTATTAAATAGATTTCTCTGTGCTTTATAGTAGGTGCTTATTAATTATCTATTTTAGATACAGTAATATATATATGTTATTCCCATCCTCCTAATTTATCCCTCCCCACCATGGTTTCCCCTATGATAACTGTAAGTTTGATTTCGTAATCTTTTTGTTTTATAAATAAGTTCTTTTGTTCATTGTTATTAGGTTCCTCAATGTAAATGCTAGCACATGATATTTGTCTTTCTCCAACTTGCTTCACTTAGTATGATAATCTCGAGGTCTGTCTGTGTTGTTACAGATAGCATTATTTCATTCTTTTTAATGGCTGAGTAATATTTCATTGCACCTATGTACCACATCCTCTTAATCCATTCCTCCGTGGATGGACATTTAGGTTGCTTCCATGTTTTGGCTATTGTAAGTAGTTCTGCTGTGAACATTGGGGTGCATGTATCTTTTCAAATTATGGTTTTCTTTAGGTATATGCCCAGGAGTGGGATTGCTGGATCGTATGGTAGTTCTATATTTAGTTTTTCAAAGAACCTCCATACTGTCCTCCATAGTGGTTGTACCAATTTACATCCCATCAACAGTGAAGGAGAGTTCCCTTGTCTCCACACTCTCTCTAGCATTTGTTATTTGTAGGCTTTTAGATATGAGGTGGTACCTCATTGTAGTTTTGATAAAAATCAGGTCTTGAAAACTGATGTTAGAGTGTATTTGTGGGGACATTGGGATGAGAATTTTTGGAAGAGGGACTGTCCTGGGAACTCTGAGATGTTTGCTTGTCCTGCACATCCTCTCTGACATCTCGCCTTGAGATTAAGTTCGGTGCTGTTTCCTACTTTTCAGCAGGAGAAATGGTTTGATGGGGTTTGGTCAGCCAGGCTGTTTTGTTCATACAAGTTAAGGAGACTGAACCCAATCCTGTCTTCTTAAGGAGAAGAACCTTGCAGTGAAAGGTGGTTAATACAGCTTGTTGAATCCAGTGGACTTAGTTGCTAAAATGTAGTTCCTGGAAAGGATCGATCTTCTTTCATTGAAAATTTGCTAGCAGAATAGAAGTTCATGCTGGCTTCTAGTTCTGTAAAAATCTAGAGCAGAAAAGTGCCCGTCACTGAGGTTGGGGGAAGGGGGGAACTTTAGCAAACGTAGTGAATCACCCTTTCTTCCCATCTTTGCATATCTAGGAAGATTAAAGCTACTTGAGTCTAATCTTTTCGAACTGATGGTTATGACTGGCTGCTGCTGGAGCATATGCTCTGAAGTATAATTAAGCTGGTCTCATGGTTGAAACTGGCGTCTGATTGCTTATTATCAAGGACGGAGAATTCCCCTAGAATGCTTCGTTCTGGGGTCAGGGCATTTCTGCTGAGTCGGAAGACCTGCCTGGGTGCATGGCTCTCATGAGAGGCCAGAGAAGATGGGGCGATGGCCAGAACGGGGCAGAGGTGGTGCTTTGGGTGTTTCTCCAGTTTCGTTTTTCTCTGACTTGGGTGCCTGGCTTTCAGGATTTCTTGCACTACTTCCAGAGGCAAAAACTGTCTTTCACTGGAATCTTTGCTTTAAAAATCAAGCTTTTGGAGTTCCCTGGTGGCCAAGCATGTTAAGGATCCCAGGTTGTCACTGTAATGGCTCAGGTTCGATTCCTGGCCCGGGAATTTTCCCTGTGCAGTGGGTGCAGCCAAAAAATAAGAACTGAAAAAAAAAAACAGAGTTTTTGCTAGTGAGGCAAAGCCTTTTTCTGACAGAGAGAGAAGGTACTGAACTGGATGTGAAGAGTGACAGAACCCATGGGGATTCCTGTCTTTCCAGAGCTCAGAGGAGCACAGTGCAGCACAGGACACAGAAGGACCACCTCACCAGGCTGATCCCAGAAGTTACAGATGCTCAGAAATGACATGAGATTAACTGCGAAGAGCTATATACAGACTAAATTTAATATAGAACCACCCCACTGTGAGTACATCAGCAGTGAGATGGTCAGAGTCAGATACGGTTAATCAGGAAGTTGCTTGGAGGAGTAATTGAGTTTAGTGCCTTGGCCGTAGACTCGAAGACGCTTATCCCTGAGAATGGATCTTACTGCCGGTCCCCTTACTTTACAGATGGGCGTATCCAAGAGGGAATAATGTGCTCAGAGTCACTTAGCAAGTGAGTGATAGAATTAGGGATAGGGACCAAGTCCCTGTACCTTCAGCAAAGAACTTTTACATGGAAGCAGAAAGACTGGTAAGCAGAGGAAATGCTGACTCTTTGGCAGAGGGAGTGGTAGGGTGGAGACCAGAGAAGAGGCTTTTGACTCTGGTCTGCATTCCTTGGGAAAGAAAGTGAGGGATAGAATCTGGGTTTTCTGATACCCAATGGGGTGGTCCATTGTCTCCACGGCCCCCAGAATTTCTGAATTACTCAATGGATGGCTTCTGTATTTCTGCCGGCATTGAAGCCAAAGTGGTTTTTATTTCTGATTGCTTTGTTTTTATCTCTAGAAATTTTTTTTTTGTAAAAGGACACCCAGAATAAAAATGTGAAAAGTATTGAAAAATGGGCAGACCACCTAAATAGATATTTCTCCAAAAAAGACATACAGATGGCCAAAAGGCATATGAAAAGATGCTTAGCATAACAAATTATTAGAGAAACGCAAATCAAAACTATAGTGAAGTAACCACCTCACGCTGGTCAGAATGGCCATCCTCAAAAGTCTACAAACAGTAAAATGCTGAAGAGGGTGTGAAGAAAAGAGAATCCTCCTACACTGTTGGTGAGAATGTAAATTGGTGCAGCCACTCTGGAAAACAGTATGGAGGTTCCTCAGAAAACTAAAAATAGAGTTACCGTGTGATCCAGCAATCCCACTCCTGGGCATCTCTCTGGAAAAGATGAAGACTCTAATATGAAAAGATATGTATACCCCAGTGTTCATTGCAGCAGTGTGTGCCGTAGCCAGGACATGGAAACTACCCTAAATGTGCATTGACAGATGAGTGGATAAAGATGTCACACACACACACACACACACACACACAGAGGAATATTAGCCATAAAAAAGAATGTAATAATGCCATTTGCAGCAAGAGGAATGGACCTAGAGATTATCATACTAAAGTGAAGTAAGTCAGAGAGAGAAAGACAAATATCATATGATATCACTTACATGTAGAATCTAAAATACAACACAAACGAATTTATCTACAAACAGAAACATACTCACAGGCATCGAGAACAGACTTTTGGATGCCAGCGGGGTAGAGGAGGGAAGGATTGGGAGTTGGAGATTAGCAGCTGCGAACTATTATATGTAGGATGAATAAAAAAACAAAGTTTTACCATATAGCACAGGGAATCATATTCAATATCTGGTGATAAACTGTAATGGAAAACAATATGAAAAAAACATATATATATAATTGGATCACTACTACACAGAAATTAGCACAACATTGAAAATCATCTATATTTCAATAAAATAAAATTTTGGAGTTCCCTCATGGCTCAGTGGGTTAAGTATCCAGCATTGTCATTGTCAGTGGGTTAAATAACCAGCTATGGCTCTGGTTATAACTGTGGCACAGGTTTGACCCCTGGCCTGGGAACTTCCACTTGCTGTGGGTGTGGCCAAAAAAGTTTTTTTTTTAGTTTTTAAATTTATTTTATTTATGTATTTATTTATTGCTTTTTAGGGCCACACCTGTGGCATATGGAAGTTCCCAGGCTAAGGGTTGATTCAGAGCTATAGCCGCTGGCCTACACCACAGCCACAGCAGTGCAGGATCTGAGTCGCATCTAAAACCTACACCACAGCTCATAGCAATGCCAGATCCCCAACCCACTGAGCAAGGCCAAGGATTGAACCCGTGTCCTCATGGATACTAGTTGGATTTATTTCCGATGCATCACAATGGTAACTCCAAATATTTTTTTTAAATTAAAAAACCAAAAAAAGGAGTTCTCGTCATGACTCAGTTGTTAATGAACCTGACTAGTATCCATGAGCACACAGGTTCGATCCTGGGCCACACTCAGAGGGTTAAGGATCTGGCGTTGCCATGAGCTGTGGTGTAGGTCGCAGACACGGCCCAGATCCCGCGTTGCTGTGGCTGTGGCGCAGGCCAACAGCTGCAGCTCCAATTTGACCGTGAGCCTGAGAACCTCCATGTGCCTCAAGTGTGGCCCTAAAAAAAGAAGACAATAAACAAACAAACAAAATGTAAAAAGTGAGACCTCAAATATCGTCCAGTAGAAAAGAGGGAGAAATTCTAAGCAAATGTAGACATATCTGTCTGGTTAGAAGAATATTTAGAGTCCTCTATTTTGTATAGCTGCTCCTAAAATTGAAACCAGAGTGTTATTTTAAGTTTGAGCTGTCACAGTTTGTTTTTCATTACCTCCTGTGTCCCAGACTTGTGCTGACTTTTGCAGAGAGGATCAAATAAATTATTTATTCAGTTTCTTACCCTCCTGAATTATGTGACAGTGGCTGCTAGTGTCAAAAGTCTGAGATGGGTGAGGGCTAGAAACAGTAGAAAAAGACACTTTGTAACCAGCAGGCTTGGGCGTAACAGGGGCAGAGGTGGACACTCTGCGACCTTGGCTCCTGGTGTTATGAGAAGTGCCTGATTTTCTCCTCTCCTGCCTTCATTTGCTTCCCTGGGAATCCGTCAAGTGTCAGGAGCCAGCTACTGCACAGAACATCCACTTAGAACAGTCTAAGGAATGTGGCAGCAATACCCATTTCCTTAAAGTAAATGGAGAGATGGCTTCCTCTGGTGTGTTCCAGCTTGTCTATTCAGAATTAATTTGGCACGGGGAACCAGAGAAGAATAGCTGTCTTCATCCTTCTTGGGAGGAACTCTTGGCAGACCAGGCTGATAGGGACAGGCAATAATTAAATTGCCTTGGCCAGTGTCTGATATAATTGAGACCAAGAGCTTGTGACTAGGAGCCACAAACAGAGTATGTCTCTCACAGAGGATCCCCTGGGCTGGGGAGCCCTTTCTTTACCATATTATGAGACCTACTATCTTAATTAAAATGAGAGAATGTGGGGGAAAAAAAAAACAACTAGCAGTGACAAATAGGTCTCAGGAAAGTAAAAAACATCCCTTTCTGCCTAGCAGCTTTGAAAGGCAGCATTGTATAGGCTTAATTTCTCAGTTTGAAAAGATAAACATTTTATATGAAATTGGAGGAGAAAGGCAGGATTTTTTTTTGTTTTTGTTTTTTGTTTGTTTGGTTTTTTAGGGCCATACCTGCAGCATATGGAGGTTCCCAGGCTAGTGGTCTAACCAGAGCTACAGCTGCCAGCCTACGCCACAGCCACAGCAACTCGGAATCTGAGTCGCATCTGCGACCTACACCACAGCTCACGACAATGCCCGATCCTTAACCCAGTGTGCGAGACCAGGTTCCAAGTCGGATTTGTTTCCGCTGCGCCATGATGGGAGCTCCCTGAACGGTTTTATAGAGTGTCTACTGTGTACCAGCTCCTAGGGGTCCGAAACTGAGCAGCGCAAGCTCCTTATCCTGTGGCTTCTTACCATCTAAGGGGAGAGTAAGACAGGGCAAGGTAATCGGGGTTTTGAGTGCTGTGGCGGGAGTCAAATCCAGCAGCTGTGGGAAAGACGGCTCACCCAGAGCTACGGTTTCGAGGATGAGACTTCTAAGTTGAGGCTATAGAAATCAGAACTAGCAGCTGAAAGAGGATGTAGTGGCGGGGTTGGGGCGGGGCGGGGGTTGTGGAGGAAGAGGAGAAAGGTGGTTCCAGGTAGAGGAGTCGCATATTGAGAGAGTCTGGATCCCCTTGGAAGAAGTGGATGTAGCTTTGCGTGAAAGGAGTGTAGATTTTTTTGTCCTTTTTGTTTTGCTCTTTAGGGCCGCACCCATAGCATATGGAGGTTCCCAGGCTAGAGGTCTAATCGGAGCTACAGCTGCCGGCCTACACCACAACCACAGCAACACCAGATCCGAGCCACGTCTGCGACCTACACCACAGCTCACAGCAACGTGGGGTTCCTAACCCACTGAGTGAGGCCAAGGCTTAAACCCGCAACCTCATGGTTCCCATGGATTTTTTCCGCTGCACCATGACAGGAATTCCAGGAGCGTAAATTTTTGAGGGAGTGACTAGTGTCCAGTGCGGCTGGGAATGTGGTTAGCAGCCAAGATGGGAAGAACTTTCTTGTGATCTGCTGTATCTGAAAGATGGTGAAAATCACCTGGAGGGTTTTAAACAAAGGAGGGATGGGGCAGAATTTTCAGGCGAATGGATGACTTTGTCCATATACGAGTCAGGACCAGCCATCCATCCTACAAGTGCTTCTCTGTTTCTAAAGTTGCAACAGAGGAGGAAGTGGGACTGGGTCAAGGCAAAGGCGTCCTTGGTGATAAAGAAAAAATGATCCCCTCAAAGTGCACGGCTGACTGTATGGCAGAATTAATTGGTTAAATAAATAATACCTTGTAAAGGATCAAGTCAAAAGATATGCCCATCTTCCATCACACCTGTTTTCTTCTCTCTCGGTCCTCTCCTCTGCCCTGTCTGCCCGTCTTAGAGCAACAAGGTCATGCTCTTCCGCCAGCTGCAGCAGATGACGTACAGCCTGATTGAGTGGCGGTCCCAGATTCTGTCTGGAACCCTGCCCAAGGACGAACTGGCAGAGCTCAAGAAGAAGGTCACTGCCAAAATTGATCATGGGAACAGGTAAGCCGGAGATGGCTCTTCACTTGGAACTTGGAAAAGGCCAGGCATATTCACGGGAAGGATGCAACTCATCCTGAGCCTGTGATCTTAGAGTCGCCCAAGAAGTGTGCTTACTGCTCTCCTTCTGCCTTGGGAGACACTTAGTTTTGTTGAGGGGAACTTCGCGGTGCCCTGCGTGGGTCAGACCCCATGCTGGATCTCTGGTCTCAAGGAGATAACGGATCGGCAGGGTGAGAGCAGCTCCTCTTCCAGGCAAACTCAAAGGGTCTGAGCATCTGAGGCCAACATTTTCAGAGACTTGCGAGTATCTTTATCTTTTTTCTTTCTTTCCGTTTTTTTTTTTTTTCCTGTCTTTTTAGGGCTGCACCCATGGCATATGGAGGTTTCCAGGCTAGGGGTCCAATCGGAGCTGTAGCTGCCAGCCTACATCACAGCCTCAGCAACGTGAGGTCCGAGCCACATCTGTGACCTACCGCACAGCTCATGGCAACACTGGATACTTAACCCACTGAGCGAGGCCAGGGGTCGAGAGAACCCTCGTCCTCATGGATGCTTGTCAAGTTCGTTTCTGCTGAGCCATGACGGGAACCCCTGTCTTTATTCTCACAGTGGATTTTTTTTCTTTTTAGGACCACACCTGTGGCATATGGAAGTTCCCGGGCTAGGGGTCAAATTGAAGCTGCAGCTGCCAGCCTATGCCACAGCAATGCCAGATCCAAGCTGTGTCTGCAACCTGTGCTGCAGCTCACAACAATGCTGGATCCTTAACCCTCTGAGCAAGGCAAGGAATCAAACCTGCATCCTCATGGCCAGGTTCTTAACCCACTGGGCCACATGGGAATCCTAACAGTGTACTTGAAATTAGCACCAGACTCTTTATCTCCCTTACTGTCTTCCCCTAGCCAAGACTATTGTTTACATTGTGTATAAACCAGATTTGCCAGAAGAGTAAAGCATATTTATCTCCTGCTTGGCTCAGGCAGATATGAAAGTCCCAGAAATTACTGTCCTTTGGAAAATGAGAAATTGAATCAAATTCATCAAAACTGATGGTGACCTGGGTTTTATCCCTCCAAACCAGTTCTTTTCTTTCTTTCCTTTTTTTTAAGGGCCGCACCTGTGACATATGGAGGTTCCCAGGCTAGGGGTTGAGTGGGAGCTGTAGCTGCTGGCCTATACCACAGCCACACCAAGGCAGGCTCTGAGATTTGTCTGTGACCTGCACCACAGCTCATGGCCACGCTGGACCCTTAACCCATTGAACGAGGCCAGGGATCGAACCTAAATCCTCATGGATCCTAGTCGGGTTCATTAACTGCTGAGCCACAAAGGGAACTCCCCAACCAGCTCTTTTTAACACGCTGGCTTGGTTTCTCAGCTTTTGTTGACGATTCTTTTGATGTTTAGTTTCATTTTATAAATCTTCAACTTGTGATTATTTTTTTCCTCCCACTTTATCCTTCTTCTCCAATCTCAGGACCCTTGCATATGCCTCAGAGCCCTGTTAAAATACAGTGCCTTATCCTATTCATTTCAGTGTCCTAGACTCTGACAGCTGAATTCAGAAATAGCTGGAGCAAATAATAGCTTACATTACTATTCCTCTTTATTTATGAAATCTCTCCTGTGTCTGCTTCACATGCGATACTTGGTTGTAACCATATGAAGTAGCTGTTAATTCCCATTTTTCAGTTAAAGAACCCGACCAAGTGCACTTAGGTGAATTCCTGCCAAGTCACATGGGTCATATGTGGGAAAGCTTAAATTTGAACCCAAGACTTTCAATTCCATGCCTAGTACCCCCTGCTTAAGGTTGAGAGGGAGCAGTTGCCTCCCTCATCACTTGTCTGTTCACAAGAGTGTAACTACAGGAATTGCATTGCCTGACATCTAGTGCTGGGGAGACTCTTAAACCACAGCTAAGGTGGCATAAAACAGCTCCCTTCTTGCTCATGTGCTGCCTCTGTATTTTGGAGTCTTGGCACAGTATGACAGTGGCCCCGAGGCCCCTGGTCTCCGGCACAGCGTGGTAACGTCCCACAAACAGCAGCGCGTGCTTGCCTTCCCATTTCAGCCCTTGGAAGCAGCTCAAGAAATTAAGCTGTTCCATCAGTGACTTGGTGATCCGGTGTCTGAACAGTCATCAAGGCCCACCGCTGCTTAGTCTGGGTGGCCTGTGGTTTGGCTGCCATGGAAAGAGATCTGCCAGGTTAAATCTATTGATGGAGATGCTATTGACAGGGGCGGAACCAGGCGTTTTTTGCTTCCTTCTCAAAGACTTGGCACGTGCCACTGTCAGCCCTGAACTTTCTTGCCATTTGGACAATGTCACTTCCAAACCGCTAGCGTCTGGAATGCGCACTGGGCTTTCCAGATTGCGGTATCCTATTTCCACCATGGTCCCCAGCTTCTTAGAACTAAGTGAAGATTTTTCTACTTCTGTGTACACAGCGGGCATAAAAGCCTTGGTGGGAGGATGCCCTGAAGAGACCATATGGCACTTACTCTTGTATAGCGCTCAGAGCTGCGTCTTAACACAGCCGATTTTCCTGGGCCGGTTGCTGTTGCTGCAATAAACACTAACGTTTACTGAGAGCGTGTTCTATGCCAGATAATGCTTTATGTGCTTTGTATGCATGACCTAATTAAAGTCACACAGTAGCCCTCGGAGGTAGGGAGTATTTACAGATGAGGAAACCAGCGCTTTACACAATGAAGTAGTTTACCTAAGGTTACTTTGCTAGCAAGTAGTAAAGCCAAGATACAAATTTCGGTCCAGCTGTTACCAGAGCCCATACTCTGAGAGGGTTTCATGATACCAACAGCCAAGACTTCTTTGTTGTGTTTTTTGTTGGCTTTTTTTGTTTTTTTTTTTTTTATGCTTTTTAGGGCTGCTCCTGTGGCACATGGAGATTCCCAGGCTAGGGGTCAAATCAGAGCTGTAGCCGCCGGCCTTCACCACAGCCATAGTAATGTCAGATCCAAGCTGCATCTGCGACCTACACCGCAGTTCATGGTAACACCAGGTCCTTAACCCATTGAATGAGGCCAGGCATCTAACCCACAACCTCACGGTGACTAGCTGGGTTCATTTCTGCTGAGCCACGCTGGGAACTCATTTAAGACAGTCTTGAATTATGACCTGTCCCCCAAGCTTGTGCGTAAGGAAATCAGGGCGAGCCCCCCAATATCTGTACATTCCTTTTTCATAGTTATTGTAACAAACTATGGATGATGAGGGGAGAGAAGCATTGCTTAGAGGATTTTGGTTAGAATTCATGCCAGTTTTGCTTTTCCTGGGGAGCCAGTTACTTTGCATATCATGATAGGAGTTTGGGTAACATTATCATAAGTTTTTTCCCATTGTTTGTCGTATGGAAAGGAGGCAGAAACTGAAAGGAGAAAAGCCAGCGAGCAAGCTCTTCTTACCTTGACTTGTCCAGCGCCTAACCTTTTACCTAAATCCTCCGGGTTCTTCCACGGAGAGTCTTTGGAGAAGGAGCTAAACCCTGCTTTCCTTCTAGAATG
Organism: Catagonus wagneri; assembly: GCA_004024745.2. Taxonomy (NCBI): domain Eukaryota; kingdom Metazoa; phylum Chordata; class Mammalia; order Artiodactyla; family Tayassuidae; genus Catagonus; species Catagonus wagneri. The sequence continues at coordinate 12,835,712 of PVHT021183556.1, read as the reverse complement.
CTGGGCTTGGATCTGGTTGTGCGGGACGACAACGGGAACATCTTGGACCCGGATGAAACCAGTACCATCGCCCTCTTCAAGGCCCATGAAATGGCTTCGAAAAGGATTGAAGAAAAGATCCAGGAAGAGAAGGTACGCTTCCTCAGTGTGCAGGCTTTGGCCACGGAGGTTACATTTTTGCTTTTTTCGGCGACTCCGCTGGGGCTCGAACCTGGAACCCCTTTGGTTTGTAATGAGGGAAAGGATGGCGTTGACAGCAGACACAGGTGAAAATGCTGCCTAGAAAATCATCTCCTTGTTTTAGAAGCAAGATCTAATCAAAAGAATGAGGCAACTGTATAGTGTTCTGACCTGGAAAGATTGCAGAGATACACACATACACAACACAACACACACACACACACACACACACACTAAGTGGAAATGAGCAAGATGCAGAACAGTGTGTATAAACTGCTGTTTGTGTTTCAAAGAAGAATATACATATGTCTCTGCTTGCCTAGGGGTAGACTAACTCTGGAGTGAGAAACAAGAAATTAACAACTGATAGATGCCTCTGGGGAGAACTGGGTGGGAGAAAAGCCTCTTTGCTCTGCAAACTTCTGTAGTGATTTCCAAATAAATAAAATAATATTTACAAATAAATTGACTTTGAAAATTGTAATTGGACAATAAATAAAAATTAGAAAGGTACAGACAAAAAGAGGAAAAGGGGTTCCTGTCATGGCTCAGTGGTAACAAACCCAACTAGTATCCATAAGGACACGGGTTCAATCCCAGGCCTCGCTCAGTGGGTTAAGAATCCAGCATTACCATGAGCTGCGGTGTAGGTCACAGACACGACTCAGATCCTGAGTTGCTGTGGCTGTGGCTGTGGCTTAGGCTGACAGCTACAGCTTCAATTTGACCCCTAGCCTGGGAACCTCCATATGCTGCAGGTGTGCCCCCCTCCCGCCACCCCCCGCCAAAAAAAGAAAAGAAAGACGGAAGTCACCTGTATTATGACTACCCAAGCATACAGATGTTTTGATTTATATTCTTTCAGTCTTTCTGTGAGTAAAGGCTTTTGCTTAGTTTTCTTCATTTTGTAGGTTTTATTTCTTTGGTACAGTTACAATATTTCATCATGTTTCTGGATCTAATGGCTAACCCTCCCAAAGGGTGGACCTGTCTGGTGGAATCTTATTTGCAGTGAGAGTTTTTCTGCAAAAGAAGGATCATCATGGTTTTTATGCTTTATTTATTTATTTATTTTATTTTTTGTCTTTTTGTCATTTTAGGGCCGCACCCGCGGCATGTGGAGGTTCCCAGGCTAGGGGTCTAACAGGAGCTATAGCCGCCGGCCTACGCCACAGCCACAGCAACGCGGGATCCGAGCCGCATCTGCAACCTACACCACAGTTCACGGCAATGCCGGATCCTTAACCCACTGAGCAAGGCCAGGGATCAAACCCACAACCTCATGGTTCCTAGTTGGATTCTTTAACCACTGAGCCACGACGGGAACTCCCTGCTTTTTTTATTTTTTTATCTTTTTTTTGTCTTTTTAGGGCTACACCTGCAGCATATGGAAATTCCCAGGCTAGAGTCGAATCAGAGCTGTAGCTGCTGGCCTACACCACAGCCACAGCAATGTGGGATCCAAGCTGTGTCTGCGACCTATGCCACAGCTCACGGTCACACCTGATCCTTAAACCCACTGAACGATGCCAGGGGTTGAACCTGTGTCCTCATGGATACTAGTCAGGTTTGTTACAGCTGAACCACAATGGGAACTCTGTTTTTTTATGTTTTTGAGGTTCATTCAGAAGCCATTGTGGGAGATGAGAACTTCCTTTCTTTTTTCTTCTTTGGCTACTCCCGAGATATGTGGAAGTTCCCAGGCCAGGGATCGAACCTGTGCCACGTGGGAACTTCTGAGATAAGACCTTCTTGATGCTACCAAAACCATGAGTTATCATAACCTTTAGATATGTGCTCTTTTTTATTTTTTTTTTTTAAAGCCTTATCTGAGGCATGCGGAAAATTCTGGGCAGGTGATCGAACCTGAACAACACCAGTGACAACACCAGATCCTTAGCCATTAGGCTACCAGGGAACTCCTAGATAGATGCTGTTTAGACAACATATACTGAATTACTTGGGCTCAATGCTCTGCTCAGGACTGCCTTGATCATCTAAAGAGTCATGATTATATTCTGCTCACTCTGTCACTGGTCCCCTTACGTACACTCTCTTCTCAGTAAGTGCTTCTCCATTTGGGTGGTAATTGTATTTGCCCCTATTTGTGGCAGTGTCTTTACCAGTGTTGTCTGTTGGCTGAACCCAAGATGCTTTTCTCTCTTGTCCGCTGTGTTCAGTCCATTCTGCAGAACCTGGACTTACGGGGCCAGTCCATCTTCAGTGCCGTCCACACCTACGGCCTGTATGTGAACTTCAAGAACTTTGTCTGCAACATCGGAGAAGATGCAGAGTTGCTCATGGCCCTCTATGACCCGGACCAGTCCACGTTCATCAGGTAAAGGAGACCCAGGTCATCGGCCGTCAACCTGGCAAAAATACCCCGTCCCTAAGAATTTCTTTGCTGGGTTTGAGAGGGGAAGATAGAGAAGGGACAGAAGATTTCTAGGGAATAGAGAATAAAATCCTTCGGGCTGCTAACCCTTTCTGAATGACTGCTCAGACCGTACAGTAACAGTTCATGCACCACCTGGGTCTTAGAAATCATGTAAAACTCATCAGAACGTGGTGATGGGAACAGAGAATTCAAATGACCGTAGGGGGCAGGGCGAGGGAGGGATGAGTCAGCTGAACACCGAGGACTTCGGGGCACTGAAACTCTTCTCTGTGGTGCTGTCACGGTGGGCATGTGTCATTATGGATTTTTCCCAACCCCCAGAACGTCCAACAGCAAGAGTGAGCCTTGATGGAAACCAGAGAGTCTGGGTGATGACATCGCAGTGTAGGTTCCGTGATCATAGCAGTGACTGTGCTGCTCCGCCTGGGGCTGTTGCTAAAGGCAGAGGCTCTGAGGAGGAGGGGGCGTCTGGGAAAGCCAAACCGTCTGCTTAACTTCACTGTGAGCCTAAAACTGCTCTAAAAAATAGTCCATAAAACTTTAAAAACTTGAGGAAATGCTAGTAGGCTTCGTTCAACTCTATAGTCATGCTACCATTGAGCAGCTAAGAAAGTATTTTTAAGAGCAGGGTTAAAAGTAATTACTTGGAGTTCCCCTTGTGGCACAGTGGAAACAAATCCGACTAGTATCCCTGAGGATGTGGGTTCAAGCCCTGGACCCGCTCAGTGGGTCGGGGATCTGGCGTTGCCGTGAGTGGTGGTATAGGTCACACACCGGGCTTGGATCCCACATTGCTGTGGCTGTGGCTGTGGCTGTGGCTGGCAGCTATAGATTCATTGGCCCCTAGTCTGGGAATGTCCAGGGCGGCCCTAAAAAAAAAAGAAAGAAAGAAATTGCTGACAAATTGTTTTTTTCTAAAATAGAAAGCTTGTGATGGATAAGCAGTGAGATCCTGCTGTATAGCATAGGGAACTATATCTAGTCACTTGTAATAGAACATGATGGAGGATAATGTGAGAAAAAGAATGTGTGTGTATATATATATGGATGACTGGGTCACTTTGCTGTGCAGCAGAAATTGACAGAACAGTGTAAATCAAGTATAATGGGAAAATTAAAAATCTAAAAAAAAAAAAGAAAGCTTGGGTGTTTGCTGGTGGCACGATGGGTTAAGGATCCAGTGTTGTCACTGCTGTGGCTATGGCATGGGTTTGATCCCTGGCATGGGAACTCCACATGTCTCTGTTGTAGCCAAAAACAAAAAATAGAAATCTTATTCGGGTGTGGTGATGTGGATTCCAGGGGGTGGGCTTGGGATCATTCTTTTTTCTTTTTTTTTGTCTTTTGTCATTTTAGGGCTGTACCCACGGCATGTGGGGATTCCCAGGCTAGGGGTCGAATCGGAGCTACAGCTACACCACAGCCACAGCAATGCGGGATCCGAGCCGCATCTGCAACCTACACCACAGCTCACGGCAACGCTGGATCCTTAACCCACTGAGCGAGGCCGGGGGCAAACACGCAACCTTATGGTTCCTAGTCAGATTCGTTTTTGCTGAGCCACGACGGGAGCTCTGGGATCATTCTTATAAAATGATCTTCTCTTTTTTTTTTTCTTTCTGCATTTTAGGGCCACACCTGAGGCATATGCAGGTTCCCAGGCTAGGAGTTGAATCAGAGCTACAGCTGCTGGCCTACGCCACATCCATAGCAACAACCGATCCAAGCCATGTCTGTGACCTACACCACAGCTCACGGCAATGCCGGATGCCCGACCCACTGAGCGAGTCCAGGGATCGAACCTGAATCCTCATGGATACTAGTTGGATTCATTTCTGCTGTGCCACAACGGGAACTCCATAAAACGATATTCTTGATTCAGCAATGCTGGAACTTTTGAGATGGAGGAAAGATCCCCAGATAAAATCTGGTGGAATCTGCTATGTCTGCGCTTCTCATGGGGCCATACTGGGTGTGCCCTGGGGAAGCTGGCTACAGCCAGGAGACCAGACCGTGGTCGTTGGTGTGGTCTCAGTCCTGCCTAGTGAATTTCACTGAGCTCTTCTGGGCCGCCTTTTGACCCTGTTAAGTCTATACTGAGAGCAGCTTTCTCCCCAGGGAACCCCTCACTGAGAATGTTTTACTCCCTTCACCAGTGAGAACTACCTGATTCGTTGGGGCAGCAATGGAATGCCCAAGGAAATAGAGAAGCTCAACAATCTTCAAGCGGTCTTTACCGTAAGTCCTACGTGTGTCTTCTGTGAAAATCCAACCCCTTTCCTTTGTTTATGATATTCATGGATACATGTGATTAGGTCTATGGAAAACTTAAAAAATTGAAGACTTGAAAATAACCATTATCATAATCCCCCTGGCAGGAAAAACCTGCTCATTTATTCAGCATAGATTTATTGAGCACCTATTAAGTGCCTGGCACTGCTCTAGGCACTTGAGAAACATCTGGAAACACATCAGATAAAAATGTCCCTGTTCTCAGGAAGCTTTTAGTCCCAGTGGGGAAGATAGTAATGAACAATAATCAGATAGATAAGTACATTGTATAGAATGTTAAGAGGTCAGGAGTGGTTTGGGGAGAGGGGTGCGGAATTGCTGGGCAGGGGGAGGGTTGCTGGCTTAAATAAGTAGTTCAGGGCAGACCTTGGGAAGAGGGAGCCTTTGAGCCAGAATTCGAGGGGGTGAGCTCTGCAGATAAAGGAGGGGGAGCATTCCAGAGTTAGGTTATAGCCTGGTCAACGACCAAACCAGACTTTTCTGTTGGCTTATATTTTAAGGGACCTTTCTCCATCCCCCTCCCCCCCACTTCCCCGTGGTCGGAGTTGTGCTGTTATATATGGATCAAGAGCCAGGAAATGTCTTGGGCTATAGCTTGGGGCCTGGTGACTCTCTTTCTTGTGGGCTAGAAACGTTCTTGATGTTCTCTCACTTTTTTATGACATCAGTGCTTGAAATGCCCTGGAGCTTTTGCCACCTGCTCTGAGCTGCTTTAAGACGCAGGTTTCCCAGCTCCCAACAAGCCTAAAGGAGACACGGTCTTCCTTTCCTCCCTTTTTTCCTTCAGCCACACCCATATTTTATTTCCATATTCTCTCACTACTCTTCCAGCAAGGAAAGCAGAGTCTGCGGTGGAATGCCAAAGGAAGTGATAGGAAGAAGCGGTGGTTCCGGGACAGGCTTTTCATTCTTTCCCTCTTCATTCACTCACTCACTCATTCATTCATTTCTCCTCATTATTATTCATTCCTTCTATGACTCTCCCACTCCTAGGACAAGCAGGGTCTGATCGTTGACCCCTCCAGTGACCACCACCTGGTAAACATGCACAAAAACAAGCCTAGAACTTCTCCCCGAACCTCTCCCCAACACATGGAGTATTTCCTTGATTCTAAGATATGTGGGTTTCTCCCCCCTAAAATCCAAAGGTATTTATCAGTCAATGTGTGCATTGAAAAAAAAAAAGTCCTTTAAAAAATATTATTGTATGCTGCAGGTGCATCCTTAAAAAGCAAAAAAAAAAAAAAGGTATTGGATTAAAAAGATGTAGTACATAGATACAGTGGAATACTACTCAGCCATAAAAAAGAACAAATTAATGCCATGTTCAGCAGAGACTATCATACTAAATGAAGTCGGAAAGAAAAAGACAAATACCATATGATACTTTTTTGTGGACTCTCAAATATGGCACAAATGAACCTACCTACAAAATACAAACATAGACTTGTGGTTGACAAGGGGATGGGGGGAGAGAGTGGGATGGACTGGGAGTTTGAGGTTGGTAGATGGAAACTGTAACATAGTAGATGCAAACTATTACACTTAGAATGGATAAGCGTGAGGTCCTACTGTACAGCACAGGGAACTATATCCAGTCTCTTGGGATAGACCATGATGGAGGATAATAGAAGAAAAGGAATGTGTATACATGTATGATTGGGCCACTTTGCTGTACAGCAGAAATTGGCACAACATTGTAAATCAACTTTAATTAAAAAAGGTATTATTTACTCTTTGGTCCATCTTCTAATCAGCACTATTTTAGAATAGCTGCAGTTCATCCTCCTTTCCAGTTAAGCTCTTCCTATTTACAAATTTCATGTCCATCTTTTTCAGTTAAATGAAATGTGGTGACTAATTCCTTGGTCATTAAGCATTCTACAGAAACTTCACTTATAAATGATTGCGTATATTATTAAATAATGTCAGGGTGCCACAACCTATGGAGTCTTTATCTGTCTGTTAACAGAAGACTCATAAAACCGTGAGTTAGAAATTCTGGGTTGATGTTCTCATTGATACGTATTCCTGTCTTGGAGACCTGAGGTAACTAGATTAAAGAGGATGGATTTGGAAAGATTGTTTAAAGAGTAATTCTTGATTCAGTAAAGAGGCCTGGGATAGTTACTGCATGAAAAGCATTTGAGATGTAGTTAAATCATTTCCTGTGGTTAAGTGAATGAGATAGGTGAGCTCACGGGTGGGTTTCCTCACCCATCCTTACGAGTACAAACAAGCATCCAGCATGAGCCACGGAAGGACAGAGACATTCCATCGACACATTTCTCATTAATCAGCACACACCCAGAAGCTCTCAGTGGACACCTCTCATAAAACATGAATAATTATGGAAAGCAGTGCATGGTAAATTTCTGTGTTACAGTTGCCTCACAGGATTATGTGGAAGAGGGAATGAAATATCACCAGCATGTGTGGGTACCCCGTAAATGTCACTGTCTTGCAAGTTTTAATTTCAGTTGACGCTGAAAGGCATCCGGAGCTCAGAGAAGCCCTGGCAGGACAGAACGTAGCGGTGACAAATGACCACGTTTTTAAATACCCTCCATAAGCTGGAGACTTGAGGTCGAATATGATCTAATTTCTCCACTTGAAATAGGAGCTGGGGAATTTTTAAAAATTGTTTTTTTCAATACGGTCCTTTTCTTCTGAGGCCGTGATAGTTCTGGGTGGGGAGTGGGGAAAGAGAGTGAAATCATTCTGCTATTTCAGCATGAGGAACTATGCTGTGGACGGCGTTTTATTGTCAGGTGACAAGACAAGAGAAATGAAGGCGGCAGAGTGACTCGGCGTCACCTCCATTTGTGTGTTTTCCGTCCCCGTAGGACCTCAGCAGCACAGACCTCATCCGGCCCCGCATCAGCCTCGTGTGCCAGATCGTCCGGGTGGGCCACATGGAGCTGAAGGAGGGCAAAAAGCACACCTGTGGACTCCGAAGACCTTTTGGAGTGGCAGGTACACGAAGCTCCCGGGATGGATGTAAAAGGGTGCAGCCTCTGGGGAAGAAAGTTTGCTGGGTCCTCAAAAAACTGTAACGGAGAACCTAGGACCCAGCAGCTCCCCTGCTGTCTACCCATAAGAATTAAGGATCCGGCGTTGCCGTGAGCTGTGGTGTTGGTCGAAGACGCGGCTCGGATCCCGCGTGGCTGTGGCTGTGGCGAAGGCCGGCGGCTACAGCTCCTGTTAGACCCCCAGCCTGGGAACCTCCATATGCCGTGGGTGCGGCCCTCAAAAGACAGACAGACAAACAAAAAAGCAGGTTCTCAGGGAGATATTTGTACAGCCGCGTCCACAACAGCATTGTTCACAGTAGCCAAACAGTGGAAGCAACCCAGGTGCCCACTGACTCGTGAAGGAAAGAACAGAACGGTGTGTCCATACGATGGGAGGCCGTTCAGCTTTAAAAAGGATGGGAATTCTGTTCTGTGTTTCAACACGAAGGCACCTTGTGGCTATTACGTCAGGTGAAATAAGCCAGTCACAAAAACACCAGTAAGTACAGTGTGATGTCGCCACGTAGATGGGGTGACTGGAACGGTCCCGCTCACAGCGACGGTTCCCAGCAGCCCCGGCGAGGGGGCGGCGGGCAGCTAGTGTGAAACGGGAACAGAGCTGCAGTTTGGTAGGGTAGGGACATCTGGAGGTGGGCGGCGGTGTTGGCTGCACGACGACATGACCGTCCTTCCTGCCCTGCACAGTATGTTTTTAAATGGCCAAAATGGTAAATTTTATGTTATGTGAATTTTTCCACAGTAAAATAAAAAATTAAAAGAAGGACAGGAGTTCCCTGGATCCAGCGTGGTCACTGTCTGTGGCTCGGGGGTCACTGCAGTGTCATGGGTTTGATCTCTAGCCTGCGACCTTCCAGAGAGGGCGTGGCCAGGGAGGAAGGAAGGAGGGAGGGAAGGGGGGTGGGCGGAGGAAGGAAGGAAGGAGGAGGGAAAGAGAGAAAGAAAGGGAGGACGGGAGAAAGGGACAGAATCAGGAGGAAGAAGGGGTGGAGACTCAGAGGCAGTGCAAGATGTATTTGGTTGTCAGTGTTACCATCAGACACGCTGCATTTACTGCCTGGAACCGCCAGCTGGTTTTTGTGTGGGTTCTCTGTCTCCAACTAGACGCCACCACCTTTGTTTGCCCTCACTGCCAGCACTGTGTCTTGTACACAGCAGGCCCTCTCAGTACAGCCTCCCTGTGACTGTTGGAATCTTCCCTGCCTGTGGCCACATATTGATTTTATTTAATTTATTTATGTTTTTGGTCTTTTTGCCTTATCTAGGGCCGCACCCATGGCATGTGGAGGTTCCCAGGCTAGGGGTCTAACAGGAGCTGTAGCCGCCGGCCTTCGCCACAGCCACAGCAACGCGGGATCCGAGCCGCGTCTGCGACCTACACCACAGCTCACGGCAACGCCGGAGCCTTAACCCACTGAGCAAGGCCAGGGATCGAACCCGCAGCCTCATGGTTCCTAGTCGGGTTCGTTAACCACTGAGCCATGAAGGGAACTCCACACATACTGATTTTTAATCACGTTAAGATTCTCCGTGGAAGGTGGGTTGCCTGTCAAGGAAATGTACTCTCCAAAGGCAACATTGTGCCTGTAACAGCTTTCAGCGAGGGTCCTTGGCTTAAATCGAACTCCATAACCTTCCAGCAGGCCCCTCCATTTTCCGCTGTAGTTTGTTAAATTGAAGAAATAAATTTTTGGTCTTACACTGACATTCTGGTCACGAAAGGCGTTTTGAAAGCCAGCGAAAGGCCATAATTCTGCTGCTAGAACAAGGGCCCAGAAACTCTATGTTGTCAGGGTTGACCTGTGGCCTATGTGGATGGTGAGGCAGCCTGTGTCACCCCAGGAGGCTGTGTGTGCATCGTGCATCCGGTGAACGGGCCTGCACCCCACCTGCTCTCAAAGTTGGCCAAGGCTCATCCTAGACGGGACAGCACTGTTTCCTGATAATGAATTAAAATGAAATCCCAGGAAAGCAAGGAGCCCTGGACTATTCAGCCTTCTCTCTGATGATCTGTTCTTTGATAAAAGATTTAAGGCATATTCAAGGTCGTTGTCCTTCAAACTGGAACAGAGAGATTTGAACGTCATGCTGGAGGCTTTTATTTGCTTCTTTATTTTGGGGCGTGTATGTGCTTGTACATGCGCGCACATGTGTGCGTGTGTGTGTGTGTGTGTGTGTGTGTGTGTGTGTTCAGGATGTGACAGGTGGCGGGAAAGGAGAGGAAACTAATTTACCCTGACCCTTAATGCTGAGTATCAGCAGAAGTCAGGAGTAACTAGCTGATGTCGTTCACAAATGAACTGCCTCTTTGTGGGGCGCAAATAGAAATTCTTCAGTATTTGCGTGTGTTTGTGCAGTGTTTGCCAGGGTCTCTTAAGGGCTGACGGTAAGTTGATGCCGTGCCCTGCTTCCTACACCTTCCTTTCAGCAACATTTTTAATCCCCAAGCCTTACCCACTATGTGCTGGGGTTACTTTGTGAAAGCATTTCCTCCCTTCTCCTTTATTTTCCCTTTGATCATTGTCTCCTATCTCAGTTATTTCTTTTAATCTCAAAACGGGTTATCTGGGGTGTGGGTTACGGGTGTGTGTTTTATGACCAGGTTGTAATTTATTAACCAAGGAACAACCTCATGCCATGGGCCCTGCCTAACTCAGCAGCTGTAGAGTGAGTGGCCCGCTCACTGGTTCTCCAAGGCAGCAAGCGTAGTTAGGTTAAACGGTTTGGCCCTATAATCACTCTTAGGTTCGTACCCTGGCTTTACCACTTAAAACTTCTAGGGGAAAATAACCTCCCTTTCCAGTGGTCAGTTTCCTCAGTTCTTAAACTAGGGCTAATCATAATATTTGTATAAATAACATAATATATGCAGTAGGGCTGGAACAGTGCATTTTTTAAAATTAAAGTATAGATGATATATGATAATTCTGTACAGAAAATGATCCAATTATATATATATATATATATGTATATATACCACACACTCTTTTTTCATAAAGTCAAATTTTATTAATATCTAACTTTTAACATAATTATGGTGAACTCAAGTCCACTCTAGGAACTTGAGTTTAGAGGCATGTAAAAGTGTGTACCAACTATAAATTTTCTGTCCACCTATAAACAGCACTCAAGTCTCATGTTTGGAGTGGGGAAATCAAACAGTAGGGTTTTTTTATATTCTTTTTTAAAATTATTTTCCTTATGGTTTATCACAGGACACTGAATATAGTTCCCTGAGCTATGCAGTAGGACCTTGTTGTTAATCCCTTCGGTGTATAATAGCTTAGCTCTTCATTTATTTATTTATTTATTTTGCTTTTTAGGGCCGCACCCGCGGCATATGGAGGTTCCCAGGATAGGGGTCTAATCAAAGCTGTAGCTGCCGGCCTTCGCCACAGCCACAGCAACGTGGGATCCAGGCCATGTCTGTGACCTACACCACAGCTCACGGCAATGCTGGATCCTTAACCCACTGACTAGGAACCTTGAGGTTGCCGGTTCGATCCCTGGCCCTGCCGAGGCCAGGGATTGAACCTGCATCCTCATGGATGCTAGTCGGGTTCGTTACCACTCAGCCACGATGGGAACTCTGAAGTAGAATTTTTTAAAGGGAGTCGCCTTGCAGGGTTGATCTGAGAACACCCGGGCCACTGCCTGAGCCCCTGATGAATGGCTCTTCTAGAGGCTGAGAGTCATCATTGGCAAGGAAATAAAAGAAATGTCCCTGCTCCCTATCTTTCTTCCTCTTGTGCTCTGTGTTGGCTAATAGTGTCATTTCCCATTGTTATTCACCAAGGCCTGAAGCCATTAGTTCTTTTAATTCAGTTTATCTTTTTCCTAGTGATGGATATTACCGATATCATACACGGGAAGGTGGATGATGAAGAAAAGCAGCATTTTATTCCCTTTCAGCAGTAAGTACTTTGGCATGTTTCCCCTGGTGGCTTGAGACCTAGATTAGGCCTTTGGATGGTATGTGAACGTGGAGCCGGGTGCTAGTAACCTTCTGTCGGGTGAGAGAAGGCGAGCTCTGAAGCTGAAGCTAGAGGCTGACAGAAAGCTTTATTCGGAGTCCTTCATATTAGACTCCAATTTAAGAGTAAACCGAACTTTCCTAACTCTGCAGAAATGACCAGAGGAACATAAGGGGCAGATCTCCCAGAGAATGATGCCATTTAAGTGCCAGAAATGCCAAAGTCTGTACTTTGTCGTATGCAGCAGGTATCACAGAGGACAAGCACAGGGCTTTTCAGACCATAGCCTGCATGTGAATCAGCTAGGATCTTGTTAGAAGGCAAAACATGGTAGGTTTGGAGTCTGCATCTTACAAGCTTCTAGGTGATGCCGCTGCTGCAGGTCAGGGGACCACACTTTGAGGAGTAAGGATTTAGGAGACTCAAGAGTGAAGGGTGGACTAATCCTTGGTTTCCTGCAACTGGAGGAAAGCCAGCCTGGGAGTGCATGGAAGGATTCCCCGCGGAGCTGCAGGCAGAGGCCCCCTGCTGAGCTTCAGGAGCTCGAGCCCTGGGTGGACCACTGGGGTGGGGGTAGGGTGGAGCTGTTGGAGAACAGCCTTCAATCCCTGAGATCCTGAGGAAGCGTCTGTGTGAACATCATGACCCGCTCTAGCAGTCACGCACCACCTACTCTGCTCATTGCTGGGTACTGCTGAGTCTGACTCCTGGTGGGGCTCTCGTGTCAGTGAGAAAAGACGATTGTCTCAGCCAGTGTGCAGTCCCCACAACAGGTCAGTATGATAGACTGGGAAGTCCAGAAACCAGCCAGGGGGATCTTTGCATTAATATATGGTTGTATTAACAAGTAATATAGTATTATTTTTTAAATTATTTTCAAATGATGTTGATTTTACTTTTTTTTTTTGTATTTTAGGGCCACACCCATGGCGTATGGAGGTTCCCTGGCGAGGGGTCTAATCAGAGCTACAGCTGCCAGCCTACACCACAGCCACAGCCCAAGCAATGCCAGAGCCAAGCCGTGTCTATGACAACGCTGGATCCTTAACCCACTGAGCGACGCCAGGGATCGAACCGGCAACCTTATGGTTCCTAGTCAGATTTGTTAACCGCTGCGTCATTATGGGAACTCCTGATACTGATTTTAAAAGCAATGGAGAAAGATAAACTATGCAAGAGATACTGTTTGAGAAAATTAGCTAACCATTTAAGAAACGCAAGTTAGAGCCTCATCTTGCAACTCAGACCATTGTAAATTAAATTCCAGATGATAACACATATGAAAGCCAGAAATCTGAAAATACTCTAGGAAAGTGAAAGTTTTACATGATGGTGATGTGTGAGAGACCTTTCTGAGTCAGGCACCAAAGATTTGACTGAAAAAGAAAATTCGACAAGCTTAACCACACAAAAATTTTAAACAGCTTATACATAGAAGACATTTAAGGAGTTGGTGCTATGATGCAGTAGGTTAAGAATCTGACTACAGAAATTGACAGAACATTGTAAATCAACTATAATAAATTATTAAAAAAAAAAATCTGACTTCAGTGGCTCAGGTCACTTCAGAGGTGTGGTTTTGATCCCCAGCTCCACGCAGTGGTCTAAAGGGTCCAGCGTTGTTGCAGCTGTGGTATATAGATCATAGGTCGTATTCAAATCATGGCCCAGGAATTTCCATAATGTCACGGGTGTAGCCATTAAAAAAAGAAAGAAAGAAATTTAATAAAATCCTTGCAAAATGTATAAAAAGAATGTGTTCTTAAAATATAAGGAATTAATAGAAGTTCAAAAGGATGTAAGAAGGAAACATACGCCAAGAAATAGCCTATAAATTTCATTGAGAATCAGTGAAAGGCAAATTAAACAAGGAGGTTTAGTTTGGGGACTGACCATGTTTTAAAAATATATATGATATCCAGTGTTCTGTGGCTAAAAGAAACATTATTTATAGGAATATCTGTTGTGACAATGCGTTAAAGCCTTAAAATTTAGAAATTTTTCAAAGACTGTGCTCCATAATTAACAGTGATTATTTCTATCAGTGTAACTCTAGGTGATTTTGCCCCCTTTCTGTTTAACTCTTTTCTCTCTTTTCTATGATAAATTTGTATTTGTAATTTTATTTAAAATATTAAAACCTTTATCTTTCAATTTAAAGTCCAGCATCTTTGGACCCACTTCTAAATATAATAGTACAAAATGGCTTATGCCAAGCACTACTTCTCTTCCTCATCCAGGGGCCACTATTAAAAATTTTTTTAAAATATCCTTAATCTAGTATCCTACCACTTGTATACTAACCCTCCAAGAATATGGTGAAGTAAATATTTTATGTTGCTTGATGCTAATATGAATTATGACATAACTTTCAAATTCATGAATGCTACTGCCAATGTATATATGTTTATTGAATAAATATAATAAATTAAATTCGATACATATAATACATTAAAGTATGTTATAATTTTATATTAATATATTAGATTAAATGACTTCATATATTAAATTGAACCTATTACTGTATATAATATTCAATAAAATAATTGCATAAATATCAAATATATTTAAATATATAAACTATCAATATATTGTACTTATAAATAACTTTCATATCCATCAGTTTTTTCCCATGAATGTTGTCTCCGTTTTTATATGTATGTACATATAGTTATGTATGTATTATGTACACGTATATTAACGTAATAGAAGCAGCATTCATGAATGTGAAAGTTATATGAAATACTGTAAAATAATATGATATTGGTATTATACATGTATATATAAATAATAAAGCAGCAATTCATGGATATGAAAGTTATTCTGCTCCATAAAAATAATGTTATAAATATATATATAAAATAGCAGCATTATGGGTATGAGTTGCCTCTAATGTAGTTTTCTATCTTCATCTCACTTCTCACGTGGGTTCTTCCTTTGGTTATGTGCCTTCCCACTTACTTTCTGAACTAGCTCTTACTTAACAGTCACGCTGAAACAGCGAGCCCTCAGATTGTCTCCAGCGGATAATAATACAGGCTTTGAGTCTCTGCGGAGCCCAGCCCAAATTTGATTACCACTCACTGTGTGGCCAGCAGCCACTGTAAAGCTTTCACGATGCAAATCACAGCCTCTGGCATTTAACTCCTACGATTTATGGCAAATGCTTTCATAACTTCCCTCCAAAGCTTTAGAGTTGATAATACGGGGACAGTTTTATATGTGTATCCTCCTAGACAGTTTGAGAAAAAGTCATTTGCAGGCCACTCAGACGGTGGAAATCCTACTTTGCAGAAACATATTTCAGCAAAAAATGTGCCCCTTCCCCCTATGTGGTCAGGATATACATCTGAACCCTGCAGAGAGAGCTGGCCTGTGTGTACTGGGTAAGAGAATAAAATCATAGCAGAGGAGGTGGGACCATACCCTGGGCTGGTATGTAATTACTGATAGCACTTGTTCTTTCTATAGAATGGGGGCTGGGCTGGGCTCTTTGATCACCCCATAGGAGCCTCAGCTTGATGTGACCATTAAAGTGATACTTGTTTGCTGGTGTCTGTGGCATTGCAACCCTAAGTATAGTTTGTCATCACGTGAGATTCTAAGGTCGCCATCCAGAAGCTGTTGCCTCTATTACTGCTCTTGTTCACTGAGTGTTGGCACTTGATGGGAACCCTTAAGGCGTGTGATCCAGCCCATTTCCTTGCAAGTGAGGAAACGGAGACCCAGGGAGGTGACTGGCAGAGCTCATTTCCAGCAGAACCAGAACTAGAGGCTGGGTCTCCTGCCACTTCCCCTGACCGTTTAGGATTCCACGACGGGCAGCCTCTTGCCCCTTGTAAAGTGCATGGAGCATTGCCTCTGGTTTTAGTTGTTAATGTTTGACCATCAGTTTTCTGTGTTCCTGGGTTTTTTGTTCCCCTCTCTCCCCCACATCATTTGGAGATGAATTTGGTGTTTAAGATAGGCACCCAGTGGGAAAATAAAGGAAAGATAGAAAGTGTCCCTCTAGGTAGGTTCCTTTACTGTTTATATTTCCCAGTGATTCCCCAGGACTCACAGCTGAGGCTGTGCTGCAAGAGACTTCCTCTTTTTTTCCTTACCAGTAATTTCTGACTTTCCCAGAATTGCCATGGAAACCTATATCCGGCAGAGGCAGCTCATCATGTCGCCCCTGATAACATCCCATGTGATTGGGGAGAACGAGCCGCTCACTTCAGTCTTGAATAAGGTGATAGCAGCCAAGGAAGTCAATCACAAAGGACAAGGTACTGAGCTGGGAGGGGCTTCTGGTGGGGCCGGAGGGTGGCGGTCAGAGCTGGTCCTTTGGACTCCAGCCTTGTCGTTATCTTTCTCTGATATAAAACAGACCTGCTGGGGACTGCCCATCTCAAAGTCTAACGAGGGCCAAGAATGCACCCAACCCAGAGCTGGATCACAGCTGTATTTTGTAAATTCTGTACAACAAATTCCTTTCCCCTGAGTCTTTCCTCACGTTTTGTCTACCCTGTAAGCCCAGTGCTGTGTCTCCAGGTAAAGACACAAAGAAAGAGAGTTTGGAAAATAATTATGTTCCACTTTCTGAGTATGTTTGTCCCATTGCATTTCCAAAAATAGAGAAGAAGGAGACCAAAAAAATGCAAATGAGTGTGTATTAATATAAAGTAGTGGGGAAGTTCTGGTGTGGCACAGCGGGTTAAGGAGCTTGTGTTGCTGTGGCTGTGGTGCAGGTTGCAACTGCTGTGTGGGTTCAATCACTGGCCCAGGAACTTCCATATGCCTCGGGTGTGGCCAAAAAAGAAAGGGCTGTCTAGTGAGATGTTTTCAGTATTTCCGTATATCATTTTATTGACATTTTAACTCAGAGGAGTTGTGCTTATTGAAAGTGTACTTTTTACTTCAAATAATAAGGGAGAACAGTTAAAAATTTAAAATTCAATTACCAAGTTGGTGATGATTTGGGCATAATTTTGAAGATGGAGTCACTTTTTTTTTTATCACTCTGAAATTGTTTTCCAAAGTGGAAGCAGTTAGGAAACATATTATTTTTAGCATATTTAGTTTGCCACTTATTCAGAGTTATCCTAAGTAGGAAATACATATGAAGGATCATGGAATCTGGGGAGGGGGAAGAAATAGGACGGCCTGGGAATTTGGGATTAATAGATGCAAATTATTGCCTTTGGAATGGATGAGATGAGATCCTGCTGTGTAGCACTGGGAACTATATCTAGTCACTTAAGATGGAGCATGATAATGTGAGAAAAAGGAATGTATATGTGTATGTGTGACTGGGTCACCTTGCTGTACAGTAGAAAACTGACAGAACACTGTAAACTAGCTGTGATGGAAAAAATAAAAGTCATTAAATTAAAAAAAAATGATAGAACCTGAAAATAAATAACTGGGAGTTCCCATTTGTGGCTCACTGGGTTAAGAACCCAACATGGTGTCCATGAGGATGCAGGTTCGATCCCTGGCTTCATTCAGTGGACTAAGGATCTGACATTGCCATGAGCTGCAGTGTTAAGTTACAGTTGCAGCTTGGATCTTGCATTGCTGTGGCTATGGCATAGGCTGGCAGCTGCAGCTCCAATATGACCCCTATCCTGGGAAACTTCATATGCCACAGGTGTGGTGGTAAAAAGAAAGAAAATAACTAACTAAACGTATTCCTGTTGTCTTGGAACTCCTAACCTGAGGATATAATTTGTTAGAGTGAAAAACCCGTACACTCTATAGATTGCTTTGTATGTATAATTTTTTTAAACAAAACTGAAGAAAATATTCTTTCTCTTCCTTCTTAACTGAGCAAACACTTTTCAAATGTTTTTGTGCTCTTCATAAATATTATTTTTGGCTGTATAATATCCTATTGCTTGGATTTTTTAGAGCATGGAACTCGCTAGGTTAGCACTTACATGCATGCCTTCTAATTTGTCACCATTATAATTTTTTTTTTTTTGGTCTTTTTAAGGCCACACCCACAGCATATGGAAGTTCCCAGATTAGGGGTTGAATCGTAGCTGCAGCTGCCGGCCTACATCACAGCCACAGCAATGCAGAATCTGAGCCATGTCTGCAGCCTACACCAGGCTTACGGCAACGCTGGATCACTGACCCACCGAGTGAGGCCAGGGATTGAACCTGTATTCTCATAGATACTAATTGGATTCTTTTCTGCTGCACCACAATGGGAACCCCCCGCCATTATAAATTTAAATAACTCTGCTGTGACTTTCTTTATACATGAAGCTTTTTCTGTATTTAGAACTACCTCCCTAAGGAAATTCCCAGGAATAGGATTTCTGGGCCAAGTGATGGGAAGAAACTTAAACCTGGAGATATACATACTGTGTGAATACTCCCCATTGATTTCTTACAGTGGGCAGGAATTACCATCTGCCAGCTTTGCAAACTGATGTTTAAAAATATCTACCTGGAGTTCCCGCTGTGCTACAGCAGGTTAAAAATCCAGCATTGTCTCTGTGGTGGTTCAGGTTCAATCCCTGGCCTGGCACGGTGGGTTAAAGATCCAGTGTTGTTGCATCTGTGGTGTAGGTTGCAGCTGCAGCTTGGTTTCAGTCCCTTGCCCCGGAACTTCCATATGCCATGGGTGTAGCTGGAAAAGAAAAAGGAAAAAATCTTTACCTTTTGAAGTGTAAAAAGTGGACTTCCAGAGCTCTCTTGCATTAAAAAAAAAAAAAAAAAACTGCTTGATAGTGAATTTCTAGCCCTCTTGTGTATTTATGAGTTTTCTTCAAG
Source organism: Catagonus wagneri (assembly GCA_004024745.2). Classification (NCBI taxonomy): domain Eukaryota; kingdom Metazoa; phylum Chordata; class Mammalia; order Artiodactyla; family Tayassuidae; genus Catagonus; species Catagonus wagneri. The sequence continues at coordinate 12,817,071 of PVHT021183556.1, read as the reverse complement.
TTTTCCTTCTCAATTTTTGTGAGCTCCTTATATAATGAAGATAATAATCTAACTGTGAACACATTATTTTCAATTTCTGATTTGCCAGATATTTAAATATTTCTTGTACTTCCAAGATGTGAATTTTGTATCTGTGTTCTATTTATTTGTGAGGACCTAAAAGTGTTTTTCTTCTGATGAAATCCATAATTTCCTGTATTTCCCCATGCCTTTTATAGGCATATGTAGTATATGGCGTATGCAATATGCCTTTTGCTTTTTTACGAATATCAGAATATCAGTTTGGGAGCTTTTTGGTGGCTCAGCAGAAACAAACCTGACTAGTTTCCATGAGGTTGCAGGTTCCATCCCTGGCCTTGCCCAGTGGGTTAACCATCCAGCATTGCCATGACCTGTGGTATAGGTTGCAGATTCGGCTCGGATCCCACATTCCTGTGGCTGTGGTGCAGGCCAGCAGCTGCAGTTCCAATTCAACCCCTAGCCTGGGAACTTCTGTATGCCCTACCTGCAGCCCTAAAAAGCAAAAAAGGAAAAAAGAATTTCAGTTACTATGTAGATAATTCCCTTGCTTTTGTAATTTCTACATTTGTTTCTCTAAGAAAAATGGTTCTTTCTCAGGTTTACTACATTTTTTTCTTTTAATTTCCTGTACTTTTTTGTTTGCTTTTCTCTTAGGAATTTGTTTTAATGAAAATGTGTGGCAAGAGATTAGATTCATTCTGGCCTAAATAGCTAGAAAATTATCCCAGCGCATTTATGAAGTTGTTCTGTTTTTCATGATTTATGTCTCTTTTGCCATATATTTAGTTACTATATGTAATTAAACTATTTCATTGTTTCCATTGATACATATGTTTTCTACTAGTAATATCACTCATTACTATAATTTTACAATATTTTGGTATCTGATAGGGGCTGTCTTTATGCTTTTTTTTTTTACCCCCAGAGTAAACATCTGTTCACCTCTCTGTCAAATTCTCAAAGAAATCCTGCTATGATTTTGTTGGGAGTGTCATTAAAATTCTAAGTTGTTGGGGGAGAATTTACATCTTTATAATAACGTATCTATGTATGTCAACAACATGCATGTATTTTTCTCAGCGTTTGTGTGTCCGTTTATTATTACAGATCATAACGAAGAACTAAAAGTTTATCTTTTATTCCTTTAAAGGACTTTGGGTATCCTTGAAGCTGTTGCCAGGGGACCTCACTCAGGTTCAGAAAAACTTTTCGCACTTGGTGGATAGATCCACAGCAATCGCCCGGAAAATGGGCTTTCCTGAAATAATCCTTCCAGGTAAACGTTTGCTTGATTCACCTGCTCTGCATCTTCTAGGACTTCCTTCTATGCAGCAGTTACTTCTGAGGGAACCCTTGAGGCAACTTGGATCCATCAGTTTTCATTATCTGCCTTCAGTGAGGAGATAGTGAGAGAAACAGGCAGGCTTGCTGCGCCTTAGAAAACTGCCCAGTGTGTGAGCCCAACAGAATGCTTTTATGTCTAACTCCTAACCATATCCCTGCGGTCTCTTCCTCTGTGTTTCACACGAGCCGCTTTGAAATCATTCCCCAGACCGTCACTAAATAGGGCAGGTTCCCTGCCCTGAGAATAATTTGCTTCCTTTGTACATCCCTTTTTTCATGATGACGTCACCAGCTCCGAGGGCTCTCTGCCAGGATATTCCGGCGAGATGCCTCCTCAGCTCAGTCTCAGCTGGACCTCCTGCTCTCTTGGCTTTAGCTCCAACTGTGTTCTCTGCTCTCCCTATGCTTGTGATGACAAGATTATAAACATTCTGGAGTTTCTTACTTTAGTTTCACCTTTTTGTGCCACCACATGCTAGTGATCTGCATCTGTGCTCTTTTGAAATCACTGATTTAACACAATTACTTTCTTGATCATTATCGTGGTAAGAGGAAATCATACTCTCGAGGAACTTTATGTAATATGTATATTACATAAAATATATTGTTATGAAAAATGTAAATATGTCGTATATTTGATAGAAAGATAGAAAGAATATATATGTAATATATATATATATTCATATGCCACAGGTATGGCCAAAAAGTGAGATAAAATAAAAATTAAAAAAAAAAAAAAAAACCCAAGGCTTCCCCAAAACATATTAGAAAAATTCTAATTCAAAAAAATAACTTGCAGCCATATATTTATAGCAGCACTATTCACAATAGCCAAGACATGGAAAGAACCTAAATACCCATCAACAGATGAAAGAATTAAAAAGTTGTGCTACACATATACAATGGAATACTACTCAGCCATAAAAAAGAACGAAATAGTGCCATTTGCAGCAACATGGATACAACTAGAGATTCTCATACTAAGTGAAGTAAGTCAGACAGAGAAAGACAAATATATCACTTATATGTAGAATCTTAAATATGGCACAAATGAACCTATTTGCAAAACAAAAACAGACTCACAGACCTGAAGAATGGACTTGCGGTTGCCAAGATGGAGGGGGAGGAGGGAATGGACTGGGAGTTTGGGGTTAGTAGATGCAAACTGTTAGATTTAGAATGGATAAGCAATGAGGGCCTACTGTGCAACACAGGGAACCATATCCAGGCTCCTGGTATAGACCATGATGGAAGATAGTTTGAGAAAATAATGCATATTTTTGTATAACTGGGTCATACATTTTTTTTTTTTTGCTGTACAGAAGAAATTGACAAAACATTGTAAATCAATTGTACTTTAATAAAGAATTAAGGGAAAAATTCTAGGAAATCAAGCTGTTGTCTATTGCATAAAAATTCAGGTTCTCTTAAACTAATGCAAGATCTTATTCCTTCTTTGGGAGATTAAGGAGCAGACATAAGTTGATCCCTCACACATACATAGTGGGTATTAAAAAATATTTGTGGGATGAATAAATAATAGAACCATAGAAGAGAGATTATCTTTTTCTTCTTTCCTCATAAAAAGTAGTTTTTCATCTGCTTATTTCATCCCTTCCAGAACCACTTCACCCTAATCCATATTCATCAACATTCTGGGAAATTGTTTTGACTTCTCGTTTGCAAAAATAAGTATTGGTACCCTTCCTATAACTGAAGGCATTTTTTTTTGCTTTTCAGGGCTGCTCCTGTGGCATGTGGAGGTTCCCAGGCTAGGGGTCTAGTAGGAGCTACAGCTGCTGGTCTGTGCCACAGCCACGTGGGATCCGAGCCACGTCCACAACCTACACCGCAGCTCAAGGCAACGCTGGATCCTTGACCCACTGAGCGAGGCCAGGGATCGAACCCGTGACCTCATGGTTCCTAGTCGTATTCATTTCCGCTGAGTCATGGTGGGAACTCCCTGAAGGCGGTTTTATTGCTATAGCAAGGCAGACACTTGATAAAATAGAAGTTTATTTTTTGGGCAAAGTTAATTTGTCTTTGAAATCTGGCTGGAAAAGCTCTTTGTCATCAGTACTGTTGGGTCATAGACTGCCAGGGCTCTAATAGATGTTAAAAATCATCTAGGATAATTCGTTCCAAATACTGGTTTTCTGGTCAGCTAGTCAGGATCACCTGAAAAAAATTAAAATACAGATTCCCAGATTTTTTTGGAGACTCTGATTTAGCTTGTCAGACCTGGGCTCCCAGGGGTATTCTGGCCATCAGCTAGATTTGAGAAATACAGATCTGGACCACTGTCCGTTACGTCATAGCACCCTGTCATCACCATTTTTTTTTTTTTTTTTGGTCTTTTTAGGGCCGAATCTGCAGCATGTGAAAGTTCCCAGGCTAGGGGTTGAATTGGAGCTTCAGCTGCCAGACTACGCCACAGCCACAGCAACACCAGATCCGAGCTGCATCCATGACCTACACTGAAGGTCATGGCAATGCCGGATCCTTAACCCACTGAGCGAGGCTAGAGATCGAACCTGCATCCTCATGGATACTAGTCAGAATCATTTCTGCTGAGCCACGGCGGGAACTCCCAACCCAGCCTTCTCTTTAACTTGCTCATGTCTTACTCAAAATTCCAATTTGGAGCTCATAATTCTGTACATCAAGACCTGCCCCTTCTGTTGTGGTTTATCTAAAAGGACAGCCCTCCCTCCATCCAGTTGCACAAACAGGAAGCCTGACAGTCCCCCGTGACACCTCCCTTCCCTCACACCTCACATGCGGTTAACAAAGAAGACCCGTCCATTTTTCCGTGGAAAGGCTTCTGAAATCCACCTGTTTCTCTCTGTCCCATCGCCACTGCCCAGATCGTAGCTCATGTCATCCACTCCCTGTACAGCCGCCATCACCTTCTCACTGGTTCTTCTATTTCTGCTCGTGTTACCTCATCTGCTCTTCTCTACACTGCAACGTGAATGATCTTTTCTTTTCTTTTTTTTTTAAATTTTATCTTTATTAGAGTATAGTTGATTTACAGTGTGGTGTCAATTTCTACTGTAGAGCATAGGGACCCAGTTATATATATATATATATGTATATATGCATTCTTTTTCTCATACTATGATGGAAGATAGTATGAAGGATCTTTTATAAATGCCAACCTGATACCGTTCCACTCTTTCCTGGCTGAAAACATGTTGATGATTTCTGTTTCTATTCAGGATGAAGACACAGATTCTTTTTTTTTTTTTTTTTTTCCCTGCATTTTAGGGCTGTAGCCACGGCGTATGGAAGTTCCCAGGCTAGGGGTCAAATCGGAGCTGTAGCTGCCGGTCTACACCACAGCCACAGGAACGCAGGATCTAAGCCGCATCTGCAACCTACACCACAGTTCACGGCAACACTGGATCCTTAGCCCACTGAATGAGGCAAGGGATTGAACCTGAGTCCTCGTGGATGTTAGTCGTTAACTGCTGAGCCACAGCAGGAGCTCCAAGACACAGATTCTTCACTCGGCCTGCAGGCCCTGGGGAGACTGGTCTTTGTCTGTCTCTATAACTCCATCTCACACCAGGTTTCCCCTTACTGAAGACTTCAGTCATATGTCTGCTACCTCTGGGCCTTTGCACACGCCACTGTCTCCCTCTCTTAACTCTCCTTCCTCCAATACCAGCTTACAGGCAAGATTCCCATGCCCTGCAAACACTAAGTTGGGACTTAGTGTTATGCTTTCACTGAGCCCAGCCCTTCCCTTCGTTGGTGATGATGCTTTTCATCAGGTGACTGATCATGCCTCTCCCACCCACCAGCCTGGAAGCTGCTTGAGGGCGAGGCTGGCAGACGGCTGACCACTGGGCCCCAAAGACCTAGCACAGTGCTTGGTACAGAGAAGGTATTCAGTCTGTTTTTCAGATGAGTAAATTAATATGATTTTTGTCTCACTGTACCAAAATTTACTCAACCAACTGTTTCTGTGGTTGGAAATTGAGGGTGTTTCCAAGTTTTCATTTACATAAACACCACCACCATGAATATTCTTAGGGATAAGTCATTGCTCACATTTTTGTCATTGCTCACATTTTTTATGTAGTGTAGTTGTACAATATTATTTACGTTTCATGTGTACAACAAATAATGATTCACAATTTTTAAAGGTTGTATTCCATTTTTAGTCATTATAAAATATTGACCATATTCCTGTGCTGTATAATATATCCTTGTCACTTATTTATTTGATCCGTAGTAGTTCGTACCTCTTAATCCCTTAGCCCTGTCTGGCCCCTCCCCTCTTCCCTCTTCCCTCTTCCCACTGGTAGCCACTAGCTTGTTCTCTGTATCTGTGAGACTGTGTCTTTTTTGTTTTATTTACTAGTTTGTTTTATTTTTTAGATTCCACATACAAATATCATACGTATTTGTCTTTCTCTGTCTGACTTTCTTTGCTTAGTATGATAATCTCTAGATCCATCCATGTTGCCTCAAATGACATTGCTTTGCTCTTTTTTATGGCTGAGTAATATTCCATTGTGCATATATACCCATCTCCCGTATTCATTCATGTGTTGATGGACACTGAACTGCACTTTAAAGACACTACGGTATGTACAGAGAGGTAGAATGAGATCAACGAAAGGAAATAATGCACACAAAAACTTCTGCTCTATGAATAGTTTTTTGCAGTCAGAGTATTTTATATTTTGTATGTAATTTACATCATATTACATCCTGAGAATTAGAAATGGACCCCTCAGCAGCACTCACAAAATGGGTCGTAACCTTGCAGGAGACGTTCGGAATGATATTTATGTCACCCTGATCCATGGGGAGTTTGACAAAGGGAAAAAGAAGACGCCAAAGAACGTGGAGGTGACCATGTCTGTGTATGATGAGGAGGGCAGGCTCTTGGAGGTAGGTGGTGTCCTAGCAATCCCACTGCTATCACACACTCCTTTACAGTAACATGACTTAGGGTCAGATGTTATTTGTTCTCCACTGTCAAGTGCATTTGGTTTTTCATAAGAGGAAAACAGGAAACCTGCTAAGTTTGTGGTGAGCAGTTACCAATTTTACTATTAAATTCATGTGGATTCTTATTTTCATTCTTTCTCCTGTGCTGAGAAAGACCTCCAGCCACCAGGGCTTTCAGGTGGACTCTTCTGGTGGAGAGGTTCCTTATCATTTTCCAGTTATTTAGCCACTTTCAGGCCTGGTAAGTTCCTGCGGGGCTGGTGTGCAGTGGCATTCTTGCCGAGGACAGGTGGAGGGCACACGTCCTCCATCTGGATGAGCTGAGCCAGTGGAGAGGGGCCTGTTAGAGCTGTTACACTGGAAGGGCCCTTGGTTCAAGGTCAGCTGCCAGCGTGCTCTTTAGTTTTAGGAGTCAGTAAACTGCAGCCCCGGCAGGATAAGCTGTTTTCTCAGGAACACACAGGACTTAGTAGTGGTGCTAAGAATGGATATACTTGTCTTGACCTCTTCCTTTAATGGGAGTCAACCTCGATTCTGGCATTCAAGAGAAGGCCAGGCGGGGGTGGTTTCCTTGTCTCCCCTGCCATCTGGCTCCTCCTGTACAAGTCATAGTTACCTGCTTTGGAATCACTCCACTCCCTGGTCACCTCGTGGTGGGGGTCACAGCCAAGTCTACAACCCCATCACCTCCCACCAATAGGATCATCTTTGAAGAAATCGGTTGACTGAGTCAGGTTGTCTTGAGGGTTAGCAGAGTGCCGCGGGCCACAGTATGAGAATGACCTTTTGTGCCCTTGAGCCCTAGGAGTTCAAGTTCATATCCTCATGGCTTGCTAACTAGCCTGGAAGCGCCCCCAGGGAGGCCCGGTTCTGCTGAACGAGGGGTTCATTGCTAGGAAGAGACAGCCCTAAGTTCTACGTTCTAGTGAACATGCCGCTGCAGCTGCAGACCAGGTCCTTAAAGCGGCGTGTAGACGGGGCCTGGCCCAGCTGTGCATCTGCACACGTGGCTCCCGGCCACGCTTGCTGGCCTCTCTTCCCTGAGAGAGGAAAGAGAAAGTGGAAACCTTATGGCTGGGATGGAAGGGAGAGTAAAATTTCCAGCGAAGAGGAATGGTAAGCTGGTGCCAGGTGCCTTGGCGACCACACGTTTAGACACTTAACCCCTCACAGAAGGTGCTGGGAGCTCATTCTTGCTCTCCTCTCCACCCGCACACGTAACTGGCTTCCATCTGCCCACGTAAGGCACGTGCTGGCCGTGGGGGCGGTAAACTTAGTGTTCTCGATAATACTACCTCCCTCTCGTTTTTTTTCTTGCCATTTAAAGAAGGCGATTCATCCTGGAGCTGGGTACGAAGGCATTTCTGAGTACAAGTCAGTGGTCTACTACCAAGTCAAGCAGCCCTGTTGGTATGAGACTGTAAAGGTGAGCATATGCCCTCTGTAACCCCATCATATATGAGATGTCCTTTTTTTTTTAAGGGTTGCACCTACAGCATATGGACATGGCTGGGGTGGAACTGGAGCAATGCCGGAATCCTTAATCCACTGAGCCTGGCCAGGGATTGAACCCGCATTCTCATGGACACCAGTCAGGTTCTTAATCCACTGAGCCACAGTGGAACTCCATGAGACCTCCTTTAGATTCCTTTCTATGTCTTACCCACACATCATTCTCTTTTATCCTGAAGTTTTGGATGAGTTGCCAGGGGTGTGTGTTAAGAAACGAACTGACCATCGTTACTCTGCAGAAGAGGCTTTATCTTTCATAAGCTTCTGAAAGCTTAAATAACATTCTTGCTCATAAACGTGTTGAAATTTGAAGAGGGAAACGTGTGGTTGTGATGCTGCAATAGGCTGCCAAGATGATCCCCAACCAAATGGAGATTTTCACACTCTGCGAGCAGTTTCCTAACATTTCTTTCCTTCTTGGCCTCTAACCAAGTTTTCTGGGCCTCTTTTCAATTTAAATATGTGTCTGACAGATTCCAGAGTGCTTTTCAGATCCATCATCTCATGCGAGCCTCACTGTAGCCCTACGACTAGAATAGTCCAAGTGGCAGTAGCCCTTTTGCTGATGACATAACTGACATTCAAAGAAGTGAAGGGACCTTCTGGAATAGACCCGGATGGGAAAGAATATTAAAAAGAAATAGATCGTCTATGTATGACTGAGTCACTTTGCTGTACAGCAGAAACTGGCACCATATTGTAAATCAACTCTACTTGAATTTAAAAAAAATTTTAAAAAGTACTCCCCAAGTCCCTCTGGCTGCTCAGAGTTGGAGCCTAAACTGGAGCTCATGTCTTCTGAACCGCATGCTCCATTGGCTGTTTCCGATTGCCCAAGCTTTATGAGCTCTCCGTACCACAGTTAAAAAAAATTTTTGCAGAGTTCCTGCTGTGGCGCAACCAGGTCAACGGTGTCTTTGCAGCAGCAGGGACATGAGTTCAGTCCCTGGCCCAGGGCAGTGGGTTAAAGATCTGGCTTTACCACAGCTGTGGCGAGGGTTGCAACACTGGCTCAGGTTTGGTCCCTGACCCAGGAACTCTAATATGCTGCCAGGTGGCCAAAAAAAAGGAAAAGAAAAGAGGAAGTTCCCATTGTGGCTCAAAGGTGATGAGCCCGACTGATGTCCAGGGGGCTGCGGGCTCAATCCCTGGCATCGCTCGGTGGGTTGGGGATCCAACATTGCCGTGGGCTGTGGTATAGGTTGCAGACATGGCTCAGATCTGGCATTGCTGTGGCTGTGGCATAGGTGGGCAGCTGCAGCTCCAATTTGACCCCTGGCCTGGGGACTTCCATATGCTGCGAATTCAGCCCTAGGAAAGGGGCGGGGGGGAGAAAGAAAAGAAATTTGCACTATTACCTCAATTCAGAAGTAACCGTCTTCTACAGTTTTATATATTTCATATGTTCTGAATCATGCTGTTTGTACAAATTTATAGTGTGCCTTTTCAAACTGCTTCTCTTAAGGAATTGGAAGTTCTTCAGAAATGTATTTTTAGCTACTTGCAAAATATCCCATTATACAATCGTGGCATGCTTATATAATAGAATAATTAAAACTATCTGCCACAATTTCTCTGCTCTTTTCATTGCCCCCTGCCTCTGTTTCCCCTGTCCTTTGTGTATATGTAAGCAGCAAAAACAGGCTTCCTTGGCCCCAGTGTTTTATCTTTTCCTTCTTTAGAGGCCCTCATTATTACCATATGGATGTACACCTTGCATTCTGAAAGGTCCCATATAGACCTGAACGTACCAATCTTTTCCCTCTTTTCCTGTTTCACACTTGAGAAAGTCCTAGGAATGTGTGATAGCTCCATTTTCAGAATCCATGGTAATCAGCAAAGATGATCTTTTCTTGAGATTCTTTTAATTTTGAAAATCGCCGAATCTCCTTTGAAGGAAACCCTCCACTATTTCTCACTCGATAGAAATTAGTCCTGCGATCAGATACTAAAATGAGCTTAGAGTGCGAAGGCCTGTACTGATAGAAATGCTTCATTTCTTATCATTGTTCAGGTATCCATCGCTATAGAGGAGGTCACACGCTGTCATATAAGATTTACCTTCCGACACAGGTCGTCTCAGGAATGTAAGTAGTAGGGGATCTTTGACTCTTTCCATCAAAAAATGTTTTCTCTTGCCTAACAGTGCTTTTTGTGGGTCTGGAGAACAAGATACTTGGCATCTTTATTTCAAGAGCCATTGGTGCTAAGGAAATCCAGGGAATGAATTTTTCTAGGCTTGCAAGATCTGTGTTTATCATTCTCTATCTGAATGTCTTGTGGGGAGATGGGGGGAGAGTGAGGATGGCCTGGACTCGGGTGGGAACAGCAGGGACGGAGCAAAAGGGCGTGGGTGCCAGAGGCACTGGGGATGCAGAGTTGGTGTGGGGAAATCAGTTCAACACCCCCAGTTTTTTTTTTTGGTCTTTTTAAGGCCAAACCTGCGGCATATGGAGGTTCCCAGGCTAGGGGTCAAATTGGAGCTGCAGCTGCCAGCCTACACCACAGCCACAGTAATGCCAGATACGAGCTGCGTCTGTGACCAACACCCCAGCTCATGGCAACACCAGATCCTTAACCCACTGAGTGAGGTCAGGGATCGAACCTGTATCCTCATGGTTGCAAGTTGGATTCGTTTCCGCTGAGCCACAACGGGAACTCCTCTTTTTTTATTTGTTTTTGTTTTTTATTTTTTTGTTTTTTTTTAAAACCCCCCCCCCCCAGTTCTGATTTGGATGATCGGGTCAGTACTAGACTCATTCATTCACAGACGTAGGAAGAGGAGCTCACCTGGGGACACCGGAAGATTTCAGTTAGGGAGCTATTTCCTTTGAGGAGCCTGTGCTGTGCACATCACGTGGGGCTTATTGGAGCTCCCTGATCTGTGCTGACAACAGCCTGTTTGCACACCAGCCCCCAGAGCAAAATACCATTACCCCCTGGTATCCCTCTGCCCTGCTCAGACACCTTATTCCTATCTTTTCAGCCAGAGATAAATCGGAGCGTGCCTTTGGGGTGGCCTTCGTGAAGCTGATGAACCCGGACGGTACCACTCTGCGGGATGGGAGACACGATCTGGTGGTTTATAAGGTGGTGCTAAAGAAGGAGCCTCAGAATATTGCTGAGGACATGTTTACTCTCTCCAAAACCGGTTCTGAAAACTCCTTTCAGACTTTTATATATATATGTATCGGCAGCTTCTCTAGGCCTGTACACATTTGCCCCTTCAAGTCTAGAGCCCCAGAGGATTGTGGTCACACCAGCTACGTGGTCTCCCATCCCCTTTCCGGAAAGAGTGAGTTGCATTAGCCTGCTGGCTTCTCCGTGACAGGCCCTCCATCTCCTGCAAATGGGTCCCTGGACGTCAACAGTCAAGGGCTGCCCCAGCCTTCTGCTCGCTGCCTCGCCCTGCGTGGAGCGTTGCTAGTTGCACTGCTGGGCTGGGCTAGTGCAGTGGGTGTGGCAGGATGTGGTTTTCATATCAGCTCAAGCCAGGCCCCGTGTCTCTGCCATGGGGCCCCCTTTCCTTCCCTATCAGTTTTGTTTTTGTACTCCCCTCTAACTGTTGCAGAGCTGTCACTTCCACTGAGATTTTAGCCCAGGAAGTAGACGCTGGGAAGATCTCATTTGTCCAACAACATCCAGAAGGCTTTTCATGCCTCTGGTGGCTTTCTTGAGATGAATCTACCTGGTGTCTTTCCCTTCATGGCTCCTTGGCTCATAAATAACGTTGGAAGGCATGGCAAGCTCTTTCTTCACAATGGACCCAATGACGTGTAATTATGACCATGTACACAGTCAAGAAGACAAGGTCCGTCCTCATTCTTCGTTATATTTATTTATGTAGAGCAGAGACTAGGATATCGATTTCTAGTTCATAACTCACTCTGTTTTCATTCCGTGTTGAAATTAGTTCCAAGCCCGCACTGTGGAAAGGGGTTGGTATGTCTCCGAGTTGGAAGGGATCTCATTGAAGGAAACTTCATTTCTCGTGCTGAAAATGCCCTGCGCTCATGATAGATACTCTTCTCTCTCCCTGTAAGAGATTTTGTCCCTGCTTTGGGATTCCCAACATGCTCCCTTTACAGGGTGACAACAAGAAGATGGAAGATGCCAAGTTCTACCTGAGCCTGCCTGGAACCAAGGCAGAGATGGAAGAAAAGGAGCTCCAAGCATCCAAAGCCTTAGCCAACTTTACGCCAACCAAGGACAGCACGAAAGATAGCTTTCAGATCGCCACGCTCATCTGCTCTACAAAGCTCACCCAGAACGGTAGGTGCAGTGACCCGAGTGACACCAGAACTGGGTTTTCTCTTTGATCCCCCGGGCCACCTTTGTTAACCTTGGGGGACTGGATCCTGTGGGGTGGGGGGTCCTGGGCAGTCTGGATTCTGCACTCAGCTCTTCATGAACTCCAGTGTTGTGCCCTGTGATGTTGATAACGAGAGGAGGACACTGGCCCGGCAGAGGAATGTCAGTCTCCTGCCAAGCAGGTGTGGCCAGAAGCGGGGAGGGTTTCCGGTTAGCCTTTTACCCTTCCTCGCGACAGACTCGTCTTTTCTGATCTTTCCCAAGCAGTCAGAGATCTTTCATAAAATCAGCTCAACAGTTCAAATGGGGCGTCGTTTTGTCCCTTCTTGAAATCTGAGAGCAGTTTTAACTTCTTGTGTGTATATCACGGCGTTAGATGGCCAGTCACAGCTTCTTACTCTTTTGACCTATGTAATTTGTAAAGAATCCTGCTGAATATAGTGATCCAAGAATTGGCCACTTAGGGGACTTGCTTTAGAAATTCTGTACTCCCTGTACTGTGCAGAGGGTTGGTCCCTTTGACCTCTGAGAAGATTTGGGGGAGGTACCGGCAAGGGGCTTGGCCTTAGAGAAGTGGCAAGGTAGACAAAACAGCTTAGATGTGAGGTGCACTCAAGGATTAGATAGATGGTTGATCTTTAGAGAGTCTCAGTATCGTTTGTTTTGATGAATCATGGTTGGATAGAGAATGTGGGTAGTATTTACACTTGGACAAGGGGCTAGACTCAACAGTGAGGTTCAGAGCTGTTCCGTGTGGGAAAGTAAAAACACGCACCAAAGATTAAGCCAGAAGGAAGGCAAGATGATGGAGACCTGAGGAGATCGGTGGTTACAGGAGGCTGGGGGAGAGATGGAGGGTTGAAGAGGCAGAGCACGGGGCAATTTTAGGGCAGTAAAACTGTACACTTACAGGAGTTCCCATTGTGGCACAGTAGCAATGAATCTGACTAGTAACCATGAGGTTGCAGGTTTGATCCCTGGCCTCACCCAGCGGGTTAAGGATCCAGTGTTGCCACGAGCAATGGTGTAGGTCACAGATGTGGCTCAGATCCTGTGTTGCTGTGACAGTGGTGCAGGCCAGAAGCTGTAGTTTCGATTCGTCCCCCAGCCTGGGAACCTCCATATGCCATGGGTGCAGCCCTTAAAAAAAAAAAAAAAGCAACTGTGTGTTTTATAAATGATACCTTCATGGGTGCAAAGATACATATCATCATACATTTGTCAAACCCCACAGAATATACTGCACAGAGTGAACCCTAACCTAAATGATGGATTTCTGTTAATAATCTGCATCAGTGTTGGCTCATCAGTTGCAGCAAAGGCACCACACTAGTGCAAGATGTTAATAATAGGGGCAGCGTTGGAGCCTTGAAGGGGGTCCGTGGGAACTCTCCGTACTTTGGGCTTAATTTTTCTGTGAATGTGAAACTACTCAAAAAATCAAGGCTATTAATTAAGAAAAAAAAAAACAAAAATTAAGCCCGAAAACATTCTGAGCTTTATGAAAGACATGGCAAAGTTGTATTGGTGATAGAACCCTTGTTAGGAAAAAAAGAAACATAAATAAATTGCTGATACAAGGTTAAATGGTACAGTGTTTATGGAGATGGTCTAGAAGGTATTTCAAAGATTTTAGATGTATGACCCAGTACCATGACCCCTAGAAACTGAACCTAAATAAACAATGAGCGATGTGCACAGAAATTCATGTGTGAGGATATTTCCTTATTATTCACAACAGGGAAACAGTGCAGGCAATCCAGATGTCCAATAGTTGGGGCCAGATTTAATTATACAGTGAGAAAAAGAAAAAGGAGTTCTGGTTGTGGCTCAGCAGAAATGAATCTAACTAGTATCCATGAGTACGCAGGTTCGATCCCTGGCCTTGCTCAGTGGGTTAAGGACCAGGCATGGCTGTGGCCGGCAGCTGTAGCTCTGATTTGACCCCTAGCCTGGGAACTTCCATATGCCATGGGTACGGCCCTAAAAAGACAAAAAAATGTTATATAATGTTATTAATTGATGAAATATGTGCAGCTGCCAAATATTATTTCAAAACAGTCAAGGACGTGGAAAAGTGTTAACTCCTTTTAGAGTATAATACTAGTTTTGTTTAAACATATGAAGGCAATTTGTAGCCAATTGCCTGGGTTCAAATCTAGGAAGAGCTAGTAAGTTGTGCCACTTACTAGCTGGTTCATCTAGGACAAGTCAGTTGACCTCTCTGTGACTCAGTTCCCTCATCTTTAAAGTGGGAGTAATAATATTTATTTCAAAGAATGAAGAACATTAAAATAGGTAAAAGCAAATCAAAAGTATCCAGCATCTTGCAAACAGTATATGAATATTAGCGATTGCAGTCATCATCATCACTATTGCATGAACACAGAAAAAGACTGAAAGAAATAACTCCAGATGTTTGGGTGATAGTTCTTATTTTATTTAGTTTTGGTATTTCCCAAATTTTTAACCATGAAATGTCAAATGTTTTTTTTTTATTAAAGTAGAGTTGGTTTACAACATTCTGTCAATTTCTGCTGTACAGCAGAGTGACCCAGTCATATATGTGTGTACATTATTTTTCTCATTATCTTCTATCATGTTCTATCACAAGTGATTGGATATAGTCCCCTGTGCTGTACAGCAGGACCTCATTGCTTATCCATCTAAATGGAATAGTTTGCATCTACTAACCCCAAACTCCCCGTTCATCTCACTGCCTCCCCCTGCCCGTGGGCAACAACAAGTCTGTTCTCAGTGTCTGTGAGTCTCAAGTGGTTATTTTACTTGTTAGCTGCAATAGTGGATGACGTAAAGCCTTAGTGTACATTGGGGGCTCTAAATAAAGGGCCATTCCATAGGGACATCATTTATCAAACATCTAGTAGATCCTTCCCAGGGAGTAGAGTCAAGGAAAACAAGTAACGAAAATTTGTAAAATTAACTTATTAGAGATCATGGTTAGAGGAATCGTATTGTTAACATCGTTTATTATTATCTCCAAGTCAAAACTTTAGGAAGCTTGTTGACAGGTGGCAGTACTCAACTTGATTTGCTGATGTCAACATCACCTATCTTTGAAGATAATGAGGAATTCGTAAAGTCCAGCATTGATCTTCTGATATATATTTGTAAACTGGGACAACTTTCATAGGGAGGTATCTATTGAAATGTTAGTATCTCTTTTAATTACGAATGTACTTACTCTTCATTCCAGAAATGTTATTTCTAAACATACATTTTATTGGTAAACTTGCACATCATATAAAAGGATTTTATCTGTGTAAGATGATTCTTTTCAAGATTATTTGGAAGTTGAAAAAAAATGGGAATTAAGCTAATCCATCTATAAAGATATCATATTATTAAATAATTAGGATAAAATCCAACAATGGTCATCCATATATATGTATGGAAGAATATGTTGTTGATGTTTTAAAGTAGAAATTTCTTCAAGATAAAATTACAAAGTTAAAAAAACAAAACAGTCACCCACCTTCTAAATGTTCCAAAGCTGCACTGTCTTACACCACATATAGCTTGTGAATTTTTCCTTTTTTCTTCTTGTGTCTTTCCTGCAGCATGTGGAAGTTCCCAGGCTCGGGCTGAATTGCAGCTGCAGCTGCCAGCCTACACCACCACCACTGCAATGCCAGATCCCAGCTGCATTTGCAGCTTGCAGCAGCACGGAATCCTGAACCCACATCCTCAAGGACAGTGTGTTGGGTTCTTAACCCACTGAGCCACAGTGAGAATTCCTAGCTTGCAAAATTTATAAGTCAAGTGAAGGTCTGAGTGCAGTTCCTTAGTCACACTGGTCCGTTTGTGTGCTTGTGGTTTCCTGTGTCGGGTGACTTTCCTGGTGGACAGCACAGCTGGCAACATACCCGTCACCACAGACAGCGCCCTCAGCTGGCACTGCCCTCTGCCGTCTGTCCTCAGCCCATTCCTGGTGCCTAGATCCCCAGAAAGCCTCAACATACTAAAAGTCTTAAATAATATCCTGTCTCAAAGAAGGGTCGAAGAGGCAAGTCATCTGAACCAGAGTGGAGTGACCGGCTGGGGGCAGGGAGAGGGGACAGTTGTGGGGACGATGAGGCGACATTGCACACATCAGAGGAAACGGCATTCCCAGCGACAGATCGTTAAGTGCGGTGGTTCATTTGCTTGCTCTTCAGATGTGATGGGAATGATGAAGGAAAAGTTCAGTTTGTTCTGAGAAAGAAGCTGAGGAGCACGAATAAACCATCAACTCTTTGAGGGCGTTTGCTGATCTAGAGGGTAGCTGTTCTCCTTTCTCATGGAGACTGTGACCAAGGGTGTTTCTCCTTAGCCTTAGGAAGGCTATTCAGACTCCGAAGGTTAAAAGCTACTGCACGTTGTTACAAACAGAGCCTATAGGCTCTTTGTTATTTTATGATTTTTTAAAAAAACTGGATGGGGGTTCCCACTGTGTCTCAGCAGTAACAAACCCAACCAGTATCCATGAGGATGTGAGTTTGATCCCTGGCCTTGCTCAGTGGGTTAAGGATCTGGCGTTGCTGTGAGCTGTGGTATAGGTCACAGATGTGGCTCAGATCCGGCGTTGCTGTCGTGTAGGCCAGCAGCTGCAGCTCTGATTTAACCCCTGGCCTGGGAACTTCCGTATACTGCGTGTGTGACCCTAAAATGCAAAAAAAAAAAAAAAAAAAGAAAAAGAAAACAAAGCCTGTATGGAATTCCTGCAATGGCACAGTGGGTTAAGAATCCAACTGTAGTGGCGTGGGCCAGGAGTTTGATACCCGGCCCAGGGCGGTGGGTTAAAGGATCCAGTGTTGCCTCAGCTGTGGCTTGAATTCGATCCCTGGCCTAGAAATTTCCATATGCCACAACTGCAGCCATTTAAAAAAATTTTTTAAAAAGTGGAACAAACTGATTTATATGGGATCATTTTGTTGCTGAGCCCCTATGGAGGTGAGAATAGATTTGTTTTTCCAGGAGCGGGAGAAGGGAGTAAAGTCTCTGCGGGTGTGGGCCCTGAGCCAGGCCCTTCACAGCCATCTTATTTTACCCCTCGGCACCGTGGCAAATGAAGACACCAACGCGGCCACTGTCAACCTCAGTTAACTGCTGAAAACTGAGTTAAAGTGCTGAAATATTTTGCCTAAACTCGTAAGGTGTAGACTTGGGTCTGAAAGGAATTATTTGTAACTCCAAGACTTACTGTTTCTGTCATTCTTTTTTTCTTTTTATTTTCTTATTATTTTTTTTCTCTTTTAAGGCCACACCTGTGACATATGGAAGTTCCCAGGCAAGGGGTCAAATCAGAGCCGCAGCTGCCAGCCTACGCCACAGTCGCAGAAACGCCAGATCCAAGCCGTGTCTGAGACCTACTCCACAGCTCACAGCAATGCTGGATCCTTAACCCACTGAGTGAGGCCAGGGATCGAACCTGCATCGTCAACATTACTAGTCAGATTCGTTTCCACTGAGCCACGACAGGAACTCCCACATTTTCAACTACATATATATACACACACACACACACACACACACACATTTTCAATGCATGTATGTGTGTGCATATATTTATACCTAATAATGTTCTATAAATAGCAATAGTAACCTAATGCATTTAAACCCAATGATAAAATAGTAACAGTCCAGGTGCCTGGTTTATTTCCCTGTGACACTTTTAGTATCTAGACATTCATTAAAGGTATCAGTGGCTTAAAGATCCACCAGTCTGTGTTTTAAGTCCAAAAACACTGCAAGATTTTTGTCCCAAACTTACCCTAAGGACCATTCATCTGTTCTACCTTCCTTCTAGATAGCAACCCATCTGATTTGATTTGCTCGTCTATTTATTTCTTTGAAGAACTCTGGGGAGGCAGTATGATAGAGCAGCAAGGACGTGGTTTTTGGCAGTCAGATAAATCTAGAATTAAATTCCGTTCATACTGCTCCCTGGCAATTATGTGACCCAAAGTGAGTCATTTAATTTCGCAAAACCTCAGTTTCCTCACCTCAGAAATGGAAAAAATAAAACCAGCTCTGCAGTGGGGATGCGATACTTAATGCACACGTATAAGTTTTTTTCTCCTCTGTCTCCATCAAAATACACGTGGTGACAAGGGACAGATTAAGCCAGGCAGCACATTAAAGGTAGGAAGTTTACTTAAGAGTGTTTCGTCGATAAGACTGTGATGTTACCTGAGAGGCCTGAGTTCTATGCAGGCATCGTTTTATGTTCTTGTACATTAGTAGCTGGCTTTTTTTCTCTGCAAAGAAGGAGAGAAGACCATGTCTCCGATGTAGGTAGGAGACAGTAAATTAAAACTGCATAAGGCATCAGCCACCATTAGTCATGATCTTTTCTAGAGAGCTGTAGCTGTATCCTGAAATCCTGAAATGGTGTGGGTTGCTCTGCTAGTAAGTGTCTAACGTTTCGTTTATGATTTGTGCTTGTTCTTCCTAGTTGACCTGTTAGGCTTGTTAAATTGGCGCTCGAACTCTCAGAACATTAAACACAACTTAAAGAAGTTAATGGAGGTGGATGGAGGTGAGATTGTTAAGGTATGTTTATCTATTCTTAGGTAGGAATATAGCCACCGAATCATAAGTTCAGTATTTTCAATTAAAGGAATTGCACGTGAACATAAAACCTGTTATCTGCATTGGGAAGCGAGTGTGCCACTTTTTAAGAAAATGCTATTTATATATCTATTCTGTTGATCCCTAATTTTCCCCAAATTTCTGTAGCAGGGAGTTGAACCAAAAGCACGAAATAAACTCTCTTTTTCTTATCTTCAGTTTTTGCAAGATACGCTAGATGCACTTTTTAACATAATGATGGAAATGTCAGACAATGAAACATACGACTTCCTTGTGTTTGATGCACTGGTAAGTAAGCAGTTACACATATTAACTAGTGTTTATTCTTGCAACTGTGTAGTTTTCAGTATTTTACTATTATAACTGTGATGCATATCTTCTTGCATAAATACTTGTATACATCTCTCTGATGATTTCTTTAGGCTGAATTCCCAGAAGGTACTTTAGATACAATTGACTTATATTCAAGGCCTTTATTTCCTTGTTTCCTGTGAGATCTTACTTTTTGATATGCTTTCTCATTCTCATTAGGGAAAACGAGGCATTTTTACTACCTCTGAAATCAGGGATCACTTTAACTCCCTTTAAAACTGTCTAGTCCTAAACCAGGAGATACCATTCACAAAGACGATTGTGGCTTGGTGCATATGTGTGTACTTGTGTGTTGATGCCAGGGAGATTGAATTTGCGAGTCCGAGATGATTCTTGGTCTCATTATGTACAACACACAACCCAGCAGACAAAGTTTGTCTCACAGAGTACTGAGACACGCAGCCCCTTCCAGGAACTGAAATCAGAACAAAGAGAAGGGATGTCAGACTCTGGGAGGGATTTCAGAGGTAGTCCTGGAGTGGAGGGAGCGGATGCCTCCAAACTAAGCACCCTCTTCTGATCGCTGGGGTTGCAGTTCAGTGCAGTTCTACCTGAATGTTGCAGCCAAGGCACAGGAAGGTAAATTGCAGCTTCAGGTCATGTCTCAGTTTGGAGGGACCGATAGACTCCTGAAAAGGTTAGGATGTTGACACTCAGGATGTCAGATGAAGAGAGATGTGCCCCCAGCTGTGATCACACCTGGACAGGTTTATGGGCCAGAGGGACTGTGGTGATGACTCTGTGGGTCAAGGTGTGGACACGGAGCTGGGAGGGACAGAGCAGCGGGCATGTGTGGAAGTCCCAGGTGCCCCTCCCTTTGCTCTCTTCTGTCACAAGGATGTGCACGGTGGTTATTTGTAGCTTAATGTGTCCAGTACCGATAAGAATTAACACAGGAGCGGAACACCGAGAGCAGTTCCTTTACTAGGGGCACTCCCGGTGCACTGAGGAGACAGTGTCCTAGAGCACTTCATTAGCCGCATCCTTGGGTTAGTGTTTATTGTTCCCACACGAAACCCCCGTCTCCCGTGCCATCATCTTCCCAGATTTGGTGACCTGTGCACCGCCCCCTCTCTGAGAGGCTCTGAGACCGGGGTGCCAGCACGTATTGGCTTCCTCCTAACATTTAGCACAGGGCCTGACACTTAAATGTCTCTCTGTTCGCATTAAATAAAAAGAAACATGGAGTTCCCGCTGTAGCTCAGTGGAAACGAATCTGACTAGTGCCCGTGAGGACACAGGTTCGATCCCTGGCATCGCTCAGTGGGTTAAGGATCCGGCGTTGCCGTGAGCTGTGGTGTAGGTCGCAGACGCGGCTCAGATCCTGCGTTGCTGTGGCTGTGGCGTAGGCCAGAGGCTACAGCTCTGATTCAATCCCTAGCCTGGGAACCTCCATATGCTGCGGTTGCAGCCTTAAAAAGACAAAAAATAAAAAGAAAAAAGAAAAAGAAACATGAGGGGTTCCCATTGTGGCTCAGCAGGTTAAGAACCTGACTGGTATCCATAAGAATGTGGGTTGGATCCCCGGCCTCACTCAGTGGGTTAGGGATCTGGCGTTGCCACAAGCTACTGTGTAGGTCACAAATGTAGCTCAGACCCCGCATTGTTATAGCTGCAGTGTAGACCTGTAGCTGTAACTCCAGTTGGACCCCTAGCCCGGGAACTTCCATATGCTGCAGGTGCAGCCCTAAAAAGGGTGGGGGGCAGAATAAAAGAAACCTGGGACTTCACTTCAGCTCTGAGATAGTAATGCAGGAATGCTACCGCCGTGGTTGAGAAGGAAAAGAGGGCCCCAGACATTAGACCCAGCTTGTTGACAGAATGCCTGGGGCTGTGCTGCGCTGCTATTGATGTTTTTCACCTTTGGCAGGTGTTTATTATTTCACTGATAGGAGACATCAAGTTCCAGCATTTTAATCCGGTCCTGGAGACCTACATCTATAAGCATTTCAGCGCCACTCTGGCCTATGTGTAAGTACCAGGCCTGGGAAGGACGTGTTTTTGGATGGTGGGTCTGTGCTCCTGGGGCTGTGGAAACACGGGACGTGGGCCGAGCACCTCCAAGGGCAGAACCTGGTTCTCAGCTTGCTGTTGGAAAGGGGGAATCGTGGGCGTGTTCTGGCCCTGGAAAGGGGGTTCCATTTGGGCCCTGCCTCCCAGGAAGTTAGGAAAGAGTTACAGCTGTATTTCTTTAAGAATGCAGAGCCTGTGTAGGTGAGGAGTTGAAGCTGTTAGGAACCCGATCAAGGACCGAGGGCCCTACCCAGGGTCACAGAAAATGGGTGTCAGTGGGGTCAGCCTGAGGCCCCAGAGGGATCAGAGGGTGGGTTAAAGAGGACCATGTCCGACAGAGCTGAGGCTCATGCCCTCAACCCTATACCTCGAGCGCTTTGTGGGATTTATTACCTAGAAGATAGGAGGTGATTAAATGTTTTTCCTTTTCGTAAGAGGGAATGGTCTCCCCCTTTCCCATAGCGAAGCCTTTTTTCTGTCCTTGGTTTATGAGCCCCCGACTAAGGAAAGCGACTAACGTTGGCTCTGAGCTTCCCCCGGGAGCGCTCAGCTCACCGTGGCGACCGATGCGGCCGGTCGCCCCAACCCTGCCTTCCGGTTTGATGGTGTGGACCAGCGTGATAGTGACAGGAACGGAGTGGAGATCAGCGAAGATCTTTCTGACGGGGGCTTATGCCAGGTCATGCCAAGTGCTGCCGGCTGATCTGTCAGGCGTCCTGCTGCCCTGCTCTGTCACTCAGATCACCAATTCCCTTGTGTCCTTTTCTGAACTAAACAAGAAAGTTCTCAGTTTTATTTGCATGAGGGTCCAGAAATGTAATACAATGGAAGTGACGTAGAAGAGGTGTCTCGCAGCATAGTCACCAACTCACACGACGGGTATAATGCCCCCTGGGTGCCCCAGTGACGGGGTTCTTTCCACCCAGGAGCCTTGCTTTCCAAGTAGGCAGTAGCTACCCGTGACAGAATCCTGTCGCTGGGTCTTTATTACACAGAGCCAAATGCAACACTCCAAGTGGTGTGTTTCTAGTAATCTGGGTTTGTTTGCAAGAATTGGGCCATTCTGCATGATTCCTGTGGATTTTCCTTAATACTAGGGAAACTCAGAGATGCCGGGGAGGGGGCCAGTTCGACATAGGAGTTCCCTTGAAGTGTGAGTTAGCCCAGTATTAAGACAATGCCTCATCCAAAGACTTGGGAAAGACACAAAGAACAACCTAAAATCCCAGGGCAGTTTTATCTGTGCCAATTCTCAGAACCACGGTGCTCCTCACCGTGCAGTCAGTGAAGTTCCCGTCTGGCCCCAACTGGCGGTTCCCAAAGAGTTGGGGCAGATTGGAGGGAATTAGACTGCGTTAGGCAGACAGTCCCTTCCTTACAGGAACATCTGACAGTAACGGTATAACATACTAGAGATTAAAATATCATCAAAGTTCGAGTCCTTTGTCCACTTTCTTCCTCCTCCCAAAAAAATCCTGCCAAGGGAAAGAAACCATCTCCTATTTCTAAGCAGAAAGCACGCTCCAAACCTAGACTGCAAAGGAGTTAATTTTCCCTGTTCAGAGCATATTGTAGAGGAGATAATTACCATAGCTGTGACTTCTCCTTCCCCAAGAGGCCAAATTCTCTTCCATAGAGTGCACCCCAAACACCAGAGTACCACTTGGCCCCACTGACGTTTTTCTCTTTCTCGCCCCTTTAAGGAAACTCTCCAAGGTACTGAACTATTACGTGGCGAATGCAGATGACTCCAGCAAGACAGAGTTGCTTTTTGCCGCCTTGAAAGCCTTAAAGTACTTGTTTCGATTCATCATCCAATCTAGAGTGCTCTACTTGAGGTAACGGTGACTGGACTAAGGTGTTGATGCCCCCCAGCTTCTTTCCGTGTATTCTTCCTTAATCCTCATGCTCAGTTCAGCCCTGTGACGTGTTGGGTCGTGGAACTACCAAATTTCAGAACTTCCAGGGCTGATAATGGAGACGTACTATAAAACCATTGGAGGAGGTCCTTATGGAGTCCTTTGAGGTCAGCAGAATTTCTCGGACAGGCATGAAAGCAGGACTTTGGAATGCAGGTGGCTACAGTGTGCCCCTTGCTGAAAGCCTATGTTGGTGACAATAGCTATAGGGAGTCAGGTTCCTGTGGCAAGATTGTAATTAATATACAGGGGCTTTATGATGATGTTGGGTGTACAAATCTAGGATCTGGAGCTGTCATTGGTAGTAGATGAATAGTGGCAATTGTTTGGGGGAGAGGTTTCTTGCAGTGTGTGTTTCTTTGCTGCCACTGTGCTTAGGTACCTGGTGAAATTAAGCCCCAGAGCTATGGTGATTCCCAATTTAGATTTGTAGAATAACCACTCCCTCAAAAACAACAGAAATTGGGAGTTCCCACTGTGGTACAGTGGAATGAATCCAGCTAGTATCCATGAGGCTGCGGGTTTGATCCCAGGCCTCCCTCATTGGGTTAAGGATCCGGCATTGCCTTGAGCTGTGGTGTAGGTCACAGATGTGGCTCAGGTCCTGTGTTGCCATGGCTGTGGCGTAGGCCAGCAGCTGCAGCTCCTATTTGACCCCTAATCTGGGAACTTCCATATTCTGTGGGTGCAGCCCTAAAAAGACAAAAGAAATTTTTGTGAAAGCAAAAAACAACAAAAATCAAGAATGAGGAATGCAATAAAGGTAAAATCACAAGTGCAAAAAGTTAGCTGGAAGTGGGTAGAAAAGAAGTACCTGCAAAGAGAGCAAAACTGTGCTTTCAAAAGATTTGACAGTGTGAAAGGAAGGAGAAAAATAGAACGGTAACTTGAGGGGGCAGCAGGATTGAAGCACTTTTTTTTTTGTTTGTTTGTTTTTGGTTTTTATCTTTTTTTTTTTTTTTTTTTTTTTTTGCAAGCATGAACTCTTGAGTGTTTTTGTCGGCTGAAGAAAGAAAATGGAGATATTCCAAAGCCAGGTTCTGGAGAAGGAGGGAAGAATTGGAATTGAGGGCATTCACTTCAGAGCAAAGGGCAGATACTTCATTACTCATGTGAATGAGAAGAGGAGAGAGGAGAAAATAGTGGGTAAATCTGAGTAGAGGTGTAGGGTTATTGAGATCACTCATCCTGCGTGTACACTGGAGGTGACCTGATGTTTGAATCGATCGAGAATTTGAGGGCTGGTGAAAGGATGAGAGAGGCAGAGAAGATTAAACAAGAGAATGGGAGTTAACGCTCTAGGAGCCCGTACTAGAGGAGGAAGCACAAGTTAGACATGAGTAATGTCTTTCTGACCATAAAACGTGTCAGACCCAGAAACCGTCACATCCAGGGTTGGTGTGCTATTTGCCAAGACTCGGAATATTGAAAAATGAGCAGGAAAATCAAGGAATTCTTTTCGGGGGTATATTAATTTTGATGTATTTTGTGAATTAAATTGCAAATAAGGTTCTTTTCTCGTTCTGCCAAATGGATGAATTCAGAATTATCTATCTCTGATTAAGTTTCCCAGAGGAGCTCATACTCCACAAGTCCCATTGAAGGTGTAGGTGAATGTAGGGGACCAGTGTTAATGTGTATCTGCATGTATGTGGGGATGTATGTGAGCATGTATACAATTCTAAGTTCAGGAGTTCCCGTCGTGGCACAGTGGAAATGAATCCGACTAGGAACCATGAGGTTGTGGGTTCGATCCCTGGCCTCGCTCAGTGGGTTAAGGATCCAGCGTTGCTGTGAGCTGTGGTGTAGGTCGCAGACACAGTTTGGATCCCGCGTTGCTGTGGCTGTGGTGTAGGCCAACAGCTGTAGTTCCGATTAGATCCCTAGCCTGGGAACCTCCATGTGCCGCAGGTGTGGCCCTAAAATGACAAAAAGACAAAAAAAAAAAAAATTCTAAGTTCAGACCATCCCTACTCTTGACCAGGTGGTGGTAAAATTGCCTCCCAGTTTCAATGCAGTTGAACTGCAATTTGGGTCCGTTAATGTTTCCAAGAAGTGGACCGAAGACCTGCCAATTTCTGCTTAGGAGAAAGAACCAACTTTTCAGTGGATGGACAAGTCTTAAGGACAAGCAGAGTGCTATACTCCAATAAGCATGGACCCGTAAAGACCAGGCTGCCCTGTGTCCAGGGAGGGCCCTGTCCTAGGGCAGGTCAGCGCCAGCAGGGCCAGTTCAGCGGATAGAAAGATGCTAACCGGTCCTGCAGGCCTGCTGGGCTGGGTTCAGCACATTCCTGGGTGGAGGGGCTTCTCCCCCGTGTTGTCGGAAACATCAAGTCGGATGATCAGGGCTTGATGTGATGAGAAAGAGTGATTCAAGTGGCAGAGTGATTAGACAGAGTGATTCGATGAGGAGAGGGAGGGAGTTCCCTGGTGGCCTGGCATTAAGGATTTGGCGTTCTTACTGTTGTGGCTTGAGTTAGAGCCCCGGCCCGGGGAACTTCCGCGTGCCGCAGGCATGTTCCCACCCCACCCCCAGAAAAAGGAGAGTAAAGTAGGAGAGGTGGAGGAGATTGGAAAATTGCTAGTGGGGGAGATGGGCAGTGCTCCCTGACGGGACCTGGCTTTCCCAGTCTCCATGGAGTGGCTGGGCTGAGCTGGAGCTTTTATAAAGTGTGTGTGTTGTGTGTGTGTTTAAAGAGAGTGGTGAGGCCAGACCATGATGACAAGGGAGGGTCTTCACTACTCAGGGCCCAGGTAGGATGTGGTACGGGTGGGGTGTTAGCTTTGGGGCCGGGGAGGCCTCTGCTTATTGGACATTCCGCTACTGGGCTGAGGAAGGTGAGCTTGCGGGCAGGACTCATCTGCCACCTGAGGCAAAGCAGCTTCCTGCTGCTCCCCATTTTGCACCCGCGAGCCACTGGGATGAAGGACGTCACTAAGAATGGCCTTCAGACGGCTTCGGGGGACCAGTGGGAGAGCTCTGTGGTAGGACTTTACATACAAAAAACTAGCTTCCTCCTGTCCAGGTAGTGATGGTGTCCCAGCTGCCGGGCCCCTCCCTGAGCCACCTTGGAGCACCTGTGACAACGCTTTGCTTGGTGTGAAGTGGTGACCAAGTGAGGCCTGGGCCTCCCACATTGTTTAGCCAACAGATCTATTTGCACATTTCTTTTAAAGCTGGAAAATCTGACCAATTTCTCTTCTTTCTTTGAAGATTTTATGGCCAGAGCGAAGATGGAGATGAATTTAATAACTCAATCCGCCAGTTATTTCTTGCTTTCAATACCCTGATGGACAGGCCTCTGGAGGAAGCTGTCAAGATCAAGGTCAGCTTGGGTAACTCTCAGTGCTGTCTCTGTTGCTGGTACAACTTAGAACTGGCTGTAATAGATCAAAAAAAGAGAATCCTAGGTCGTGGAAAGCTTGTTAATTTTAGAATGACTTATAGAAAGTAAAAGGAGGATGGAACTCCCACTGCAGTGCGGTGGGTTACGGATATAACTGCAGCGGCTCAGGTTTCTGCAGAGGCACAGGTTTGATCCCCGGCCCAGCGCAGTGGGTTAAAGGATCCAGCATTACCATAGCTGCAGCTTGGACTCAGTCCTTGGCCTGGGAACTTCCATGTGCTGCAGGTGTTCTCAAAAAGAAAGAAAGTAAAGGGAGGAGTTCCCTGGTGGCCTAATGGTTAAGAATTCAGTATGGTCACTGCTGTGGCCTGGGTTCAATCCCTGTCAGTTTGCCAAAGACAAGCTCTCCTTTAGGACATCCTTGATCTTTTTGGTGGCCCCTGTGAATTCAGCCAACTGGTCCAGATGACATTACAGGCAGTAGGTTTTAATCTTAGGTCTCCCGCTCTTCCCAGAAGCCCAAAGTGCCCGTCATCTTTATCAATTTAGGGGATGTAAAATATGTGATCCCTAGAGACTCAGATTTGAACTTTATTGTTTGCTCTTTCTGTCAACTTTGTGAAGAAAATATCAAGATGTCAGCTACCTCCTTGGGTTGAAAAATGAATTCCAAATGGATAGTGACTGTCGGTGGGGAGGCCAGAGCACTGCACCTCCTGACTTTGCAGGAAAAAATTGTGGGAGAGTTTATGGAACACCCGCAGCTTTCCTCATCATTGCAAGAGTGTCTGGGTCCGGCTCTCTGTTTAAGATCCCAGCATCAGTCATTTCTTCCTGGGATCAAGCAGGGAATTTGCCTTGTGCTTTTCTTGCAGGGGGCAGCCTTGAAGTACCTTCCTAGCATCGTTAATGATGTCAGACTTGTGTTTGATCCCGTGGAGCTCAGGTAAGTAGCCAAAACCATTTGACTTCAAAAGAGAAACAGGACTTCCTCTTGTGGCTCAATGGGTTAAGGAACCAGCGTGGTTTCCGTAAGGATCTGGGTTCGACTTCTGGCCGTGCTCAGTGGGTGAAGGCTCTGGCGTTGCTGCAGCAGTCACAGATGCAGCTCAGACCCAGGGTTGCCAAGGCTTTGTTGTAGGCTGGCATCTGCAGCTTCCATTTGACCCCTAGCCCAGGAACTTCCATGTGCAGCAGGTGCAGCCGTGAAAGAAAAAAAGGAAAAAAAGGAGAGAAATAACTTCCTTGCTTGGCCTGGGCTCAGGCTGCTGTGCACTCTGTGATTCTTCGAATGTGTTTTGAGCAAGTTTTTTTGTTCAGTTCCTTGGAAGATACAAAAGAAGACACTAAGCCGAACCCTGAGAGAGGTTTGCACTTTGTCCGGGAAAATAAGAGATGTGGCTGTAAAATTAACCACACACACAGAAAAAGTGCATAATCAGCTTCCAGCCCTATACCCAAGTCAAAGTCAGGAATGCAAAGCCAGATGACGACTGACACTCGGGTGGAGTCAGCCAGACGAGGATTCTGCAGAAACTTAGTGTGAAGGCAGGTCTGCAAAGCAGCCCCCGGACCTGACTGTGCTTCGGCCATTTAGACGGACTCAGGTCCCCAGCCGAGCCCTGGGGCGAGCACGGGATGCAGCCTCTCCTTCGCTTCCTAGAGGCAGACTCCTGAGCATCGTTAATGATCTCCCGGTCACTGGGGAGAGAAGTCCAGGTAGACCTCTCAGACCCAAACACTCTCACGGTAGAGCAGACGAGCGTACTGATGCCTTCCTGTTGGCAGAGGGAAAACACTGCTGGGCTTTCTCTTCCAGCGAGCTCTTCTGCACGTTCATCCAGAGCATCCCCGACAACCAGTTAGTTCGTCAGAAGCTGAACTGCATGACCAAGATAGTGGAGAGCAGTCTTTTCCGGCAGTCAGGTAAGTAACCACCAAACACCGGAGCTTATGGAAATTCCTGTCTTGCTGCTTCTTCAGCCAACGCCGCCCTTTTTTTTTTTTTTCCTTAATGTCAGTAATGTCCTTGCTAGTTGTTGGCTGGTCCTTAAAGACTTTCTGCAAAACTGGTTTTCAGGAGAAGGTGAAATCAGTTTAGTCTTTCCCATTGTTCCTAAAACAGCAAAATCATATATGCCTTAATCTTTAATTGAAACAATCCAGTGTTTCATTAATTGGAGAATTTTGCCCCAGAAGGGAACAGGCAAGCAGGAAAGATGGTCCTTTTAAACAAATGCGTCTCCTTTGACCTAGACTTAAGACTATAAGCTCAGGGAGTTCCTGTCGGGGCTCAGTGGTTAACGAATCTGACTGGGAACCATGAGGTTGCGGGTTCGATCCCTGGCCTTGCCCAGTGGGTTAAGGATCCGGCGTTGCCGTGAGCTATGGTGTAGGTTGCAGATGTGGTTCAGATCCTGCGTTGCTGTGGCTGTGGCGAAGGCCGGCAGCTACAGCTCCTGTTAGACCCCTAGCCTGGGAATCTCCATACGCCATGGGTGCAGCCCTAGATAAGGCAGAAAGACAAAAAAAAAAGAGTATAAGCTCAGCAACTAGGGGCCAGGGCTGGCTGTGATGCAGTGATGCAAGGGGGCAATGATGTCGTCATTCAGTAGAGCAGTGAATAAATGGGGCAGTGATAAAATGATGCAGTGGGGCAGTGATGCAGTGGGGCACTGATGCGGTGGGGCACAGACGTAGTGATGAGCTGTGTGCCATCTGCCCTGGCTCAGCAGAGCTGGTTATACACATCTCTTCTCAACTCCACTCCCAGACATGTCATGTCAGTGGCTGAAAGTTATCTATGGTGGGAGTATTTCCACCAGTGAAATTGGCAAGCACTATAAATCAAAGAGGTTTTAGAGGAAAACTCTGGGGGAGCAGGTTACCATCGTACTGCTAGCAGTAGAGAGGGGTAAATGGAGGGGAGAAAATGCTTATGCCGATAAATCACTCTTCATTTTGTGACTAGAGTCAAGCAGGTACCCATCAGGCGTAAATCATCATGGTCCTGTCCCAAAGGCAATCTCATACCCTGTCTTTCCTCTCCAAATCCAAGACTTGCTGGGGTGGGGCAGCTATGGGAGCTTCAAAAGAAGGGAGTCACAGAGGGTGACTCATGCTGTGTGTAGGCTGGAGGGTCTGGGGATCATCAGGACACCTCAGAAACAGGAAAAGTTGGGAGTTCCCGTTGTGGCTCTGTGGTTAACAAACCCTGCTAGCATCATGAGGATGTGGGTTCGATCCCTGGCCTTGCTCAGTGGCTTGGCGATCTGGCATTGCAGTGAGTTGTGGTGTAGCTCACAGATGTGGCTCGGATCCCAAGTTGCTGTGGCTGTAGCTGTGGCTGGCAGCTGGAGCTCTGATTGGACCCCTAGCCTGGGAGCCTCCATATACAGCAGGTGCGGCCCTAAAAAGACAAAAAAAGAAAAAAAAAGGAAAAGAAAAGAAATAGGAAAGGTTGAATGGGTCGTTATTGGGAGAACCCTCCTGGCCTTGTCCCCGGCTAGTTACGTAACTTTGGACGAGTGCGAGACCTTCCCTAAGTCTCGGCTTCTGTTTCTATGCAGGGATGGACTTGAACTAGATCAAATCAGTAGCGTCTTTGCCTTTGATAGTTTCTGAGCCTGTGACTTTGTGCTTGGACATTTCTGTCCTGATAAGGAAACAGCTGGAGGGAATGCAGAAAGGTAGTGAGTGCTTCTAAGTAGAAAACCTAGTATTAGTCAACCTCTTACTATGCTGTGATAACCTCTGCCTCCAAGGATGCAGCAAGCGTAAGTGAGACAATAAAGATGAGACCTTTGAGCAGAAGAGCAAGGATGCACCGGATGATTCCAACAGAGAAAGTACTATCACTGTTCACAGTCATTTCTGTTAGTACCCGGAACAGCTGGACTTACCAGAATAATGTTTAACTCTCCTGAAAACCCCAGAAGGAAGGCATAGTAGAAAGATGATAGCTTTGTTTATGAGGTCCATGTGTCTACAATAATAGCTTGAACAGAATGTCTCTGAAACCATTGAAATGTTCTGGGGAAGGTCAGTGGGTCAGTATTTACAGGGATTTTAGAGTACATTTTCTCCATGAGAGGGAATATCAAAAAAAAAATTTAAAGTATATAGTTTGCTTAATGTATTACTTTCATGTGATTTAGCTTGCAAGTATCATCAGGTTGGCTATTTTTTTCCCCCAAAGCTAAGGAGATTGTAAATACTTTGTAATCATTTGGGTACATGTGTACCCATGATAGGTGGGATTTTCTTCTTTTTTTTAATTTCATTGAAGTGTAGTAGATTTGCAATGTTGTGTTAATTTCTGCTGTACGGCCAAGTGATATATGTATTCTTTTTCATATTCTTTTCCCTTATGGTTTATCACAGGATATTGAATATAGTTGCCTGTGCTGTCCAGAAAGACCTTGTTGTTTTCTGCATTTTTAAAATCAAGTTGCAGGAATGAAGTTCCATGCCTAAAACCGTGCTAGTCTGGAGGAGCCCCAGCAGGGCTGAGGCCAGAGCTGGGAGCTGCAGCAACATGCAGAGAGGCTGCAGGAAGGAGCCGGGTGGTTCCGGTGCTCCTGCAGCTGACGAGCGGGTCCATATTTTCTCCCTCAGAGTGCAGAGATGTGCTGCTGCCCCTGCTGATAGACCAGCTCAGCGGCCAGTTAGACGACAACTCCAGCAAGCCTGACCACGAGGCCAGCTCGCAGCTTCTGAGCTACATCCTGGAAGTGCTGGACAGGAAGGATGTGGTGAGTGTAAGAGTGACTGATGTAGAGCACAGCGTGCCCTCATCCTGTAGCCTGGGACAGGAAGGACCACACAGCCTCCTGGTCCCGGGCAGTTTAGAACCAGGGTGCTAGGGTGCACCTGTGTTACAGGTGTTTAGAGAGGCTTCTCCTGGCTAGAACCTGCTACAGATCTAGGTCCGGGGAGGTCTAGGCCCACCGTCTTCTGGGGCTGATTTCCCCAGCTGCGCAGTTTGCCCATCGCAGAGATCCCTGTGAAGACTTTTCAGAACCGGGGCTGGGTTTGCACTTGTTATGGAAAATCCTCTACCTTCTTCCACCTCTGGAAGCTGACAGCCCTCCTGGAGATATTCCTGAGCTTCTGAGAAGTTCTTTCTCTCTTTTTTTTTCCCCTGTCTTTTTAGGGCCACACCTGCAGCATATGCAAGTTCCTAGGCTAGGGGTCCAGTCGAAGCCACAGCTGCCAGCCTACGCCACAGCCACAGCAACGCCAGATCTGTGCTGCGTCTGCGACCCACACCATAGCTCACGGCAACACCAGATCCTTAACCCGCTGAGTGAGACCAGGGATCGAACCCTCATCCTCATGGATCCTAGTTGGGTTCATTACTGGTGAGCCACAGCAGGAGCTCCAAGGAAGTTCTTATCTTATATTCTCTCTGACATTGATCCTTCCTTCTGGAGCCTAGTGGAAATGGTTTATTTTTTAATCTCACTCCATCTCCTTCCCCCCGCACAAGAACCTGGGCTGCACTGCCTGGATTTGCCATGTTCTAGAGAGAGCACAGCTCACGGGCCTGTCAGAGCCTCCACTCAAGAGGCTGGAGAAGGTTGCAGAACATGTCCACTTGAAGACAAACCATAGTCGCCACCCGCCATGGTGGCTACGTGGCGCCTGTATTCCCACGGAGCAGTGAAATCTCTCCTGGTTTTTCCTGAGCCCCTTTTCTCAGCAGTATCTGTAGATTCAGTTCCACTGAAGGCTGCGAAGAGCACTGGACCTTTTCCCATAACTAAATCCACGGCTCACCTTTTTTTTTTTGGACACGCCCATGGCATATACAAGTGATCCTTTGTTTTTTTGTTTGTTTGTTTTTATGGCTGCACCCACGGCATATGGAAGTTCCCAGGCCAGGGATCAAATCTGAGCCACAACAGCGACAATGCCAGACCCTTAACTGCTGGGCTACCAGGGAACCTCCCTAAAGCTCACCTTTCGAGATCCACCCCAGTGTGGCCCCGGCCTGCCTCACCTCCTGCTCCTCCTCACATGGGCCCATTAGCATGTCTGCTGAGCTGGGTCTCGGCTGTCGAAGGGCAGCGGGACACCTCCACTCTCTCTACCTACCCACCCACCAGCTCTTCTTCCCCTGAGCCCCTGCAGCCCACCATATTATTTTACTATTTGTTTGATATTTATTCATTATTTGGTCATTGCCCCCTTTTTTTTTACTTAATGGTATGCCCAGAAACCATATTATAAAATGGAATACATTTTCCTAGGGAATTTTGTGATTCAGGATTTGATTTCTTTCTTTCTTTTTTTTTTTGTCTTTTTGCCTTTTTATGTAGAGCCGCACCCACGGCATATGGAGGTTCCCAGGCTAGGGGTCTAACAGGAGCTGTAGCCGCCGGCCTTCGCCACAGCCACAGCAACACGAGATCCGAGCCGCGTCTGCAACCTACACCACAGCTCACGGCAACGCCGGATCCTTAACCCACTGAGCAAGGCCAGGGATTGAACCCGCAACCTCATGGTTCCTAGTCGGATTCGTTAATCACTGAGCCACAATGAGAACTCTCAGGATTTGATTTCTAATGAGGACTTTACAGCAGATGAGTAAGTGTAACCAGACATGTCAGAATGACAATAACCTATTTTTTTTTTTAAAGTAACTTATAACTCAGTAAGCAAAGTGGTAAAATGAAGCTCGAAGCCCTATAAATTAACAGTGATGTACTAGGCACTTTGGTTCAGTAGGGCTCCAGAAAGTGTGTTATATAACATTAATCTGAAACACAGAAATTAGGCTACTTGGCTTCTTGTCCCAATAATACCACCCTATAGCTGTTGTCCTTAGACACATCTCAGGGTGCTTCGGTTTTCCAGTCAGTAATGTGAGGAATTGTTTTAGGTGACCCTTTAGGTCTCTTCCATATATGATCTTTCATTTCGTGTTTTTTTTTTTTTTTTTTTTAACTAGCTGCACCCTCGGCATATGGAAGTTCCTGGGCCCAGGATTGAATCCGAGCCACAGCTGGGACTTCTGCTATAGCTGCGGCAACACCTGATCCTTTAACTCACTGTGCCGGGCTGGGGATCAAACCCACGCAGTGACCCGAGCTGCTGCAGTTGGATTCTTAACCCACTGTGCCACAGTGGACACTGTGTTTTTTCATATGTAGTCTCTCCACCTGCCTTCTTACCACACAGAAGGGCTCTTTGGAAAGGACTTGAATGAATGTATGTATATACTGTGCTAAGAGATTTCACTGGCTTTTAAAAAACATGCCAATAATGTTCCCAATAATGTTCTCTATAATGAGCAGAGGCAGTCAGAAATTACCATCTTAGTGCTCTGTTAATGTAACCAGTTCAATAACTTTTTCGTGATGATGATGTTGTATATTTTTCCCCCACCATAAACATTTTTAAATGTACCAGTTCACTCTCTGTGTCCTCCTAAATCCTCTCATGTCCTCAGTTCATTCCAGGCTCTAATTACTGACATTTATTCCTGGGCCCTTTTTTACAGTCCAGGATTCCCTCCTCTCTTCCTAGAACTGTGTCTTCAAATTGCCCCCAGTCTTGAGGGTCCAGCTGCCGTAAGCATCTCTGTGAAGTTGTTCATGGTGCAGAGTCCTGCCCAGATTCCTTCACTCTGCTAGTTCCCTTCCTCCCCTCCTTGCATCTCTCTTAAGGCTCTTAGGGTTTCGTCCCTTGAGTACGGATTCAGCTCCCAACCCTCCTTAAACAGCTCCCATGCTCCAGGCACTGTGAAAGGTCCAAGCCTTCAGTAGTGAATAGGAAAAGCAAGCCTCTTCCCCTCAAGGAGCTGACCTTCCAGTGGGATCTTGAGGTTTTGCTCATTTATATTCATGCCCCAGCTTCCCTGCTGAAGTGTGAATCTCTGAAGAGCTCAGGGGAAGCCTGCACACAGGCACTCATGAGCCCTCCCCACCAGCAGGTTTAAGATATGGAACTGTTGGTTACGCAACTGGAGGTGAAAGCAGCATCACCCAGCGAGGCAGTTTCCTTGAATCACTTTCATTCAAAGAAATAGAAGCAAGTAAAGAAATAAGAAGCAGCAAGGAAGGAAAGAAGGGGGGCTAACAATACTGATGTTTTAATAAAATGATATAAAGAGCAATGATCTAGTTGTTGGAAGCATTAAGCAAGAGTTTTGAAGTATCTGTCCAGAAGTAAGAATGTTTTAAAGGCTTTGCAAAGCTGAGTTGAATATTGCCAAGTTGGAGCTGCAGGAGTATAGCATCAAACCACAAAAAAGGAGAGAAGGAAAAGAAAGACTAAACATTCTTGAATCACTGTTGGGCACATCAGCCCAAACTAATTCCTGTAATGGGAACTGTTTTTGGTTTGCGGTTGTGAACATTGAAGCTCTGCAAAGTAAAATAATTGCTCATAGTCACACAGAGAGAGTATATGAATCCCTGTCTTAGTCTGCTTGAGCCAAAACAAAATACTGAAGACTGGGCGGATTAAACAACAGAAATTTATTTCTCGTAGTTCTATGGGCTGGAAGTCCAAGGTCAGGGTACTGCATGATTGGGCGGCAGTAAGGGCTCTCCTCCTGGCCAGCAGACGGCCGCCTTCTTGCTGTGTCCTCACATGGCTTTTCCTTGGTAGGGCAAGCTCCCAGGTGTCTTTTCTTAGAAGGATACTAACCCACCAGTCCCAGGTCCTGCGTTCATGACCTGACTGCCTCCCAAAAGTCCCATCTCCAAATACCATCATGTTAGAGGTTAGAGCTTCAGCATATGAATTTTTAATGCAAACGTTCGGTCCATAACAGTCTCCTTTATTTGAATTTCTTTTTTTTCCCCTCCTACATAGACGGGTTTAAGAACTTGGTCCTTGTGCCTTTCGCTTTGCACACATGTGCCTGATTGTCCTGGGCCAGCTGATCTGCTCAGCTTCAGAGCTAAGGTCCTTCTGCTAATGGGCCTCCCTCACCAAAACTGTTTGTGGAGTCCGTGGCCACAGTGAGCTCTCAGTGAGCCCAGATGGCCTGGGTTATTAAGGAGGCATTCTTCCCCTGCATCTCCCCATTCATCTTTTAAATGTTAGAACTGATTCTTTTCAGTTGATTTCTTAATAACACGTATCATTCTATGGTGATATTTTCTTCTTTTGGACAAGAGATTGCTTTGTAGGGGAGAGCCAGAATGAGGGTTTAGAGGAAACGCATTAGTCCAAGGTTTCCTTTAGAAAGGGGAAGTTGAGGCATTCCTGTCGTGGCTCAGTGGAAACAAATCTGCCTAGTATTCATGAGGATGTGGGTTTGATCCCTGGCCTCGCTCTGTGGGTTAAGGATCTGGTGTTGATGTGGCTGTGGTGTAGGCCAGCAGCTACAGCTCCTAGCCAGGAACTTCCATATGCTGCAGGCGCAGCCCTAAAAAGAAAAAAAAGGGAAAGGGAGGAGGAGAAGGAAGAAAGGAAGAAAGAAAAGGGAAGAGAAGAAAAGAAAGTGAAGCTGAGTCAGAAGGAGTGGTGTTCATCCTTGCGTTTTCCCCTCAGGGCCCCACAGCGATGCACATACAGCTGATCATGGAACGGCTGCTGAGAAGGATTAACCGGACCGTGATTGGGATGAGCCGACAGTCTCCCCACATCGTGAGTGTCACCCAGGGGACCACATGGCCGGCACTGCTTCTCACTGTCCCATCCCACCTGCACATTAGGCGGCTTTGGGGACCGGTGTCAGGAGGTCAGATTCACGTAGGCCCCGCCCATCCCAGTTTGTAGTCTTCACTGCATGCTGGGTGACACGGCCTCCTTGGGAAATGAGTGAGTAGAGCTTTACAGCCTCCCTAGCTGGGTGACCCGTCATTGTCACTGTAAGTAAACTGGATGCTAATTTTCTCCTGTGGCAAAGTGATCCGGCACGGTGGTGGGGCAGCCGAATGGGGGAGAGATCTTAAGGACCTCATCAGCACTAAGTGTGCATAGCCATTCTTAAGGAGTCTTGTCAATATGGAAAATTAAATAAAACCTCCTTGTAATACATTAAAGCAGAGACCCACTGAGATACACAAGCGCCCTAGGTAGACTGAGAACTTGGGACCCATTCGACCTAATTCTCTCTGAATATTTGCTTAATATTTTATTTAAGGGAAATATGAGCCTTTGTGAGCAGAAAATGAGGGTTTAGCTGACTGCATTCAGCAGTTCCTCTATTATCTCAAGCAATGTAGCTGTAATTCTCAATGTATACATGCTGTGACTGGATCCACCTTCATTAAAATGGGAACAATAATGGTACCGATACTTCCAACCAGTGTGACGATAACAGTAGATGTTGCTATTAGCTGATGTGGTTTGTGTGTGTGTGTGTGTGTCTGTTTGTTGGAAACTATGTTAAGCACTTTATGTGTCATTGAAAGCCCACATCAAGCTCCATTTTTCAAATGAGACGTGCAGAAAGCTGCCCCAGGTTTCACAACCACCAGGTGATTAGGTGGGCTTTGGCCCCGGGCGGCCAGCCTGGATGCAGATCCCAGAATGCTGTCAGCCGTGCCCAGCCCCCAACAGCCCAGCAAGCTCTGTGTCCAGCTGTGCACCGTAGTCATCATGAGAGGGATCCTGAGAAATTCAGTTTTCTCCTCTGCATCCTAATTTCCCTCATACCTAATGTGCTTCTGGATGGGCTCCCTGTGGTACCATCCAGCCCTTTTGGTTCAAAGAACAAACTTTTAAAGAACTTGGGATTGACGTGCTTTTAGAAATGCCAAGTGTTCAGTAGTTCCCATCCTGGTTCAGCGGTTAACAAACCCGACTAGCATTTGTAAGGCCGCGGGTTTGATCCCTGGCCTTGCTCAGCGGGTTAAGGATCCAACATTTCCCTGAACTCTGGTGTAGGTCGTGGACGCGGCTGGGATCCCATGTTGCTGTGGCTGTGGCGAAGGCCGGCGGCTACAGCCCCGACTGGACCCCTAGCCTGGGAACCTCCATATGCCATGGGTGCGGCCCTAAAAAGACAAAAAAAAAAAATGGCAGTGTTGGATCCGGAATTGAGATGGTGGAGGAGTAGGATGCGGAGCTAATCTCCCACAAACATATCAAAAAAGAAAAAAAAAAGCAAAAAACTGCATGTAGAAACGCCAATGCTGCTCCAGCCTCTTATTC
Organism: Catagonus wagneri; assembly: GCA_004024745.2. NCBI lineage: Eukaryota > Metazoa > Chordata > Mammalia > Artiodactyla > Tayassuidae > Catagonus > Catagonus wagneri. Next base: position 12,779,549 of record PVHT021183556.1, on the reverse strand, counting down.
TCCATCTCTTATGTCTCTTAAATGTCAAATAAAAAGTGAGATTGAGACCAGAGGTTACTATGGAAAGGCCAAACTCTATCATTGTTAAAATGAAGCATCTTTCGCTTGCGATACTAAAAGCTAAAATTCGATGACACTGAAGAACTATCGCCCATTGCCCTAATAAATACAAATGATTTATTCAACAAATATGTATTAAGCAATTGCTATAAGCCAGGCACGATTCTAGACATTAGAACAGAAAACAAGAAAGACAAAAGTCAGTACCTTAGAGAAGCTTACATCCCAGCAGTAACAAGAAGGAAAAATAAATGGCGTCGTGTTAGAAGGCGATACGTGCTGTGGAGAAGAACATGAGTGGGATGAGCAGAGTCAGGCAGAAGAGTTACACATTTAAGTAAGGTCGTTATGAGTGGCTTTTTCCCGAGAAGGTTGGATTTGAACCAAGCCTTGAGGAAGGCGAGGGAGTGAGGTGTGCGGATGTGTGGGGATGGGCCTTCCAGCAGAGGGAACGGCCGGGGCAGAAACCCTAGTCTGTCCTTGTAAGATTCACATACGAGTGATAGCACTGATCCAAATAAGAATACAGAGAAATGGCTACAAGTAAAATGCTGTCTTTCTGCTAGATTACCCCCCAAGGTGATCCTGAACCTGCTCTATTTAATACAGGATTTAGATCCTGCGTTAAAGGTATAGACCCTGAACATACCATTAATACTACTGCTAAGCCATTCCTGCCATGTATTTAAAAATATAGAGAGAAAGGCAGATGGGTAACCGTTTAGGGAACAGTAAATTGGCTTGTATCTGTCACTTCATATACTATCTGAATTGAAATTTACCCATTTAGCTTCTTTTAAGAGTGAAATCATCTCCTCTCTCCCTTAAGTTGACTCAGGAACCTTGGCTCAGTATGTTTGAAGGGAAGGGTAAGGATTTGAATGTAAAACTGGCAGTATCTCTGTCATGTTTCTGCTAAAGTAAGATGATGAGAGCGGACTCGGCTGAGATACCTGGGGTGATAGAAATCCCGAGAGAAGCAAAGTAAGGATGCTTGGGAGAGATGAACACAGAAGGGAAAAAGCAAGGGAACGCAAAGAGACAAAGACACAGTCACAAAGAGGCATACATGCAATATATACAATGTATATGTATATTACATATATAATACAGACCTATATTAAGTGGTATAATAATATATGTAATATGTATGCATATATGCTATATATGTATATTATATATATATAGATATATTAAGCTATACAATATATATTAATCTATAACATTAATATATAGTACATAAAATATATTAAGCTATATATTATATAA